>JARYZH020000164.1:0-600000 GCA_030021035.2 Notholithocarpus densiflorus | reverse complement strand
CCCACCAATCAAGTAGAAGCTTTAGTATATGTGACAATCTTAAGATTAATTTGGAAAATATTTCAACTTCTAGGATTAGAAGAGGGCAAATGTTTACTTTTAACTATTAAGCAAAAATAAACTATTTAAAAGTCACATACATAAGTATATAAAAGTGGTATTTCCAGATTAAGGCATTTCTTCCAGATTTAACTTTATAACTAGTGGTGTACAAGTGCCATTGTACTTGAAACCAACAGATTCAAGAGCTCAAACTCCAACATTATTTTTATAAGTGGCAAGTTATACATGCATCTAGTGGATTTCAAAATCTGTCCACCCCATTCTAAGGGGCAAGGAAGTGCCAATTGAGCCACAGCTCATTGGCAAATCCACCTTTAAATTTCACCAAATAGCATAGCCACAATTTCAAAGAAATGAAACCCCGCCCCCAGGCACATGCCCCTTTAAAATTACTAAAGAATACTCTATTTCATTTTCAATCTCATTTATCTTCAAAGAGACATTTGATTCCCCACTAATAAGTTGGGAATTATAATCCCAGTTATTGATATTAAAAAGAAAAAGAAAAATGCAAAGGGAAGGTTAAACTAAAGCAACCTTCCCCCACCCAAAGCTTTCCATATCTAGATTCTTTTTGAAGCCCCACTCAAAATGTTGTCAACTATTTTATGAGCCCTTTTCTTACTTCTCTCTGCCAACTTCATTTACAAGAACCATTTAACCTATTTCCATAATGCAGGTACCCTAAACTGTAATTTTAACCTAGTAATATGTCTAAAGAGAAACCATATGATCACCTAAAATCTGCTTGCTCAAAGCAGGCAAAAAGGATAGGAAACTTGATCAAAAGGCAGGTGCTGATCAATCACCAAGAGAAATAAAACCAAAGTTTCAGACGACAATTAAGATGTTAGCAAAAAATTTTGAAGCAGAAGGGAGCATCTCCAAACCATAGCCACATATCTACTACAATATTCTTTATCTTCCACTATTAATTTGTAATCAAGGAAGGTATATTATCTTACAGCTCTTCAGAATGTAATGTTACTATGCATTTGAAATTAAAACTTGTGGCTGACATAAAGCTTAGAAAAGAAGTTAAAGAATGTGTGTAAAGATCCAGTGACCCTAAAGTGATGTAGAGAGCACAATCAAATTTATTTAGAGTTTATTGTCAAATTACCGATTCTCCCAAAAGCTTAAACTATTAGAAAATGATGAATTTAATCATAATTCTAATACTCTCCCTCACATGTGGGCTTAGAATCCCCCTTGATAAATGGGACCCAACATACGGGATTTTTAAAATTTTAAATGGGAGGTACAGTGGAGATAACGATCAAACTTAGGACCTCATTCTCTAATACCATGTTGAATTACTAATTCCCCAAAAGCTTAAGGTGTTAGAAAATGGTTAATTTAATCATTTAACCATAATTCTAACATTTATTTATTACAAATATTTTCTTATTTAAGATACAAGATTTCATTTTTGAATTTTGAATTTTAAATTTTGGCTTTAATTTTATTGAGGATTTCATGGGATGTAATTGTAACGTGATGTAAGCCTTGAAGCCTATTAAAAAGAGACTCCAAGAGTAGTTTGAGACAGTTCAATTTGAATAAATAAATTTGAGTTAAGTTTTCTCTACAAGTTGGTGGTGATTCTAAGCACCCTTAGGTGGTGAAGTCTAGGATTTTTTTTTTCCCTTTTATTTATTATTCATGAAAATCCATTCTGCGTCGAGAACTCTCAAAGAAGAATGGAATCACATGCCAATTATGACACGGGACTTGCATATTAGACTCATTCTTTAAGATCTATATCTGAAAAATAAAACTCTTGCATGTAAGAAATTAGAGAGATATATTAACTTTGGAAGGGTTAATAGAGCCCACCCTTATGGAGTGTAGATGATCCATGATTGCATGAGAACGAGTCGCCAAATCTTCAGTAAATTCCTACACCACAGACCATGAGCATATTAAAAACAGGGAGAGAACGAGACTTTAATCCACATTTATGTGTTGTTAAAGAGCCGTACCTGGAATCCAATATGCAACCGCCTTCCACCCTTGTGGTAAGGTATAAGAACAGGGCGTTTATTGGTGTATTCTTTGCAGACAAGTGGTTCTATTCTGTAAGAAATTTCAAAAAATATTCTTTAATGTGCTGTAATGTTGCCATAGATTACCAAATTCAAATAAATAATATAAAAGGGAAAAATGGTAACAACTATAACAAAACTTATATCTGATTTATACCACCATGGTTTGATATGTATGTTTGTGCAAAGTAAAAAAGGGGTAGGTGTGTGTGCGTTTGTATCAGTTTGTAGAAAGAGCAAGAGAGTGGAGGAGGAAAGGGGGCCCTTCTCCATTTCCAGCAGTCAAGTTAAATTTATTAAATAGCACACTTAAATATATGTCTTGCTTACATCATTTTCCCTTAAAAGTAAGCAATGCAATGCCTTGCATGCACCATTTTCTTTTTTCTTTTGTTAATATTCAACATGAGAAAACTTGTAATTTTACTTCATAAATGATATATAAAAGAGAAGGCAGCCACTGTGGAGTTCAGCTCACACAATCTTTTTATATTCTCTCCTCTCTAGCCATCAACACTACATCTTTTACACAGATCTAATTAAAAGTACTTACCAAATAAGTTCGTTGGAAGGTTGCAAGTTGCAACCCAAGTACACATCTAAGTATGCAAGAGGAATCAAATAATGATGAATAAATCAATAAAAATGGAACCAGAAACTAGCACACAGAAATCAATCCACCACCAAAATCAAGAAGAGGAAAGACAAACTAGCTGGTTGAAACCACATCCGGCCCTTCATACACCTAATTCTAACAAAATACAATGTCTACTAAGCAAATGAAAACAAAACAAAAACGAGAAACATCAATGTAATAGAGGAACTATTACTGACCTGTATGCCACAGGATCAAACGGGTGAAAAATGTTAAACATTTGCCGACATGCTGGCATCTCTTCACTTATATTTTCTTCTTCCCAATATTCCTTTCCTTTTCCTGGGATGAAGACGAAAAGCAAGTCATTAAATCTGGAACACGTATCTGAAACTACTTAATTTTATAAAAGAGTAACAGAAATTCAAAACTAAAGAAAAAGACACAGCCTAAAGCTACAAAGCAAATTAGCAACCCCAAGAGAAAAGACTGACACCTACCAAAATTCACCAAATCCTGAACAAACCTATGCCCATTACTAGGAGAACACAAACCACAAACTCATTTATAGATAACTAACTTTCCACACAGACCTCTGCATATTTATCATGTAGATTACATTTAAATAAAGTAAAAAAATAGTCAGAGCCCAACTCAAAATTAAGAAATACGGAAGCTCTTGTCCACAAATAAGTATTTGAATGAACATTGATTAGAAACTTTGAGCATCAAGTTCAGTTACACTTTAGTCTCTAAAACAACGGAAATTTTACATGGAAGTATAAACACATGATGTTAAACACTTTAGCTCATACTGGAAAAGAAAGTTATACTATCAGTACGAACTAAATATCTAGACTAATTAATCATAAGATCATTATAACCATTTAAGAACTTTGGAAGATTTCAGAGAGATATCAACATTCTTAGTAAAAAGGATATTCATGCACCAATACATATACAGGGTCTTAAATCCATGTGCATATTAACTCTTACCAATGCCAATACGAATATTACGAAGGGCGAGGAATACTCCAAGAGGCGATCCAACTGCAAAGAATGTGTCAACCTGATGTAAAAGATTTTAGTCATATGAGAAAATATACCCATTCCAAAATATGAGCAGATCTGATTTGCAACTAAACATAGAACCAATTTCATTCTTCTTCAGAGATGCAAGCATTTACTTTTGAAAATCCACAAGCACTAGATAAAGTAAAGAACAAGGTACTCCATTATGCAAAAAGGAAAAAAGAAATTGCACAATAAAGGATCCAGAAATCTCCCTTCTTTACCTTAAATTCAAGCTTCGTGTACTTAATATATGGGGTGTAATTCATTGGTGCATCATCTTGCCCAGATGGCAGCTTCTCATCTATGTGTTGCTCTTGAATAGTTGTAAGATCCTCCTTAGTTCCTGTATATTTTACACATCAAAACTCAGACATATAAACACAAAAAAATGGGGAAAATTTTATGTGAAGATTGGAGGTCACCTTGATGCAACCTTGTATCTCCACCACCACATTGCTTTTCCAATTCCACTATTTTGGTCTTTAACGAATCAATCTGAAGCAGCAAATATTACATGTTATACAAAAGGTTCCATAGAAACCCATGAAGAAAAATTATCATTTTTTATAGTCACACCTCTTTCTTCAGCAATTTGATTGCTTTGTTTTTATTGCCTTCATCTTCACACATGTCCTCAGTCATTTTCTCCAAACCCTCAATCTGGATGCCAGAATCCATGTTCGTAGTTTCACTCAAGGCATCCCTCTTCTGAGAAAGTATGTCACTAGAATCACAAAGTAATTCATCAACATCTTTCTCACCACCTGGTTGCTTGGAGTCCATAGCCTTTGCAGTAAGTTCATCTAAATCTGAAGTGATAGGACCCACAATTATTGAGGAATCTTCAGCATCTCCTTCCTCATTTTCAGCATCTAAATCTGTTTGTGAAGTAATCTTGTCCTCAAAGTGATCCACCCTGTCCTCAGTTTCATTAACAACCGTGAAATCTTTATCCTCCAGCTTTGTCAAAGAGTCACACAGAGAAGACTGGTTGTTCACATCAGGAGATGATTCTTCATTTCTAGCACGTTCTTTGTACATCCAATCCATTGGAAATGGGGAGGATAAATTCTCCTGATGACAGAGAATATCATAGGAAAGGACACTTCCCAACGAATGCCCATATATTGAAACCTATATAAATGTTAGCATGATTCATATCATTTTATGCACATAACTTATATTTCATTTTAAAAAATTAGAAAAACCAGGGTTGCATTCCGCTGCAAACCTTTCCATCATAGCCTGGATTCCTCTTCAGAAACTTCAAGTATAACCGATTTAATTGGATGGATACCTGGAGGAGGAAGTATTTTTATCAATTCAAGCACTAATCATGCTGTTACCTCCAATGTCCTTAATAGCTTGAGTTGGTCACTACTAATTAAAAAAATTTACTTTTTCAAAGCAACAGCTCAAGTTGCTGAGGAAGAAAATAAATAGTTATTAAATATTTAATACAAATATATCTATTAATGTCATTTCAAAAAAGAATACAAATCAATGTAATCTTATATGCTCAAGATATCTCCAACAAAAGGTAATGCATGAAGAATTCCTTAATCAATAACTATGATCAGCAAATCCCTTGCAACTGTTGCATATGTACGCATAAAAATCCTCTAATGATCCTCTCATTGATCATAACCAAATTCCTATGAGACCAAACCCAGAGCACATCTTCAGTGTACACCTTTTACCCAAAAAAATCCTACAAGGCTGATATGAATCTGTTTATCAGGAAAAAAAAAAAAAAAAAAAAAAAAACCTGTTTATTAGTCTTCTAAGCGCCTTATGAACACAGTTTTTTTCTTTTTTCATATGATATCTGAAATTTAAGACTTAAAAAATCTCTTGTGCCACTAGAGCCTGGAGACCCAAACTCTTATACCTCTCCCTACCTTAAGCTTTAACTTTATACCTCTCCCTACCTTTTGCTATAATCTGTTTCTTTATTGTAAATCTACCTCGTCATGACTGGTATTGCATCAGCTATATGCTGCACCAGCCAGGTCTTTCTAATCTTGTTTACCTACAGTCATATGGTGCAATTGATACCCATTTGACACTTGGATGTTAGAATATCATGAATACTCTTAAATTGACTGGATCTTAATCTGATCACTGTCCCACTTCTTAAATGGAGAACAATTTCCCAAACAGTTTTTTTGGGACTACAGCTTTGGTGGTGTTGTTATTTTAAGGAAGCCCCAACATGTGTTTATCATGGTATTGTAGAACTTGCTGTATGATAATGTAGACCAACCTTCCTTAATAGTCTAATAAAGGAATATAAAGTTTCAATTTTTTCATTTTTTTTATAGGTAATGTTTCATTATTTTCATGGAATGAAATTTCCTCCTCTCCCACTACTTAAATAAGAATAACTGCCCAAACAGTAGGGTTTTTTTTTTTTTTTTAAGGAAACCCCAACAGTTGTTTATCATGGTATTTTAGTTCTTGATGTATGATCATGTACACTAACCTTCCTTTTAATAAAAGAACTAATCAATAACCCATGTAATGCAGAGAAAAATAAAACAAAATATAATTCTCTCTCTCTCTCTCTCTCTCTCTATGAAATTTAATATTTATGGTAGCTATTAATAGGCATTTATTAGTATGGTGTTTCTATATAGAACTATATTATACTATTTAAAGAAAATATGATGTGGAAAGATTTTAACGGAGGATATAAATAAAGAAGGTTTGTAGAATTTAAATTCAATTTAAAATATATATTAGAATAATGACAGTGAAAAAAATGTAGACTTTCAAAAGCTTATGTAGCAACATTTGAGTTTCATTATTTCCATATAATGAAATTCCCCCCCCCCCCCCCAACAATTAAAAGGAAGCAAGGAACTGAGTTAATGTACCTATGTATTAATATACTTATGAATTAACCTTCCTTGTACTGTTTTAGAATATTAATGTACTAATGAATTAAGCCTCCAACAACTTAACTCAATACATGAATTCCTATTTACCCCCCGCTGGAAGGAGAAAAATTCCTATGATATAAATGCTGTCATTGCAGAGGTTTCCTACTGTCTGAATTTTAGTTTTAATTTCCCACTGTTACTCCTTTTTCATCTCACAATGTGCAATATTTTGGTATTTTGGTTGTTTATTTGGGAGATTTGCTTGATTTTGATGTGTTTTTCTGCAGGCTGATGCAGGGGTTCTCCTTCACTTATAGCCGGGGCCTCACTACTGCACAGGCTGCTGCAGCATCTGAACAAGTACAGATACAAGTTCCAAACGAGAAGGTTGACAGTTAGTCTTTTGATGACTAATGCGTATTAATTAATTTGAACCATTATTTATGTAAGCCACAAGCTTTCTTGGTACAGGTTGGCTTAATAATAGGCAGGGGTGGAGAGACTATTAAAGGTCTGCAGACCAGAACAGGAGCACGCATCCAGGTAGTTGTAGACTAAATGGGGGTGTGACCTATTTCTTTATTTTGTTGAAGTTTTGTGATGCGACATGTGTGTTGATGGTATTTTTTTCTGTTTTCTCCCTTTAGTTGATACCTCAACATCTTCCAGAAGGAGACGAATCTAAAGAAAGAACTGTACGAGTGACTGGTGACAAGAAGCAAATTGAAATGGCTAGAGAGTTGATAAAGGAAGTTATGAGTCAGGTTTGTTTTTTACCTTATGCTTTTCTCTAGGGAAAGAAATGCAGTTAAATTGTGTTATGATTCAATAATTGTTTTCACTGATATTGGTTGTTCTGCTCAACAATTACCTGTGTAAATTATCCTTCACATCTCCTTTTACTGAAATCTCCGGGCAAGCCGATGTAAGAAAAAAAAGTATAAACATTTTGGAAAATATAGTAATAGTATTCGCATGTATTGAGGGGGATTATGCTGGTCATTTTCTAACAATCAGTATTGCTATGTATATAAATTGTAATACTACTTGAAAGGCTGACAAGTGGAGTAGCTGGGATAGTTACTTGACTTTTATGCAGAAAGCTGCTACATATTAAGCCTGCATAGTTGTACGAGAAGAATTTTGCACATTAAGTTCTATTGATGTTTCGGTTAATCTTATATTATTACTTCTAAGTAGTTGAAGATGGGAAGAATTAAATGATTATGGTGGTGCTGTTGTTATTGTCATCAACCTCTGTTGTCCTGTTTTTCTTTTGAATAGGATCTAGTATCTATCAATAGTCCCTGTTCATGCCTTGTTTAGGTTAGTGCGGATGTGTTCTTCTCACTGGACTGCTTGAGCAGCATTTCTGTATCTTCAAATCTGGCAAAGCAACATATACTGTGGTCTTGACATGATTATCTGTCCAAACAACTGAATTTGCATGTCTGTGTCACCTTTTCATTTATTTAGGCTAGAATTGTTTGATAATCTTGCCATGGGAGTGAGAGATTGATCACTTGAATAGTTCATAAGAGTTTGCGATATTGATGAATGATCCATGCCAAGGTCACTTGAATGCTGTTAGGAAGATCATATATTCAATCCAAGATGTCGGTTGCCATGATTTATTTATCTTGAAGGTGCCGATTTCGAATTGGTTGGCTTTAAAAATGCAGATTTGGCTATTGCCTTTTCCATGGGGTCGGCATTGCTTTCGTGGTGTAGCAATAGACAACCACTCTTCACTCTCAACCATGAAAGAAAGGTATCAGGCATTAAATCTCAAGATTCCAGGATGTTAATAGTTGGTAAGACTGCTTTGAGACTTGAAAGTTAAAAAAAAATCATAATGCAGTAAAACTATATTATATTAACCTTAGTGCCAAATACAATCCCAAGTTACCTGTCTGGCTGTCTGTCATTAGTTTCCCCGCTGAAAAGAAGGGGGATAGAAGACAAGAAGACAAGAAATCTTTAAAACCCCACAATCAAAGCCCCAAATCCAACTCAAAAAGACGAGAATTTAAAGTGATACTATTTTAGAAGTCCAGATTTCAATTTGAAACTAACAAAAAGTATGAGGCTTAATTTGTAATAATCTAAAACTTAATGGATAAGTTTTAAACTTTGATATTTTAGGGTTTAATTTTAAACGACAATTATAGAATTTTGATTTGAAACCACCCCTAAAATATATAGTTTAAAATGTAATTTTCCCTGATCTTATTCTCAACCTCTGCAACTTAATCTCATTCTTGGTGACTAAAATTATTGATTTGCGACAATTTTTAGCATTGCCTATCAATGTAGTGATGTCATTTTGTACAATAAGAAGTAGCAAAAATGAAGGACTCTCAAGATCATTGCCCCCTCAGCCATAGCTATAGACTAGGCTGCACCATTACACAATTTAATTTTCCTTAATCCCTAAACACTTCCCTTAACCCGAAATCACGAATTCCCACTTAAATGTGAAACAATAATTCAGATGAAACCAAACCATGGGACCACAATAATTAAAAGATGCAGACGACCCATTTGAAAACAAAATAGATGAAGCTATGTGACTCTGTAATAAGTGGTCGAGAAGGGCTACTCCATTAAGGCCACTCATTCTCACCGTGAAAGACGGTTGAAAAATTATCTAGATATTATTTTCAAGTCTCCTACGAAAAAAGGAATATAGGAGATATTTGTCAATGTCAAGTGTGAACTGGAGAAAACAAAATAAGAAGAAAGTGGTCGACTGGTCAGCAATGGCTACTTCAAGTCTGTACTAAAAGGCTACTCATTCTCTGTTTTGCTGAGAAGAAAGAAAATGCTACTCATTCTCAACTCTCAAGTGAAATACAGAGTGGAGAAAAACCATCTTTATATTATTTAATTTATTTCTCTTGTTTGCGATCATCCCTATTTAGTATTTCTTTATCGCCTTCGATTGTAAACTCCTCTTGTAAGCTCTCGAAGTCTACAATTCTTCTCAAGAAAATATTCAAGTTTAATTTTCAAGTAAGTCTATTCTTTAAAATATTTCACCACTGTATTTGCATGTTTTAATATTTAAAAGCATTAATTAGCTTTTGTTTCTATATTTGATAATTTGTTCTTTTGTATCTCCTAGGTTCCTACATCTATCTTCAAGTTGAATATCAGATGGTGTAAATATTGGGTACCAATTTCGATTAGTGGACTCAGGACTGGAGGTGGGAGTTGAAATTTTTATTTTTTATTTTATTAATTTGAATATTGTAAATTGTAGTTCAATTCTACTTATGTCTATATCATATATTCATTCTTTGTTGAGATCACACTTCATGAGGTTGAGGTTGAGATTGGGTCAGTTTGAATTTTTAATCTTTTTTTTTTTTAGGGGAGTTTGAATTTCTAATTGTTCTGCTTTTAATCAATTAGTTTGTACTTCTATTAGTAAATTTCATTTGTAAGTGTGAGGGTATTTCATGAGGAATAAGGGTTTTCTATTTTTTCAGTTGGTGGAATCACTTCATTTTATGTATTAGTATTTTCTATTCTCTCTCATTGGTCACCTATTGTCTAACTGTATTAGTTTATATTGAAAATTGCAATGCTTTTATTATCAATGAAACTTATCGTTTGAAAAGAAAAGAAAAAAAAGAGGCCAAATTGTTTGACCAATTAATGATAAAGAGGAATAAAAACCCTCAGTCATGCTTTGGGTGTTCTACTATAAAGTGAAACAATTAAAATAAATTGGTCCCTTATGGAAACATGACTCTATGGTTTATTAATATAGAAATAATAGATCAAGGATAATTGAAATGTAAATTGTAAAGCATCTCTTAAACATGGAAAATCAAACAAATGTGTTAAACTTCATCTCTTATTAATGATTTAATTGTCACTTGAACAAGATTAATATGTGAAAATTTATAATTTTATCGATGTCTTTTACTATCTTTACCTGAGAATAAATGCAATTATTATCATGTAATTATTTGTTTAAAAGTTTTAAATTTCGTAATAAGATAAGAATGATATTTTAGAAAGACTCAATTATTTTGTTTCGAAAGAAATAAAAAGAAAAGTCAAAATTTTGGTCCATAAATTATATAATTTTTTTAATTCTTTTATCAAATTATCGTTATTTCATTTTAGTCCTTAATTATTATTATTTTTTTTTTTGAGAATCTTACTCCTTAAATCTTTATAAACATTTATTGGTACATCGCCTTTCCTTACCATTATTATGCAATAAAAAAAAAAAAATCTAATATAAAGACTAATGTACACATCCTCCTTTTTTTTTTTTTTTTGAAAGTTCACGAATCACATCCTTCTAGTGTTCTGTTTAATGTACAAATCACATATTAGACAACATATAGTGTCATAAATACAAACCATGTGGAAACGATGATATATATTTTAATTATTGAAATGTTCTGTTTAAAAAAAAATATATTGCAAGTTCCTTAAAAAAAAATTAAAATGTTGCCAGCAACAAATAGAAATATTTCTCACTGTTTATTTTAGACAAGTACAACGATCATTGTTTAATTTAAATAAATACGAAAAATCACTGAATATACACCACTTATCCCCCAAAAAAAAAATCATTCTTCAACTTAACTGATGTACTGGTACACTTTTTGAGAATTAGAATACTTTCATGCATATGTTTCTCACCTCTATTCTTTTTCTTTTTTTTTTTACTTTTTTCTTTTGTGCAGGTCTCCTAGGACCGGCAAGCAACAAGTCAAAGCATGGCATTCTCTTTCTCTTTGGATGTGATATAATTGGATGAAAGGGAGCATAAAAACTTGGTGACTAAAGCTAGAAGGGAGTTTGAACTGTGAAGTTAAAAATGGATCAGGCTGTAGTGGAACTCTTGATTGACAATATCATTTCAATCCTTTCAAATGAAGCATCTTTGTTATGGGAGGCTCGTGATGCAATTGAAGATATCAAAGATGAGTTAATAAGCGTGCGATCATTCTTAGTAGATGCTGATAGAAAGGGAGTAGGGAGGGAAGGAGAGAAAACTTGGGTGGCAAATGTGAGGGACTGGGCGTATGATGTTGAAGACATTATTGATGGGTACATGTATCACATGAATCATCAACAAATTGGCGGTCAATCTTCCTGGAACCTTCACCACACCATTAACTTTCCAAAAAATCTCTGGGTGAGACGTCAAACCGCCACCAAGATACAAAAAATTAACGAGAAAATAAAGGGCGCCATACCAGAGAGGAAGCAAAGATATGGTATTGATCATATAGAGGGAACTAGTTCTAAAGATAATCAAAAAAGGGTGGTGCGTCAGGCTGAATCATCTCTTTTTTTTAAAGAAGACGAACTTGTTGGGATTGAAAAGAAAAGGCAATCGTTAATGAAAAGGTTGATGGATGGAGAACCACATCTGACTGTCATTTCGATAGTTGGGATGGGAGGTTCAGGCAAGACCACACTAGCTGCCAACACCTACAATAATGATGATGTAAAGAAACATTTCGACTGTTGTGCATGGATCACAATTTCCCAAGCATATGAATTAGAAGACGTATTGAGGAGCTTGATTATGGAATTCCACGAGTCAAGGAAGGAAACAAATCCAGCAGACTTGAATTCCATGAACTACAGACTCTTAGTAAAAACACTGGTGAATTATTTAGAGGAGAAAAGGTATTTACTTGTCCTAGATGATGTTTGGGACACAAAACTCTTGGATGAAATAAAGGTATCACTTCGAGATAGTTGTCTTGGGAGTAGAATCATCCTTACAACTCGAAAAGAAGATGTAGCTTGCTATCATTTGGGAGGTAAACATCATATTCATCATATTCAGTTGCTGCAAAACGAAGAGGCATGGGAGCTCTTTTGCAATAAAGCATTCATAAATTGTACCAATGGAAGTTGTCCACTGGAGCTTAAATCTTTTGCTAAAGAACTTGTGCGAAAATGCGAAGGCCTACCTCTTGCAATTGCGGCTTTGGGTAGTCTTATGTACTCCAAGAATATGTCTGAGTGGAATGAAATTTACAACAGCTTGAATTGGAGTCTAAGTAAAAATCCTAAGCTAGAAGCTGTGAAGAGCATTTTGTTGCTTAGTTTCAACGATTTACCATATCAATTGAAGCATTGTTTCCTATATTGCTCTCTTTTCCCAGAAGATCATGAGATTCGAAGAAAGAGGCTCGTAAAGCTATGGATGGCAGAAGGATTTGTAGAACAAGATAAAAGGTCCATGCCAGAGGAAGTAGCAGAGAGCTACCTATTAGAACTCACTTTTCGAAGCATGCTACAAGTTGTAAAAAGGAATGAATTTGGAAGGCCAAAGAGATGTAAAATGCATGATATTCTGTGGGAGCTTGCACTATCAATATCAGAGAGAGAGAAGATTGGTGTTGTACATGTTGGAAGAGAAGAAATGACAGAATGCGAAGCACGCCGCATTTCAATTCACAAAATTGATGGAGAAGTCAAATCATTTACGAGTATGTCAAAGCTCCGTTCTTTTCTTGTTTTTAACAAGATGTTGAAAACATTGCCTTTTGGAAGTAAAATGTTAAGGGTCCTAGATTTGGAAGATGCCCCCATTGATGACTTGCCTGATGAACTATTCAAATTATTTAACTTAAGATATTTGAATTTAAGGGGAACTTTAGTTAAGGAGCTTCCAAAATCTGTAGGGCGGCTCCGAAACCTTCAAACCTTGGACGTCCGAGACACAAAACTAGAGGTCCTTCCTTGTGAAATAGGAGAGTTGCAAAACTTGCGGCATCTAATTCTACACCAATTCACTGGAAATTGGAATGATTTCAAATTTTGTATTGGGCCGCGAACACCATCAAATATCTGTAGATTAAAAAATTTGCAAGTTGTGACATATTTAGAAATAAAAGGTGACTTGTTGAAACAGATTCGGAGCATGACTCAGCTTACCAAGATCGGTCTTATAAATGTGAAAGCAGCAGATGAGATGGACTTATGTGATTCAATTCATAACATGAAGCTTATGCACTACTTGGGTATCGTGGTTACAAATGCGGAGGAAACCCTCCGTATGGATGCACTTTCATCTCCTCCTACCAAGCTTCAAAAGCTTGTTTTGGCTGGAAAACTAGAAAAGGTGCCACAGTGGTTTCATTCACTTCAAAGCCTCACATTTTTGGCTCTGCATTGGTCGAGACTGGAAGAAGATTTACTCCCTCACATTGCTGCTTTGCCCCATTTGGGACGTCTTGAACTTTCTAATGCCTATGTTGGAAAACAGCTATGTTTCAGTACAGGCTTTCTTAAGCTTACAAGCTTGTCTATTTTGAATTTCCCTCAATTGAATGAAATAATAATAGAAAAGGGGGTGATGCCAAATCTGAAAACCCTAAATATTGGCAGCTGCATGGAGTTAAAGACAGTGCCCAAGGGCATTGAATACCTTCAAAATCTCCAACAACTGATTTTGAAATCTTTCTCAATGGAACTTCAAAATCACATTCGCGAAGTGGATTTTCCAAAGGTGCAGCACATCCCAAAGAGGTACATCGAAAGTAATCCAGAATGCTTCACGAAGGTAGCTTCTCAGCTCTATCTATTTTTTCTTCCACTTTTAATCTTTAAATTAATGGTTGCATTCATTTTATCATTTTTGCTATTTCTTTGAACTAATGGTTTCTAACATCATAAATAAGTAATCTATTCCAACGATTAATTGTACTTAATCATATCTCTATTTTTTTACCCACGGCGGAATCATGCTTGCTATTGCTTGATTGCTTGGAGTTCGTTTTATCTACCATCTTGGCATAGAAAAAAAAAATTCCTAGCAATAGATAAAATTAGTTTCTGGGCCCGACTTAAAATACTGTTTATATAAATGCATTTGGGTGTATTATGTTTATGAGTATGTCAAGCCCACCAGATGTTTGAGGAAAGTCCTCTGTGGATGTTGTGTGATTGGAAGATACAAGATATTGACTTATGTAACCCCACGACTTTTGCTGGATTTTTTATTATGCATCTTTCATGGGTGTTGATTATCCTAAGCTTGCATATAATTTTCAATTCTATGTATAGAGCTTTCTTAGATTTGGTTTGGTTGTGATGTCTTATTTGTGGTTTGGACCACGTATTGGTCTGTTTTAGTAAGCCACATGTTAACCTGTTATTTGTTTGTATATAAATCTTTGTGTTTCAAACTTCTAAGCGCATACTTTGCTTCTTATATAATTTGAGAACTAGTCATCATGAAATATGGGTAATACCAAATCAAAATCTTAAATCCAAAATCACCAATTTGATAACTGAATCGCGTAAGAGAGAGATGTGTGTTCTACGATTCTATCCAAATTGGATTGGACCTAAGCCCGAAGACTTTTTGATTCCATAGTAGCAAATAGCAATAGCTGGGATTCTAAGAGCATTCTAATCAAAGGTGTTAAAAATGCTAAATGCTATTTTTTAGTATTTTTAGCACCTCAAATGATAAAAACACACCTACATCAAATATGCTAATTCTTAAAAATTTTAGCATTAAGCTACAATGGAGTCTCATCTTTGACACCCTACTATAGCAAGATGCTAGAGTTTTTTAATATTTTCTTTTTCTTTTTCTCTCTTTCACTCTCTCCTGTGCCGTGCCTTTCTTCTCCATTGCTTTCCTCTCTCTTTTTCTTTCTCCTTCTCTATGCCTCTCCGTTTCTCTTTGACTCTTGATCTCCATGTTAACTATGGTGAGCGACGCAACGACGAGGATGGTGCCACTATCCCTGTTTTTTCGAAGGCCTCGTCAAAGGTGTCGTGGACGTGTTCCCTGAGCGTGGCTTCCACTGCCAGTGCCATGCTGGACATGAGATGCTCCGGGTGTGGATGGGTTTTGCTGGGTTAATTGGGGTTTGCTAGTTGTAGGTGTGGGTTGATTCCATGGTGTAGGTTGTTTTGTGGGTGTTGGGTTGATTCGGTGGTGTGGGTTGATTTGTGGGTGTTGGGTTGATTCCGTGCTGGGTGTTGAGTTGATTTGTGGGTCTGGGTTGATTCAATGGCTTTGGGTTGTGGGTGTGGGTTGATTGATTTGGTGGTTGGTTGTAGTGGTTTGTTGTGGGTTGTGCTGTGTGTTGAGGCAGTGGGTTGTCGATCTCTCTCTGATGGGTGTGGGTTGATTGATTCGATGGTCAGTTGTGGATGTGGTGGTGGTTGTGGTATGTGGTATGGGTGGATGTGGATGTGGTGGGTGTGGTGGGTGGATGTGGAGGTTTTTTTTTTCTCTGCTATTGTTTGTGGTTGTGGTGGATCTAGCTGGAGGCGACGATGGTGGGTTGATGTGGTGGTTGTGGTATGGGTGGGTGAATGTGGTGGCTGGTGGTGCTGGGTTGAGAAAGAGAGAGAGAGAGAGAGAGGAAGAATAAAAAATGAATAAAAAATAATAAAGAAATGATATTTAAATGAAGTGTTAAAAAAAATAGAAGTTTTGATGTAAAGGATATTGTAAAGTGATGTGTTATATGTTATAAAATTGGTGTTTTAGATGCTAAATGCTAAAATTTTTAAGATGTTTGATGGGAATGCTCTTAGATATTCAAGATCGAATCGGAAGCTAACTTCCTACTCCCAAACTTTCTGGTCCACAAAACAGAAACCCATATATAATTTTCTTATTCTTTCTCCAATATGTGCCTCTTGTGATGTGTTATGCTCTCAAAATAATTTTCAACAACCTCAAGTCTCAAGACTACGATAATATATATATATATTTATATATATTTTTTGGTCTTTTGAAATTTGGGTTGCTATTTCATATATATAGATTCTTCATTCTTGTACTAAACTGGTCTAGGGCTCACCCTCTCCTCCTCTTTCTTACGCAATTCAAGGCCTGTTTGGTTGTGTTATTTAAACAACAGTTTTCGTTGTTTAAACAACACAACACGTATTTCCACTACACTTTTTCACCTATACGTATTTCCACAACACTTAAACAATGTTATTAGAACAACATTACCAAAGATTTTGGAGATTTTTGGATTTTAGTTTTTTTTTTTTTGATTTGGTATTACCTGTTATTTATTGGGCGGGTCAAGTAATTTTGATATTAATGGGTTTTCTTAGGTTTAAAATAATTTTTTCACTAAATAATGCCACATCATTAAAAAAATGACAGGTTACCACTAACATCAGTTAACAAAAATGACTATTACAACTCCTTTTTAAAACTTGAGAGACTAATAATTCTTAATTTTTTTTTATTTATTTTATATATAGGAACTTACTTGAAACTTGAGAAATTAATTGTGCTCACAAAGTAAACTTCAAGAAGCAATAATGTAGTTTTGCTTAATTTAATTGTACCTAGAAAAGTTATAAATAAAATAACCAAAAAAATTAGAGGGATATGCATAAATTCAAAAAAAAAAAAAAAAAAAAAAACGTATGGATTTAAGCTTATCCAAATTCACTCTTTACTACAATTCAAATTCATAAAATAAAAATAAAAATAAAAATCTTGAAGAATTTTTTTAAAAGTTTAAACTTGAAGAAAAAATGCAAACTTTTTCTAACAAGTCTTAAAATAAATAGTGGTTAGTGGTTAAAGTAATTCTAGAAATTCCCCTCGTTCCTTTCCTCAGCTTAGTAGCTTTAGAGGATACAAGAAGTGCATGGAATACATGTTACACATAGTTAGCCCTTTTACCAGAAGACCACCTGAATTTCAAAAGTCTAGTGGGGACTACTATGGGACTATGGGACGAAACGAATTGGAGCTCTTCCCTAAAGAACTCAATTTAGGGTTAGGATTCCTTGATGATTCAAGATAGTTCTTGATGATTGAGATGCTATAATTTGTTGTCTAGGCTCTTAGGATTCAGGCATAGCCTTAGAGTTGGGTGGATTTGGTGATTGGCAATGGTTCTAAGGTCATAGATGTTAAAAATATGAAATAATTGTTATAATTCCTTTAGTTAGCTAGTTGGTTGAGATTAGTATGAGTTAGTTAGGATTTGAGCACATGTAACTCATTTAACACATGGCTTAATTCATAGAGCACATACTGAATTATCATGTAGCTCATTTAACATATGGCTTAATTCATAGAGCACATGTTAAATTAACTAGCGAATAATCTTGAGCCATGTGGGCCAATGACATTATAGCTAGTCTCCTATAAATACATGATTATAATTTAGCATTAGATATCAATAGAAGATAAACCAATTTCTTAGTGCATTAGTGCATCTCTCTCTCTTAGTCTCTTTCTTTTTCTATGGAGGGTGATTACCTCAAATTAAGTTAATTTCCCTACAGTTCTCATTGATTCCCCTATAATTCCCATCAATCTCCATTAGGAACCACTGGGTTCCTAAAAATTGGTATCAGAGTAGTCGATCTTGATACGGACGAATGTGATTGAAGAGAACTTTGGAAAGAATTAGGGCAAACGGCAAACGAAGTTTTAGAGGATGTCAAGACTTTGTATGAATCTCACAATGTCGTTTTAGAGAAAGTCAAGGCCTTGGTTGAATCTAACAAAGCCATGAATGAAGAGCTCTCAAGATTACAAGAGGGTCTCAAGAACATGATGAAAGAGGAGTTACAATCTCTTAATTCAATGAAACTCGAAGAACAAATCAATTTCCAAGAATCTATTGCTGTTGTTGCAAGCTGGGATGTTGCTTTTTGTGTCAAAGTGGATGATGATATACATGTACATGCTGCCCTTGAAGTTTAGTCCAAAGAACCAATAAAGAAGGTGATGATGATCTTCCAAGAACCAATTCTTGATGCACCAATGGAGACTTCCATTCAAGAGTCTATGATTCAAGAATTGGCAATCCAAGTGTCAGTGATCCAAGAATCCAAGATGCAAGTGCCAACAATTTTAAAGATTCTAGAATCAAATGAGGTCTTGAGGATACAAGAACATTCTAAGGTTTAAAGAACCAATGAGACCTTGAAGATTGAATAACCATTGAAGGCTCAAGAATTCGAGCAAAGTTTGATGATCTATGAAGAGAAAACCTTCATGTGCACGGGATCGCTTGTCAAAGGGAAATGCATGAATATGGTGATCAAAATATCGCTAAGGTATTGGTCCATTGGAAGATCTCCTTTGATTAAGATACTGTAAAGTTGTGATTTACAACTATTTTGTGTTGGCTTTAATTCCGTGCCAAATTTGATTGTAATTTTGTTCAATCTTATGTACCATGTATTTTATGTGGGATTTCATTGTATGGGTTGTGTGTGTGAGAGAGTGTGAAGACTTAAGACAAATTGAAGATCAAAGGAGTTTTCGTGGGTAGCTCGCGAGAAGCCTTCCCGCGAAGTGAAGCCATGTGCTCAGCACATGACTAGAATGCGAAGAGTCATGACAGATGATGACAGCTGGTTTTCGCGAGTATTTCGCGGGTAAGGCTTTCCCGCGAGATACCCGCGAAATATTCTGTTTTACTATTTTGTCATATCTGATACACCATATCTCTACCCACACTATATATACCCACATTACCCACATATTGAGAAGTGTGCTTTCAGAAAGAAAACCCTAGTCATAACCCTTGAGAGTTAGAGATTGTCATACCCACAATCCTCTAAACAATTCATTGTGATTTTTCTCAACTTCTACCTCTCCATATCCAAACCATTGAGAGGTAAAGTAAGGTTTTGATGTTGCTGGGAAGCATTGGAAGAAGCCATTTGTTTGGTAGATGCAATCGGTCTAAATTGCGTGATCTGGAGAGCTAGAGAAGACAAAGCTTCGTCAAGTCGGTTGGTAGCAGGAGTTTGGAGGGCTCAAGTACATGGGGTAGACTAGGCTTAGAGGGTCTTTTGTTATTCGTGTACTTCAACTTATTCTCTAGTGGATCGATTTACCGCTTGGAGGGCGGCGGATGGGTTTTCGCCGAGTACTTCGGTTTTCTCTTCGATAACACGTCTCAGTGTTATCTGTGTTTGCATTCTTCTTCCCTACTCTTTTAGCTTTCATTTTATTGTTGAAATTGGAGTAGTTTATTGTTTGCTTGCTCGCATTTACTTAATTCCGCACTTAGTTTAATTTAGAGTAAAATTAACCAAGCCGTAATTTTAATTTGGGTGTTTAACCAGCTCTTGTGTTTTCACACAAATTCGAGCTTTCAGATACTATTTCACAACAACATCTTGTGGTTAAGGTGTTTTCAAGGGAAGGGAAATGTTAGGAATATAAAATAATTGTTGTAATTCCTTTAGGACAAAATTGGCCTTTGCCTTTTTTAAAAAAACAATCCAGCATTTTGTCCCATTTCCCAAACTAAGTACGGAAATGCCCTTCTTTTGAAACTCGACTTTCTCAAAATCGAGTTAAAAAAAAAAAAAATTGGAGGCTTATAGTGGCGTTTTAAGGAGCCTATAGTGACGTTTTAAGGACCTATAATGGCGTTTTGTAACTCGATCTTCATGAACTCGAGTTCAATGTAAGTTTTTCCTTTTTTTTTTTTTACCTATAACTCGAGTTCATGAAGCTCGAGTTACAAAACGCCACTATAAGCTCATTAAAACGTTACTATAGGCTCCTTAAAATGCCACCATAGGGTTTAACTCGATTTTGAGAAAGTTGAGTTTCAAAAGAGGGGTATTTCCCTAATTAGTTTGGGAAATTGGGCAAAATGCTGGATTGTTTTTTTAAAAAGGGCAAAGGCCAATTTTTTCCAATTCCTTTAGTTAGGTAGTTAGCCAGTTGGTTGAGATTAGGATGAGTTAGTTAGGAATTGAGCACATGTAACTCATTGAACACATGGCTTAATATATAGAGCACATATTAAATTAACTAGCTAATAATCTTGAGTCATGTAGGCCAATGACATTACAGCTAGTCTTCTATAAATATATGATTGTAATTCAACATTACATATCAATGGAAGATAAATCAATTTTTTAGTACATTAGTGCATCTCTTTCTCTCTCTTAATCTCTTTTTTTTTTTTTAATGGAGGGTGACTACCTTGAATTAAGTCAATATCCCTACAATTTCTCATCAATTCCCCTATAATTCTCATCAATTTCCATTAGGAACCACCAGATTCCTAACAATAGATGATTAAGTGGGTGTTAATCTTGGTTTAGGGTGTTGGTTATGGTAATGGATTGCATGAACATATGATGGTTTGTAGGGATTTTGATTACTTCAAGTTCTCGACAGTGATGATCACCTCCAAGAACATAGGCTACTTCAAGTGAGTCTCTGCCTCCTCTGAGAGAAATACTGAAGAGAAACAAGTTTGAGTTACAATACTAACTCTTGAACTAACCCAAATGCTACAGAAGGCCATGATTAAGTGAGTGAAAATAACTCTTGAACTAACTTTAAGAAACAATCTAAGTTTGATTGAGTTACACATTCAATTGAGCTCATGATTGGCTACTCAAGGTTTTCCCATATGCATGATATATAGTTAGATGAGATTCCTCTGAAATTATGGAACCATAGGACTGTTATAGGCAAATTGGCACTTCAATAAAAAGTTGAACTGTCGTTTAAGAGCTTGATCGGTACTTCAACTTTGGAGTTACATGCCGAGTGCGTAGCTGATATGGAATCGTGGTTAGAAGAGGAACCCATTTTCTATATATGAAAAAACATTTACTTTAACAAACTATATACAAATGGTCATAAATTTCTTTCTTTGATATTCGCAAATTCCAATAACGTCAGATATATACCAATTGGTATTTCTTTTTCTTTTTTTTGGGTAACACTGGTTTGCATTTTGTTAAGCATTTGAGCCAACCATCGAATTTTATTTATAAGCAAATAAAGATATAATATACGAGAATATTACCATAAATAATGTAAATCATGGTTTTCTAGAGCATCATGACCTACTATAGTATTAGGGTTATCATACTAAGTTTAGTGTATTTTTATATAAATTGTAAATTGGTTCTTTATAACAAACAATGCAATATAATATAATAAAGATATAGTCGTTTGAGACTTTCTGTTATGGACGTAATAAGCCATTAGGCTAAACAACATTAATTCTTTTACTTCTTTTTTTGAGAGAAATTCTATTACTTCTAATCTCTATATTATTGTGCCTATTTTCCTCTTTCTAGTTTAATATGCTATTAGAGGCATAATTTAAGTTCCTCATCAACTTTCATTGTCACTTTCCATGGTCAACATCAAAGACCATCATGAGATCTAGATCCACGCGAATCTCATTAATACCTTTGACTCCTAAGATTTACATTCAGTTCATCTTAAAATCATTGTTTTAGTGTTGTGCCTGATTTATTTTTTTGACCAGAATAAAGGTATACACGTTACACCACGATTCCCCTCATGCACCGCCTCAATCCCAATCACATGCTTCCTTGTGGCTTCGCGGACCACTTTTTGCTACAAAGATAGCTTCCTAGAGCTCTCACACACCGGACCTATTATCTTACTTCCAAGGGTTCTTGTTCCACACATTACACACGTTAGAGAGGCATCCTACTTGTACTTTCACGCCAAAGCACTTTTCCACATTTTTCATGTGCATTCAAGAGCTTCTTCTATTTGACGGTGATCTTTTTCAACCGTTAGTGAGTCAATATTCTTTTGGTGGGCATTGAAAACCTTACATTTAAGTCTTTTCGTTCAAACCCACATTTTCATTACCCTTCCACCTTGATTTTGAGGGTGGAGGAGGGTATTTTATTATATATTTGGATATTACAATAAATAATGAAGCCATGATTTTCTAAAATGTATTATGGCTTACCGTAGTTTTAAGGTTACAATATTAATAATTTCCTTCTTTCCACATCGTTGTAGTTTCCTTCTTTCTATCTTAATAGAGTACAACCAAACCTGCGTATTAAGATAGTTTAACTTGGTCCACACCATTCTGATTGTTAGTATTCATACTAGAAGCCAAAATTAATGAAGTCACCACTTACAGGATTATAAGGTGTGATATCATCAATCCAAGAAGCCAGTGGCAATTCTCCTCCCCATAGATCATTGTTCCATCCACCACCCAAAATCCAAGAACCCTCTTTTGCATCTGAAAATTTTTGTTCAACCACGAACAATTTGAAAAGGTTGCATAAGCTTGACAATTCATGTTTTACAAGGAAGAAATGCTACAATAAGTTCATGTTGTGTACACAATGGGTTGATAGAATGCATTGATTACTGCTGATGTGGCATGCTCTGTCAAAATACTGTTGACTGCAAAGATCAAAAACAGAAGAAAAAGGATGCAGCAGCTCAAGTTAACAAAAGATGAAGTAATCAGAAGCAAGCTACATGTCGTATGCCTTAACATTGTATTATGCTGTGTGTCGTTTAGAGTAGTATTTATCAGTTTTAGCTTTCACACGTATTGTAACTGCTAGTAACTGACTGAACACGTGTGTCCTGATAAGTTGGATAGTTTGTTAGATTAGCTGGTTGATCAATTAGTGTATAAAGTCCAATTCTCTGTACAGATTCAATATAACAATTGAATGAAAGAATTCTTCAATCTTTCTTTTCGCTCAAGCTCTCTTTCTCTCTTTCTGGTTTTCCATTTCTCTTTCTCTCTTGAATCACCAAAGAGTTGGCTTTATCAATCGAGGGAATTGGCTCCATCTTCAGAATCTGAGTTCTGACTTGAGAATAGGAGTCATTCAAGCCCATTTTTCTTGCATCATGGAGAATCACCTAGTGCAATTCTTGTTACTCAGCCCTTGATAGAAGACAATTACCCTACTTGGGCTAGGGCTATGCGAATGGCATTGGATGCAAAGAGCAAGCTAGGTTTTGTGGATGGTTCCATAACAGCTTCTATGGCAATCACCCCTCTGGAAAAGATTGCTTGGTCAAAGAACAATTCCATGATTTCTTCATGGATCTTGAATTCAGTTTCTCCTCACATCATTGCAAGTGTGATTTATAAAGACACTGCATTGGAGGTCTGGAATGCACTTAGGAACTGTTTCTCTTAAGCCAATGGTCCCAGGATTTCACAACTTCAGAAGCAGATTTCAACTGTTATGCAAGGAGATGCAATAGTGACCACTTTCTTCATTGGTCTCCAAGCTTCTTGGGATCAATTGCTTAATTTTAGGCCTTTACCATGTTGTTCTTGTGGTAAATGTGTTTGTGGTGTTAATGATAAGATCACAACTTTTCATCATCAAGACTCTTTGATGCAATTCCTTAATGGCTTGAATGACTCCTATTCTCAAGTCAAAACTCAGATTCTGATGATGGAGCCAATTCCCTCGATTGATAAACCTTCTCTTTGGTGATTCAAGAGGAAAGGTAGAGGGCTTTAGGTTTCAATGGAGGTCCTTCAGTTGATTCAACTGCTCTTGCAGTCAAGACTCAAGGATTCAATCAAGTTGGGAAGAATGCAAAAGGAAAGGGAAGACCTGTATGCAGTCACTGTGGTAAAGTTGGTCACTTCATGGAGAAGTGTTATAAGCTAGTTGGCTTTCCACCAGGTTACAAGCAAAAGGGGAAAGTGTCTATGGCTAATCAAGTGGTTCTTGATGGTGAATTTGGTCAATCTGAGGCTGCATTACAATTTGGTTCTTTTCCTTTCACCTCTAAGCAATGTCAGCAATTACTTTCAATGCTAAGCTCTCATACATCAACCTCTAGCACCAGTGATGCCATTCACTCAGCCAATTCAGCTCTTTCAGGTATTTCTTGTGCTTCTTTCCAAGATTCTACCTACATTAATATGAAGAATTCAATTTTTGCTGAAAATCCTGCAAACAAAACAGCTTATAGTGAAGAAACTTGGGTTCTTGATACAGGGGCTATTGATCATATTATTCATTCCATTTCATTGTTTACTAAAATTACTAGTTTCATCTCTTCTTTTGTTCATTTAGCCAATGGTGAAAAGGTCCTTGTCACACACATAGGCACAGTTCAGATCACTTCAACTTTAATTCTTGAGAATGTGATTTGTGTCCCAGCCTTTACCTTCAATCTGATCTTAGTAAGCAAATTAACCAAATCTTTATCATGTTGTTTGGTTTTTCTTTCCAACTATTGTTTCATACAGGACCTTACTTGCTGAAAAACGATTGGATTGGGTAAACTTCATAATAATCTGTACCTGCTGCAAACTTCTGCAAACTGCAAGTCTGTATCAGAAGCTACTGCTATCCTAGAGTCAATTTTTCATTCTTTTGTTCATTCAGTTTCTAATGTTCCTATTGCTACTAAGCCTTACCTATGGCATCTTAGGCTAGGACATGTGTCTGATGACAAACTCTATGTTTTACATCATTGTATTCCTGATGTAACATCTTCTCATTCAAATAAATATTGTATTGTTTGTCCTATTGCAAAGCATAAAAGACTTCCATTTCCTACTTCTAATCACTTGTCTGTCAATGCTTTTGATTTAATACATTATGATGTATGGGGACCATTTGCTAAAGCCACCCATGATGGTTTTAGATATTTTCTTACTATTGTGGATGATGCTACTAGATCCACATGAGTTTATCTCATGAAATCTAAAACAGATACTAGGCCTTTACTGATATCATTTTACAATATGATATACACTCAATTTCAAACCAATATCAAAGTGATTAGAACTGATAATGCTCAGGAGTTTTTCATCAAAGATTTTTATGCTCAACATGGGATTATTCATCAACATTCTTGTGTTGCTACTCCACAACAGAATTCAGTTGTGGAGAGAAAGCATCAGCATATTTTAAACATTGCAAGGGCATTGAAATTTCAGTTTAACATACCACTTTGTTATTGGGGAGATTGTGTTTTGACAGTAGTTTATATCATTAATAGGCTGCCTAGTAATGTTTTAGGACATAAAACTCCTTTTGAGAAGCTTTATAGCAAGGTTCCTTCTTATGATCACTTAAAAGTTTTTGGGTGTCTTTGCTTTGCCTCTACATTAGCTCACAATAGATCTAAGTTTGCACCTAGATCTATTCCAAGTGTTTTTCTTGGTTACCCTTTTGGTGTTAAGGGTTACAAATTGCTAAATTTGGTTACAAGGCAGATTTTTATTTCAAGAGATGTTTTTTTTCATGAAACTGTTTTTCCTTTCATTTCTTCTACCTATTCACCACACTCCACAATTTCACTTCCTCATCTTTGTCCTCCTGTGGCCACTCAACCTAATTCCATGTTTTTAGAACCTGTTACTATACCACATGCTATTCCAACTGCTTGTTCTGGTTCTGATCCTATTACTGTTCCTAAGCAAGCTTTAGAATCTCCTATTCCTGATCCTGTTATATCCTTAGATCCTTTGCCACCTACAATTCCATATTCTGCAATTTCTGCAAAACAAGATTCTTTGTCACTTGAACAACGGCCTGCTATTGTTCGAGATGTTTCACCTCCAATAGATTCACTTCCTTCATTAAGAAGATCCACTAGAGCTACCAAACCACCTTCATACTTGCAAGATTACAAGTGTAGCACTATAATTTCTAATGAATCTACTTAGTCCAATGCCAACAGCAAGTTAGGTTCTTCCTCAGCCATCCCAGGTATCAAATATCCTATCTCTGATTATCTTGATTCTTCAAACTTGTCCCTTTCCTATGCAAATTTTTGTTCTCTCATAACCTCTATACCTGAACCAAGATTCTATCATGAAGCTGTTAAGGATCCTAAGTGGCAAGAGGCCATGGATGCTGAGATTGCAGCCTTGGTGTCAAACAATACTTGGACCCTTACTCCTCTGCCTTCAAATAAAATGGCCATTGGGTGTACATGGGTATATAGGGTGAAATACAAGGTTGATGGTTCTGTAGAGAGATATAAAGCTAGATTTGTTGCTAAGGGGTTTACTCAACAAAAGGGGTTGGTTTTAAAAAAAATCATAATGCAGTAAAACTATATTATATTAACCTTAGTGCTCATTAGTGAGACCCATGTTCTATGCATGAGATGTGTTGGAAGAAAGCAGCATGTTTGGTGAAGCTTCATAATGATTAAAAATGCGTGTGGGAGAGTACCTCAGAACTTGTGTCTAATCTTATGTTTGAAGAATATGGTACATGTCATTTGATACTACATTAAGCTGCAGTGTAAATGCTAAAAGCATGGCCATTATGTTACGTATAAGACCTGAGCTGAATTAATGTTGAACATCTAGGATATATGTGTGAATGTTATTTAATTATAATTGTCTGGGAGACCTTGCATCTAACCAGTGATGTATCTGTGTTATAAACTTGGAATTTTGAAGGTGCATTAATTGCTAATGTCTTGTCTTTTTTAACATTTGATTAAGTTATGAATGTTATGATCATGATTGCTGTTTATTATTATCAAATTTGAGATGTCATCTGAATGACTTGGTGTTTTGTACTAGTTGCATAGTAATAGAAGTATCTTGTTTTTTTCATTTGTGCCCTTTTATTTCATGTAATCATTCTAGTATTCACTTTAATGATGTGATGGAGAGCGAAATGGTGTGATGTTTTTAGTTTTTGGAGTATTATTATACCATTTAGGAAACTAGAATTAGGTTATGGAATATGATTATACCATTTAGGACGCTAGAATTATGCAAGATGGGAAAGTATACTTGGATTGTTTTTCAAATTTGTTGATCCTTAAGAGAAAGCAACACAGAACATTCAAAACTTGTGGAGTTCACTTTGATATCGTTGTTGACAATACACTTTAATATGTTCACGTATAGTTGATAATAGTTATTGTTTCATAAAAACTACTCTTCCCCCTTCCCCCCTGTAAACTTCTATGGACGTTCTCTTCCCATTAAACCATGGCCATGATGTCATCCTCAGTCACTCTCCAGATGAAGGTAAATATATTTACCCTCTCGTATTAGCATATATATGTTAGACTAATAGCAATTTAAATCACTCTTTAACCTGGAATGATCCTTGAATGGATGGACAAGGAGGTAAAATGAAGAATAAGATTAAACATATAAAGAATTGGTA
Source organism: Notholithocarpus densiflorus (assembly GCA_030021035.2). Taxonomy (NCBI): domain Eukaryota; kingdom Viridiplantae; phylum Streptophyta; class Magnoliopsida; order Fagales; family Fagaceae; genus Notholithocarpus; species Notholithocarpus densiflorus. Next base: position 572,431 of record JARYZH020000164.1, on the reverse strand, counting down.
GTGTTGTTGGTAGTTGTTGCTTGATTTTTATTTAGAAGCATGATGATTCTTTTCAGGACCAAGTTAGCATTGGCTATTGATGTATAATTTTTGCATATTTTGAAAAAACGGATTATGGTTTTGCTTTTGCTTTTGCTTTTTAGATGTGTGACCAAACCAGCCATTATGTCCTCAAAACATAGGAGTCTCATATTCATGGAGAGGTCCTGGCCTTGTACAATGAATAGAGGATTTCCATTGATGAGTGGGAGTGTTGATGGACTGTTTAGTCTGGTTGATGAATGTCTATGGTCAGGTTTAAATCTAATTGATTGAAGCAGAGCCCCTCCACCCCCCTTCCCCCCAACTATTTTTTTTTTCCATGTTCTCTTCAGGGTTGAAAAAGAATAATTGTGATAGTTTTACTATTGGTTTTTAGAAAATTTTGAAATGGTATGTTCTTTGTAGCATTACAAAGTTTAAATTGTCTGGAAAATGTAAAATGTGATTTGTTTTGTTATATGTTTGTATCTTGTTCTTGGCCTACTGTATCTCTTATATTTGATTTCTTTTTATAGTAATATTCATATATTCTTCAATGAACATTTGTCTTGCTTGTTATAGTACCTGCTCTTTCGAAGTTGCTGTTGTAATTATAGTATTAGGAGTACAACTCATAGCACAGTTTTTTTCTTTTGTGTTGTTGTCTTTGCTCTCCTTTTTCTCTCATTTGATTTTTCCTTAATGACATGTGATGCATATATATATTTATTCTCATTCAAACAAAATGATTCCAACGTCTTGAACAGGAGATGTGGTTACCAAGCTCAAGCAGCAGTTTTTCATTACCTTCTACCTTGTTAATGTTCTTAATTTAACTGTGAATGGATTACTAATTTTTTATTTCTTTATGTGATTGCTTGGAATAGCCTGTGAGGCCATCATCTTTCTCGGGTGGTTTCAATCAGCAGGCCTATCGGCCTCGTGGATCTACTGGACCACCTCAATGGGGTCCACGGGGTCCTCATCCTGCAGCATATGATTACCAGCATCGAGGACCATATCCAAGTCATAACCCACAGTATCCATCTCCAGGATATGGGAGTTATCATCAACAAGCCCCTCCAAGGGGCAACTACAGTGGTGGTTGGGAACAAAGGCCTAGCATGCAGGGTCCACCCTCACATACTGGTGGTTATGATTACTATGGTGGACAAGGAGGCCACATGTCTGATGCCCCAGCATCTGCCCAACATTCTGCTCCAATTCCTTCACATGGTCATGGCCCTTCCCATGCTGCTGCTATGGGTCCACCATCATCCCAGGCAAATTACAATTATGGACAACCACAGGGGCCAGATTATGGACATACAGCTCCTTATTCTCAGGCAGCACCTCACCAGCAGAGCTATGGCCATGGATATGATGAACCAAAATATGAAAATCATGCTCCAACACAGCATCCCTATGGAGGACATGGAAGTTCTCAGCCAGTGTACTCACAGACTCAACCGGGTTATGCTGCACAGCAGTATGGTAAGCCACAGCCATACGGACAGGGACCACATCCCCAATCCTATGCCCCTCCTAGAGCCACTCAACCAGGGGAAATGCCTTACCAAGGTTCTGCTCCTGCTCAATCATATGGCCCAAATGCAACTCCTCAACAACCTTACCCATATCAATCCAGTGGGCAGATGCAGCAATCATATCCTCCATATGGTTCTGTACCTGCTGCTGATGCTTATAATCAGCCACCACCTGCATCTGGTCCTGTTTATCCACAGCAAGGAGGGCAGCCAGGTTATGGTCAGCCTGGTGCACAGCAGGCACAAGGGTATGCGCAAGTGGGTCCTACTGGGGGTTATGGCCCATACGCAGCTTCACAACAAGGTTACCCAGAGCAGGCAGCTCCTAACAATGCAGCTTACGGTTACCAAGGACCACAAGATCCTGCTTACAGTGGTGCCCCTGCTTCAGCCTATAGTGCACCACCAAGCGGTCAGCCAGGTTATGCTCAACCAGCTCCAACTCAACAAGGTTACGACCAGTCTGTCCAACAATCAGGAGGTTATGGAAGCGCACCAGCAACTGCTCCGGTTGCTTATGGCAAAACTGTGTCACCTCAGCCTGGTTATGCTCAGTATGACTCAACTCAAATGTATGGCGCGCCTCGTTGAAAATTTTTAGTCAGTGTTCTGTTGAGTTCAGCGTTTATTGTATTAGGTATTTTACTAAGTATTTGCTCAGTGTAATGTTGAGTTTAAGGCGGTTATTGTATTAGTTATTTTACCAAGTATTATAGCTTGGTCATTTAGGTCTGACTGTCGATGCAACTTCTGTCATTGCTTTTTCTGATGTAGTGCTAATATTTGTGATTGAATATTATGAACATTTTAACAAAAGAATTATGAAGATGACGTCTGGTAATGGCTTTTGCCATGGGATCCAAGACGTTGAATCTTGTTGGATCTTGAATGCAGTGCAAGGTGTGGAAAATTTTAGGTTTTGTTTTAATTTATTTTGAAGTAGGGTATTTTAGTGTTTTAACTTTATTTCACCTAAGTAAGAAGTATGTATTTGTCACATGTAGCAAGATTATGTTAAATATAACAACAAAAATAACACCGGGGTGCAAAGTGTGATAGTTTAGGGTGCAAAGTGTGCAATTGAATAGTTTATGGTGCAAAGTGTAATTTAGTACATAGTTTAAGATGGTAAAATGTAATTTTTCTTGTAAGTATGACCATATAACTTTATGCCACTAATTATCTTCTTCTGTTTAGGTTTTTTTTTTTTTTACTTTATTTCTTGAATGCTTTTTAGTTTAAGCATCTTTGGGTTTTTTTTTTTTTTTTTTTTGGTCGTGTACAGTGTGAGTGTGTTTTAGCTGACTTTAACTTTACTGACAAATATAAATTTTTTTTTTATTTTTTTCAAATGCTATTGCTTGTGAAATATTGATTTTCAATTATAATGGTGAGTTTAATTTAGGCATATTACTTTTTTTTTTCTTTTTTAATTTACATTTTTAGTTTAAGCATCTTTGGTTTTTTTTTTTTTTTTTGTCGTGTACAGTGTGAGTGTGTTTTAGCTGACTTTAACTTTACTGACAAATATAATTTTTTTTTTTTTTTTTCAAATGCTATTGCTTGTGAAATATTGATTTTCAATTATAATAGTGAGTTTAATTTAGGCATATTACTTTTTTTTTTCTTTTTTAATTTACATATTCAGGTTATGATTTTTCAAACTTAATTTTATATATATTTAATTTTTTAAATTCTTTTATTTGACACTGCAATTCGACTAATGATCCACTGGTTGAACCAGTGACCTAACTCATAAACCCAGTCAATGTCCGGTCCGGGTTTAATAAAAAGGCAACACAGCTGGCTGCACTATAAAGCTGAAACGGCTAGCAGCACCACAGAGTTGAGAATAAAAAGACTAAAAAGCCTCCACTTTTTCTCTAGCTAACAAATGAAGTTACAAGCAACAAAGTAATTTCTACCAAATGTGTCAACAGAAAATTATAGAGGAAAAGACCAAAAAGTAGGGAATAACCATTGGCTAACTCTGTGCCAGCAAAGACCAAAAAGTGTTCCAAGCTCCAACGTTTTTTTTTCTCAGCTCACATATATCTGTAGGAGCAACAATGTAATTTTACCAATCTGTTGAGTTTCTACTGTTTTAAGTTTTTTAGTATCGTTTTGCCAAACACAAGCAACTCAACTGTCCTTTTTTATATAAGGTATAGACTCTTTTAGCCTACCCATGTACTTAAGAGTGAAGATGGTAATTTAACTAAAAAGGCAACACAGCTGGTTGCACTATAAAGCTGAAATGGCTGGCAGCACCACAGAGTTGAGAAATAAAAAAACTAAAAAGCCCCCACTTTTTCACTAGCTAATAATTGAAGTTACAAGCAACAAAGTAATTTCTACCAAATGCGTCAGCAGAAAATTATAGAGGAAAAGACCAAAAAGTGGGGAATAAGCATCGGCTAGCTCATAGCCAGCAAAGAACAAAAAGTACTCCAAGTTCCAACGGTTTTTTTCTCAACTCACATATATCTGTAGGAGCAATAATGCAATTTTACCAATCTGTTGAGTCACTACCGTTTTAAGTTTTTTAGTATTGTTTTGCCAAACACAAGCAGCTTAAATGTCCTTTTTTATATAGAGTATAGATAAAGGAGAGTATAATCATAATCATCTTCCAACCTGCAGTTTTGTTTTTGCTCATTCTAGTAGTAGCCATGATCATTTCTGTTCCCGTTGTGCTCTGGGATTGTTGTTGGGCGCATGATCTTAACTACGCCAAGTGGAATGGTCTAATAGTTTTTCAGGCTGGCATATATGGCTTGCTGGAAATGCCTATATTTTTTGTCGATAAATTGTGTCCCTGAGGGATTGTATTAATTGGGCCCTAACCTTCAGATCAGCCGATATATATGCTGGGTTCCTCCTGATATTTTCATTAAACTTAAAATTTGATGAAACGTAAAGTGTTTTAGGAAATCTGGGATGGGCTGGAGCAGGAAGGATAGTTAGAGATAGGATGGATGGTAAATTGATAATAGGATTTTCTATGGAAATCGGTATTACCATAAATAACGCAATTGAACTATGTGCTGTTTGCCAAGGGATATCTTCTTGTTACAAATTGATAACAATAATTTATACTGGATCCTCAGATTCTTAGTTCAAAATGGTGGATGTATCCATATTTAAAGAGAAACTAATTGGTTGGTTGACCATGCTGATCTCCAGCATAAGCAAGGTTTTGAGTAAGCTGCTTCATGTTTGTAAATTCAACCTGCATCTAATCATTGATATGCAGACTTTCTGCACAATTCTGACAATACAATAGAACACCATGATACCAGCTTTTACAGAGACATGTTCTGTCTGGTTATGCAGACTTTCTGCACAGAACACCTATTAAAGTATAAACAAAAATTTTAGAGCAAACCATAGTATGCATTACATGCATCAACAAGTGGAGAAATTGCAGAAATTCACAGAAAGTAATATTCTCTCTATAAGTATATTAATTGTGCGACATTACTTCTTTGTCAACTCTCTTCATCAATAAGAATGGTTGACCCATTCCCAATTCCAAGGTCCATCAAAGATTCCATTTCATCGTCAAGCAATATCGGTAAAGGAGAACCCTGAAAATTCAGGAACACAACTTATTAGCAAGAGACATTAGTTGCTGATGTACAAAATTCACTTGGTCTTATGCTTTTGAAGCACAGGAGGCAGTGACCAAGGCATGTGTATTGATATTTCCAAAAGGTCATCTTCTGGACATATATTTGAATAAGAATCCAAATCCAAAATGTGTAACTTCTCAATATCTGGTGTAGTGTTATTATCAATGATATTCAAAAAGCAAAAGACGGAAGGGACAAACCTCTTCTTGAAGAAACAATTTAGGCTTGATAGACTTCAACTTGAAAAAGCTTTCAGATAGACTCTTTAGCTTACCAACCTAAAGTAAATGAAATCATTTTAAATGTAAAATCCTAAAATTCATCCAACCAGACACAATTCAGATAAAGGTTGGAATTTAACCGTGGTGGTTGCTGGCAATTTCTTAGTCAATGGAGGCTTCTCGCCCATAGTTGCTCCCACACATTTCAAAGTGATAGCTACATGAATATGTATAGACCAAATGATTATAGATATTGTAAGAGCAAAAGAGAAACTGATATCAGAATGTTGGATTCATACACAATAGTCCTGAAGCCATTTTTTGTAGGCTTGCTACTCCAACAGATGGCCTTTCATCCTCAATTCCATGAAAATTTTTAAGCTCAGCAAACCTGTAATTTTAGAGCAAGAAGTCCATATCATGAAAGTTTACAATGTCGAAACAAAATCAATTTTTTGTAAGCCCATGTGAAATCATATTAGGAAGTAATAGTCCATAAGGTGACACTTCCCTGGAATTTACATCAAGATTGGTGTTCTATTCTATTAAATCTACCCATAGTTGCTATCCCTGGAATAAGACATGGCAACAGAGTCTGAACTTTTCCTAAACCATCTGAATTACTTTGTTTAATTATTTGTGTTTCAAGGAGGAACACTAAACAGTTAGTTAGACTTGTAACAGAATGGTTTTTTCATTGTAGATAAACCTAACGCTAATACCTTTACATCAAAATGTTCAGAAAAGTTCAGGAAACAACATACATATCTTAGGACACAAAAAATATTTAGGTATTCCATACTTATTTACAACCCTGCTCAATATCAAAACCCTGTAAAGGTTAATTGGGCAGACACTTGACTGGAGTAAATTTACCTGGGATGCACTTGTTTGATTTCTTGAGGATCATGCAACTTGGACATAATTAAACGAACATACCTGCAAAAGAGATCATGAGTAAATTATCTTGTGAAAATAATCTGCAATACACCTTACCACACCATCAAAGCCTAGTTTCTCTCCACCACTCCCATCAGAAACCACAAATGTACGAAATTTCGGGAACCATGAATCATGTGTATTTTCTTTGTTAAACATCATATAGAGCACATAATGCCATATAAATAGATAACCCTGTTAAACTGAAAAGAAATTATGGTATTCAAAAGATTTCTCAAAATCGATACATAGCAAGGTTTTTTTTTTTTTTTTTTTTTTTTTTTTTTTTTTTTTTTTTTTAAGACCATAAAATTTAAACATTAAATGTACATCGGTCAAGTAATACAGGCAAAGCAGTTAAAGAAAACATCCCTGCCGTATTTATCCACTCAAACAGGCTCTCTTTATATTATAATTAGAAGAATGCTTAATATTTATTAAAATAAAAACAGTAAACCATCAAAAGATCAAAAAACTATAACACATAAAAGAAGATCACTTGTTATAAATATGAAAGAGAGCAAAGGTGAGGATAATTGCCTATATAAATGCATGCCTTTAGTGCAGAAAAGGTAAACTGAAGGATTGGCTAGGAAAAACATACCGAATCTCAGAGTCTTTCCTTTCACGAGGGCTTACCTGAAAAGTAAATTAGACAAGAGTACATTAGATAAACTTCATAAAGAAAGCAATGTTGACTGCATAGAACTTCAACAGTTTACCTCACTCCCATTTAGTATTTCAACTTTAGCTAAACGTGCAATCAAAACAAATCTTGGAATTCCCCCTCTTCCAGGATCAGCTACTGGATTCTCGGAAAGCCTGATATCCTTTGAATGTAACCCAAAAGAAAAAAAAAATATATATATATATTTATATATATCAGAACAGTAGTGATCAGAAAGGAGTTTGCTCAAGCACAGAGGGGAAAAAGAGAATCATTTAAGATTTTGTAGTAAACCATTGAGACTTTAAAGTATTTTGAAGTTCATTAGAATCAATATCATATAGTTCAACTTTAGCAAATTATTCAGTCCTCCAAATTGGCAGAAGAGGCCTAGTTTTCAGTTACAAACAAGAGATGGAATATGCCATCAAGTTCATGTATGCCCACCAACATAACTTATATAATATATATATATATATATATATATATATTGATAATTACAATGGGGAGGGGGGATTTGAACCTTGGATGTCTCCGTTAGTAACACCAAGAAGTGCCAACCAATTAAGCTACAAGGCTCTTGGCTTACATATATAAAACAAAATAAAATTGAAGCTTGAACTATACTCCATGAATGAGGGTCTAGAAAGCTTATACATAAATGTCTAGGTTCTGAATTCTATCTAGTAGCTTCTTCAAGAAAATGCTATCTGAGAGATTCTTCTTGAATTGGATCGAGGTTATTATGTAACCAGAGTGATGCAGTAAGCACAACTAATCCAGCTGGAACAATTTATAGGGGAAAAAAAAAAGGCCTCAGCCTTGCAAGTCAAGAGTCAGTCAAGAGAAAGAATTAAAAAGATCATTGTATGCTACCTAATTGACAAATGAGCCAGTCCTAAGATTTCCTATTTGTCCTTTCTTTTCTTTTTTTATAGGTAAAAATAAATTTATTGATAGGAGACTACCTTGTGAAAATAATCATGAAGTGGCCTAAAGAATTACAAAAGGAAAACTATCTACATATGGATCAATTCTATTTGTCCTTGATAAAGGAGTGTAATATACATGTAAGCTATTTTCTGGGTACCTAGAAAAAAGGAGTCTGAACAGCATGTCAAATGTACCTAATCGGATATTGAACATGTTTAATGGCATAACAGATGATTATCATAACAAAATATTACCACCAATTTAGGAAATGAATTTAACGCGTCAACAGAGGCGAGATCCTCGATATTGTTACCTCCTGAAGCATGCAATGTGTAAGCCAACAAATCAAGAACGCTTATAAGAGAGTCAAATAAAGTCAGGTGTTTACTAGTTACATATATTTACCCAGAAGAAGACAACGCAAATTTGTGAATAGCTTTCTTTCTTTCTGTGATTCATTACCACCAAGAAATTCATGTATTCTAGTGTTATGAGGATAGTAGATGCGGTTCAAATTGTTCTTGTTCAAATGAAGCTGCTCCAAGCTGAAACAACATTGCAACAGTCCTCAAGAAAACTTGGTAGCTCAACAGAAGATTAGATGTTGAATCGAGAGAAATTTAGATGGTAAAAAGTACCAACAGAAGAATACAAACTTCACTTTACCCTCTTATCTGAGAAAGCTTTAAGATTTCATCCCACTCAGCTATACAATTATCTTCCAAATTCAGAAGCCGCAGAGAATCAAATCCCTGAACTACAGAGGATGATGATGTAGGCTGCAAAGCAAAACAGAAATAAAAACAGGGCTGTAGTGTCTAAAAAATTATTTTCTTTATATAGGTAAAAAAACATAAAGATACAAAGATTAGAGGAACATTCTACAGTATATGAGTATATCCATAACACAACACCATAACCCACAACAAAAAAGTTTATAAAAAACAATGATAAGTACATTTTATTTAATAATATCCAAAATATGACCTAGTAACTTCATTTAAGATTACAATTTGAACAAATTCAACAGCATCATAAAAGGGAATATAATGTACCTCTATTGTGCTGATATTATTCCCCATTAGATGTAGTTCTTCAATTGCTGGGAGTGAATGTTTAAGTTTTTCAATCTGCCATAGACAATAAAACAATATATATCACATTGAGGGAAGAAAGGAGTACTTATATAAGTTTTTGAAAACAACATTTTAAAAAGAATTGTATGTCTCATGGCCAGTCCCCGGAGGTAATGGCAGCAAAGCTAGACCACAAGGCCATGGAACATGAGACCCCAACATTGACAGAGGAGCTCCCCAAAAAAGGGAGGACCATCAACATCAACAAGCATTTTTATGTGACAAGAAAAGGAGAAAAAATCAAGGCACCTGTGTCCACTTTATGCCAGTATCGTTTAAGACTAAAATACGGATGCTTTTTAGCTGTGCCAGCCCACAAATATCTAAAGACATTAAATTGTTAGATAAGTTGAGGGCTGCAAGAGCTGGTAACTGCTCACAGATGGTGCTAACATCCTGCAAGAAAATAAGAACCCACATGAGGTCCAGAACTGAAATCAAGTAGCACTTAATAATAGTAAATTACAAGGAAGAATTAGAAACAATCAGAATGTAGTAATAAGTATACAAATAACTTGGTAACAAAAATGCAATGTGCAATGACAAATTGTTTAATCTAGAAAGCTCTACTGCACTCAAATTTAGCCTTTGGTGGACAAAAAGGGGCAATTGATCAGTTTTTTAAAAAATGTACCTTCCATTCTGATAGCAAATTTCCGGTCAAGTCAAGCTCCTTTAAATCTGAGATAAGAGCATTATAAATTAATAACAGTACAGGAATTACCTGGATGTAAAAATTTTATAGTAACAGAAACAAAAAGGTCAAATCCACAATGTAGATTTATTGTAGACTGACTGGTTTTAAGGCCTATTAGTAGAGGAGAAACAATAAAAAATATAAATATATAAAATTGTTTATTGTGAATTTAGCCTTTCTTTTTAATGTCCTAAAGATGTGCAAATCACAAGGACTATTCCTGTGCAAACATGGATGCTCAAGCACATGCTCACACACATTTTTAATAAACAGAATAGTAACTTGATTTAGCTTATAAAATCCTCACCAAAAATAAAAATAAAACAAAGTGCTAAGTTCATATAGTAAGCATGGGAAGGGGATTCAAGGATCAACACGAGGCAGCTAGTGGAAAACCTCCGAAACAAAGACTCAAAGAGTATAACTATGATCATGGATATTGGTTTCAGTATGTGACCTGAACTTAGGGAATCTGAACCTCAAAAGTCAGATAGACCAATTTAGTATAAATATGCTCAAAGCATAGGAAGTTACCTCAATCTAGTCATCTAATAATTTTTTATTCTGACCAAAGCCATTTTCATTTAAATATTTTTATTTTTATTTTTGGCCTCAATAAGGAAAGAAAAATCAAATATATCAAGGAAAAACAATCTTGACCAATTTCTCAATTAAAGACAAGAAGCTCTGATTGCTTTCTGGTCAAGCTAAATTTTGGTAATGTGGTAAACTGTTAATCAGCTATATAAGCTGCCCAGATTTAAAAACAATTGCATAAAGGTAAACCCTGGTATCCAGGGAACATAAATCTCAGGGAAAGGAAAATAAAACCAACTTACTTGGCACAGCGGTACCAATTTGACCAGGGTCTCCAGGAGTACTAACACCCAAATAAGATAGTGATGCACCAGTTAACTCCTCGAATCGACTTAGCTTGTCTTGAATTTTATCTTTACCAACCAGTTGAACTGATACACGCTTATTGCTAGCTGAAAATACATACATTTCATCTGCAACACGACAATCAACACATATTCAAAACAGAATTTCCAAAGTTTTCTAAATGTTACTTATATCCAACAAATCAAAAGCTTATCATGTCTTTAAACTTTCACCAAATACTTCACATTGCAATTTTTCTAAATGTCGCATGATTATAAATCTGAATCAGGTTGGAAACGTAAATCTGAAATGAGAAAAAGAATTGATAAAATACTTTGCCAAAAAAAAAAAAAATGAGCATAGTGTATAGATCCAAAACTAGAAATAACTTAAACTCACTTAATCTCAAAAAATTAGCAATGCCAAACGATTTAACAACTTCATACACTGTAGCATAACTTGCATTCGAAACCAAAACTGAAATCAACTAATTTCTCTTCCTTCCTTTCTTTCCCACTAGTTTCTTAGCAACCAAACAGAAACCAATACAATAAGAATAGATATAGAGCTAAGAATTCACTTCATACACTGTAAAAGATTGTAACTTGCATTTTTTATACTAAAAATGAAATCAATTTCCTCTGATTTTCCTCTTATGTCCACTATTTTCTCAGCAACCAAACAGAAACCAAGAATATAATCCATTAGATACATCTAACTTAAACTAAGAATCCACTTCATTCAATGTAAAAAAAATAGCTTAACCTTACTAAACAAACACAAAAATCTCTTCCTTTTCTTTTTCACTATTTTTTCTCAGCAAGACAGCAACCAAATAGAAACCAAGACAATAATAATGTGTTTGGAGATCAAAACAACTTTAAACCAAGAATTCACTTCAAACACTATAAAAACTGTAACTTGCATTTTTGAAACCAAAAAATGAAATCAATTTCCTTTCTTTTCCACAAATTTCTCAGCAACCAAACACAAACCGATAAAACAATAATGCATTTAGATTTTTTTTCATACAATTATAATGCATTTAGATATATCGACCAGCTTAAACTAACATCCACTTTATACACTGTAAAAAAAATAACTTAACATTCCAAAACACACACCCAAAATCAATTTCAAGCTCTCCATTTTCCTTTTTCTTTTCCCACTATTTTCTTAAAACACAAACCAAACCAATAATACTACATTTAAAGATATTGAACACCTTAAAAATTCACTTCATACACTGAAAAGACTGTAGCTTCCATTTTTTGAAACCAAAAAAATAAAAATAAATAAATCAATTTCCCTCTCATTTTCCTCTCTTTTCCACTACTTTCTCAGCAACCAAACACAAACCGATAAAACAATAATGCATTTAGAGATATTGAAGCACTTAAACCAAGCATCCACCTCATACACTGTAAAAACAATAACTTAACATTCCAAAACAAACACACAAATGCATCAATTTTAAGCTCTCCAATTTCCTTTTCTTTTTCCGCTATTTTCTTAGCAACCAACACAAACCAAGACAATAATACTGCATTTAAAGATATATCAAACAACTTAATAATTCACTTCATACACTGGAAAGATCATAACTCCTATTTTTTCAAACCAAAAATGAAATCAATTTCCCTCTCATTTTCCTTTCCCTCTCCACTACTTTCTCAACAACTGCACACAAGCCGATAAAATAATAATGCATTTAAAGATATCAACTAACTTAAACCAAACTTCCAATGAACTCAACATTCCAAAACAAACACACAAAACACAAGCACTCCATTTTTCCTTTTCTTTTTCCACTATTTTCTCAGCACCCAAACACAAACCGAACCAATAATAAAGCATTTAAAGATATCGAACAAGTTGATAATTCACTTCATACACTGTAAAGACCATAACTTTCATTTTTCGAAACCAAAAATTAAATCAATTTCCCTCTCATTTTCCCCTCTTTTTCACTACTTCCTCAGCAACCAAACACAAACCTAGAAAACAATAATGCATTTAGATATATCGACTAACTTAAACCAGAAATCCACTTCATACACTCTTAAAACAAGAACTTATCATTCCAAAACACACACAAAATCACATTCAAGCTCTCCATTTTCCTTTTCTTTCCACTATTTTCTTAGCAATGAAACGCAAACCAAGACAATAATACAGAATTTAAAGATACCGAACCCCTTAAAATTCACATCATACACTGTAAAGACCACAGCTTTCATTTTCTGAAACCAAAAATGAAATCCATTTCCTTTTCCTTATCCACAACTTTCTCAAACACAAGCTGAGACAACAATAATGCATTTAGAGATTTCAAACAACTTAAACCAAGCATCCACTTCATACACTCTAAAAACAATAAATTAACATTCCAAAACAACAAACGGGCACACACACACAAATCAATTTCAAGTTCTCCATTTTCCTTTTCTTTTTCCACTATGTTCTTAGCAACCAAACACAGACCGAGACAATAATACGGCCTTTAGACATATCAAACAACTTAAAAATTCACTTCAGACACTGTAAAGACCGTAACTTGCATTTCTGGAAACCAAAAAAGAAATCTAATTTCCCTCTAATATTCCTTTCCTTTCTACCATTTTCTCAGCAACCAAACACACACACACACACAAAAAAAAAAAAAAAAAAAAAAAATCAATTTCAAGCTCTCCATTTTCCGTTCTTTTCCACTACATTGTCAGCAACCAAACACAAACCGAGACAATAATAATGCATTTGGACACATCTAACAACTCAAACCAAGAATCCACTTCATACACTGTGAAATCAATAACTCAACATTCCAATATCAGAATTTCAAGCTCTACATTACTATTTTCTCAGCAACCAAACACAAACTAAGACCAAAAAACAACAATGCGTTTAAACACATAACAACACACACACACACACACTATTTACCTTCCTCTTCTTTCGTCGAATCGGTTCGGTACCTGAGCTCCAGAGCTCTTACCACCGAAATCCCCGGGCTAATCACTTTGGCCCGAACAAACGACCCGGACCGATCCGACCCGGCCTGAAAGTATCGGATCCCGTTAACGGATCCATCGTGCTTGGCTTCTCCGGTGTCCCAGTCCACGCCGACCCACTCGCCAGCGTGGCCCTCGATGGTCCCCACGTACTTCACCGTTCCGATTCTTCTTGGATCGTTCGCTGAGTGGACTCGCTGGCCCACTCGGAACTCGGGGCTCGACTCGAGTTCCGAGTCGTCCTGCATTTTCTTCTTCTTTCTTCTCCGGTGAATGCTCTTAACTGAACATTTATTTCATATTCGTTTTATCAGTTTATTTTCAACGGAAGCGTCGTCGTTTTGGGCATTTTTATAAGGTAATTGAGTCAAAAGTTTTAAATTGTTATGACGACCTTGTTGCTATAATAAATTTTTTTTTTTTTTTAAAGTTTATCAATTTACTATTTTTGAAACTAAATTGATTAATTGTTACATTCCTAAATTATAGGGAAATTTTATAAAAGAAAAAAAAATTATTTGACTTTTTGGAGATGTAAAAGTTGGAAGACAAAATATTATAATCCCATAAGAGAATGAATGAGGAAAATGTAACTAATAGTAAGAATTTGAAAAGAAATTATTTGACCTTTGGCTCTTTATTTGTTCATTTGAAGTCTTTTTTTTATTTTATTGGAGGGTTTTCTACTTAATACCATTCTCCTTCATATTGAGGCTATATTTATCGGTCATTGTTTCTATTTAATATATTTGATCACTAATGAATGGCAACTCTGCCTATGTTTATGCTTAATGCCATATATTTAGTCCATAGACAGTTCCAAGCTCGAATAAAGGAGAGGGGTTGCGATAGATTGATAGTCAACATAAAATTTAATTACTTTCTTACGATCACTAACTAACTCCGTTTATATTTGTGCCTAGTGTCTTTTTTTCTTTCTTTTTTTCTGCTAGTCCCAATGACCCAAACCCAGACAAAGGATGAAGGTTCCAATAAGTTGACAGCCAATATAAAATTTAATAACTTTTCATGAATGGATCTTATTAAAATAGAAAAGTTGTTATATGTTTGGTCACTAACAGGTAAATAATTTGTTATGTAAAATTGCATTTGAATATGAAAGTCCAAAAATGCAGTAACATATTAGATGATTACATCTCAATCAGGCTTGTACTTCTACACCCTTTAATTAAATTACAATCTCATGATGAAAAATATTTGCCAAATAGAATCACAATCTCTTGCAGGTGTACTCATGAATAACTTGTAGCAAACTTTTAGCAGATTCCTCCTTTGGCAACTTTAGAAGGCGTGCAACTTTCTCAAACCCTGCATGGTGACTATGGTCCTGGCTTGCTTCATGTCTGAACTCCGTTTTACTGAGCTTCGGCTCTGACAAGGCCCACTGCATTGACCAAATGGCCAATGGCCGCATGTAAGAAAGAGCTCTGTACTGGTCGTTGTTGTTCCAGCCTTCTGGTGTTTGAAAAGAATAACTGTAACAATAACTAGAATGTAAGTGAACTAGAAAGTGGGGATCCAAATAAGATGTATATGACTATGCAGATGCAGCATCGAGATAGATTGAGGGTAAGCATAGAAAAGAAGAATTAGCTTTCTGCAGTGGTACATGGTAACGTAACGCCTAGAGTTAAGATTATAGTATGTCAATGTGGGAATCACCATGGACATACAGAAAAATAAGTATAAAACATTTGGAAAAGAGAGTAATAATAAGTCTAATGTAGTGAAGGAGAGTATGCTAGTAAATTTCCAAAAAATCACTATTGCTATGTATAAATTGTAATACTACTTGAGAGACTGTCCAGTGGAGTAGCAGACTAGCAAGGATAAATACTTGACTTTTAAGCAGAAAGCTGCTCAATAGGAAAACTTTACTTACCCAAGACCTTCTTGGGACCAGGCTGTTTCATAGACACCAACAGCAGTCTGAAATGCCATTTCCAGCATTTCCTCTTGAATCATTGTTGCAGCAAGAGAATATGTAACTCCAGACCAAATTTCTCTTGATTGCATTGCAGACAAATCAACCTTTCCATTTGGCAGCATCCCATTAATTGCTCCGCGCATTCCTCCCTTCACCTTTAAGACATTGTAATTATAAATCTTTTCAAGTGCAGTCCTTCTCTTGCCTTCGTCAACAATTGGAGAAAGACCACATGCTGTAGTGAACCTATAATGTTATGTATAATGAGTCCATACCCAATTTTCAAGAAGTTGAAATCACAATAAATTTACACACCAAAATATGTTGCTTTCTGATGAAGAAATTATATAGTTATAGTGATCTTTGAATTTGATCATATATATGCAATAATTTTATAAGAAAGTCAATACTCAATAACATCTTAGGGATACTGCTATGTTTCTGCCCTGTTGGTTTTGATGATGAAATACAAAAGCCCATGCAATTTTAAAAATAGATCTTTTACAAGAAGATTGGCTGGAGATTTCTTGTAAAAACACTAGCCCCTTCGGTTCATGCATAAGATGAAACAGTGTAACAAGTTTGTTATGATAAGTAGGAAGGTATGTCACTGAAAAGTTCACATAACAAGAAATGGAAAAAGTTATTCCTGAACATACTTTCTTATAACACCAAAGAATGACTCCCACCAAATTCAATTTTTAATTAAAACAAGCTATGAACTCTTTGGCCAATCTTTTAAAAATGATCTGTACACTGTGTGGTCTTTCTTGAAGCCAACAGTCTAGGGTTCAAACCCCAGAATATCTTCATAAAGTAGATAACATCAGAACAAGAGGCCAGTGATAGATCAGCCATGATTTATTTAACAGAATATGAGCAAACATAAAAATTCAGAACCACCATAGCAAGGTGAGCATATCAGTTGATTAAGAAAAAAATGATAGGAACTTAGGATAGAAATATGAAGGCAATATAGAAATAAGTCACCAGGAAGATTTAGATGGACCACTAGTGATACATTAGGAATAACGAGTTACGGTGTGTAAGATGCAGTAAAGAGGAGCAGCGAGAAGGATGGTCTATGCAACATGTGAAGGACACATTATATTTTAAGGACAGTAAACTAAAGTCCCATGGTTTAATTTAGGACATGACTTAACTAAAATATGGGAAACTATTTTCTTGTTACTAATCCCATGTGTTTTGTAAAAGGCACTGGATAGTGGATACACTGCCTTCCCAGTGCTACATGGTGATACTTGGATGGATTATGGATGAAACCACTGATATAGCCAATTCAACAGCTCACACATCTCATATAATCACCAATATGACGTTTGTTCTCTGTGCGTTTGAATGTCTACTTTAAATATAACATCAAGGAGTACTTTGTACTCACCATTGTCCAGCTAATTGATCGGCCTGAATAGATGCACTTGAACTACCACCACTATTGTCATAATTGAAGTAAGAACCGTTCCATAATGTGTCATATACAGCTTTTGCCTTTTGATACTTAACCCAAAAGTGATTCGCAGATGCCTTATCACCTACTTCATATGCCATGGCTGAAGCAGCCTGGAGAGCTGCCACCCAAAGCCCACCACTATATGCACTCACACCCTTAACGGACCACGCATCATAAGTCTGATCAGGGAATCCCTCATTCTCAATCATCCCATCTCTATCTTTATCAAACTGATCCATATAAGCCATTGCTACAAAGACCGAGGGCCAGACAGCTTGTGCAAAATTTTTATCACCCGTAGCTACCATATCCCTGTAAACTTGGAGAACAAACTTAGAATTCAAGTCTTTCCACCTAGATGAATTAAACAAGTTATAAGCATTTATTTCGAACCAAGGGTCATTGAGCCCAATATCATGGGGTACAGAACCAAGAACCTTTCTTGGAACCCACATTCCATCACTCATAATTTTCATCCTTTCAGGATCATGCATCATTACTGCTGCTGCAAAGTCTCTCTGGATGCTAAGTTCAAGTTTTGGGAATAACATGAGTAGTGCAAAAGATGAGTAGAAGTGGACATCATAAGTGTTATACATGAGGTATTCTGTTCCCTCAAGATAAAGAAACTGGCCAATATTTTCCTCTCCATCTAGGAGCAAATAGGTTCCAAAGGCTGAATTTGATGCTACTGGAGTATGACATTGCTCGAGTTTGGATGCCATCCTTTCAAGGATATCAACAGCAGTGTCATTTTGATGGGACATATCAACTATATTTGTACGATTTGATTTGGGCCTATCAAGGCAAAACTTCCTCTCACCAATGGTTCCTAAATTCTGTGTTGGAGGTAATCCATCTGCAGAAAGGAAAATATGGCCTTCAATAAAAAGAATAAAAAGATTGAAGCACATTTTGAATAGATTTTAAGTTCCATAAGTACCTGTCCATATTGTCCCCCCTGTATTGAGATAATAAAGCTCATTGAAGAGAGTGATTGGGTACCTGGGGATGAACCTCTAACCATTCAGAATTGGTCAAAAAAGCACAGATTTTGTATTCTTTCTCCAGCACAAGTTTCATTTAATCTCACCATTCAGGAAGCCTTTTGTCTGCAAGAATTGGTCTTTGCCATGCTTCAATTTGGGATTCCCAATGGGCATGCTCTAATTACAAAGAAGAACAAACGTATTCAATCAAATGTGTTCCTTTCACTGTCAAAGTACACTACCATTGTCATTTTTTTCTTGGTTGAAACTGCAAATGGTAATTCTAAATCAATAACAAAGATTTAAAGAACTTAACATGTTCTCTTTGTGTAGAAAACTGATAAGAAACTAGGGTAATATAAAAAAAAAATGGTTCCAGAGAAGTGGTATTGTGTTGGTTAGTGAATATTCCTACAAAAGGAAAATTAATTCGTCTTGAATTTTAAGTGTTATTTTCATAATTAAAGGTCAGTCTTGATAATATCTGCAAATAATTTACTAGTTCATGAGCTCTAGTTACATCAACAGAAAGGTAAATTTTTTCCTAGAGAATACATATGTATGTTAAAATACTATATACTCAGGAAAATTAATGAAGCTGTATAGACATACCAAGAATAGCATCGTGTGCAATACTTGCTGCAGCATCCCCGTGAGTGCCATAAAATCGGGTGTAGCGCCTGGTATTAAAATATTTTGTTAAAAAGATTAGTATACTTTAAGGACTAGGTTTCCACACAAGTGTTTTAAGGGCTGGGATAACCTACCTGTGGTAAGTCTTTTGACTAAACCTCAATTCTGGGCAGTCCCATGACAATGAAAACGTGACAGTACGGATGGAATCAGAAGGTATTGTTACAGAGGCTGCTATGGCTGCTCCAATAGATGATCCTGGTTTTGAAGGCATTGGAGTTTCAACGTGGTCAAGGTGATCAAATGACCCATGCTATAAGAATAAAAGTAAAGGCATCAAGATTTTGGAGGATAAAAATATTATGGTTGTGCTGAATTGGAATTTAACCCTACAATAGATTTGTATTAATAGAAATTCTTGCTCCTCTATAGTATGTGTATCTCTATAGCATGTGCATTATTTCGTTTTCAAGGTTGCAATTCACAAAAATCACATCAAGGTGAAGCATTCCTTTCTCATTTCAAATTGAAGGAAAAATGATGTTATTACAAAGTCCCCTCCTGGTCTCTATTGGAATGACAAATATCCTTGATCTGCTTATGTGCCCAGTAGAAGCCCTTACAGGAACAAATGTATTTCTCATCTAATACTATTCTTAACAAAAACTCTGATGAGGTAAAGAAATGAAAGAGTTGCAAAAACATTTAATAGGACTGCAGGTAGCCGCTATTATGTAAACATTCAACCTTGTTTAGAGAAACAGTGGTGGAGCAACATTATTGGAACAAAACTTAGCAAGTAATTAATTCTCAATATCCATATCAAATTCAACCTAGACTAACCTTCTCAAATGCCTAAATTGTGTACACTAATGTATTAAGATAATAGTGTCAAACTTTGAAAGTTTGTATCTGACCGAAATACTTGGAATTGATACTGGTACACATTATGAAAACTTTGAGAGATAATGAGTAGAGCACAAAAGATAATTTTTTTTTTTTTTTGTCTGGATACATCAAGCTAACAAGAAACAGAGGATCCTAAAACAAATAGTTCCTCTCTATTGATTGTTAATGCAAAAAAGGGAAGGTTATCTAACCTTTTTAATTTCATGCCACATGTCTTTAGCCGTGATGCCATGGGAATCACCAGAAATCAAAAAGCAAGGACACTCAGAGACATGAACACCATCTGTTTCTTGTGCAGCAATTGCAAAAGTAACTGGAGGTTGATCATTTACAGCCCTGAAAATTTATATACTTCGTTTTAGAGATAATCAGACATCCAGCCACGATATCAGTCGTATAGAATATATGTTTGAACTGATGTACGCAGAATCAAAACTATATGTTTGAACTGATGTACGCAGAATCAAAACTATCTTCTAGAGTTAATGGAGAGAATTACTTGTGGTGTAAAAGTACTCCACGCACTCCATCTTTTGCCCTGGTAGGAGTTAAGTAACGGTAAATTGATAAATTATTAAGATAAATTAAAATTTAAGTAGAATAGCACATAAATAATATATGGTGTATTAGAGTAGGAAGTTTCTTCTGCCAGAAAAACAAATTCCATTTTCTGTGAAAGCTACTTATATTTAAAAATCAGACATTTATAAAAGTCCACTATTTTGTTCTTACACCATCTTTGAGTTGAAGTGATGACCAGAAAATCCAGAGTTCCCACCTACAGAATTCTGAAAATTCAGGCACAGAAAGTTCAGATATCAGAAATTTTTATAAATCATGCCAATCTGATAACCGGATGAGGAATCCACTCATCACAGTTAGACTATGGAATGTTGTAAGATAACTCTATAGGGATTAATTTTGCATATTTGCCCAGATTTTAACCATGTTTCACATAAAAAATGGCACAAAATTGCTAGTACAGTCTGAGAATCCCAAGATTAGGTTGGAAACCATGCAGTGAGGAATTATAAACGCATATTCAGTGGAAGGAAAATTACATAGTTTTGGAGTTTCTTGAATTCAGACTGGAATATCAAATGTAGTACTCAGATCATTATGATAGTTTGTGATTATCCCAAAAAAACTCATACATTATGTTATTTTGATAAGAATTATTTTTAACTTGAGGAATGCATTCAATTCCGAGTGAAACCTAATGTAGTATAAAAATATGTCATTGTGTCAGCTTAATAACTAAGCCTTCTTTTATTTAAAATATTGAAGAACTTTTCCCCATTCAACTTCTATGAAAAACAGCTCCTAGATTATCATTACTAAAAGAAAGCACCTAAAAAACGGTCAATGGAATATGCAGCTGGAAATTATTAACTTACAGCCCATGTAAAGACCAAGGTGACATCTGCAGAAGTCCTTCCTTTATTAGACAACTGAAGAAGGCATAAAGCACTACCTTAGAACTGTGGCGATGTGATCAATTCTAATATAAATGAAATTTCTTGCATTCTCTTTCGTACCGTATAAGTAAATACTGATACTGGGAAACTGCTCTCCTTATAATTGTGGGGAATAAAAGGTGAAATTTGGCGAGAAACAATTGTAAGTTCTGGGTCAGGTTCACCTGCTTCGACAAATCAATACAAAATACAGAATGTTGTAAGTGATATCACAAGTTTGAACTGTTTCCAGTGGGGGCAAAAATTTTACCCTCATAAGTTGTCCAAGCCCTTGGAAACAAAGCATGGTATGTACACTTCTCGCCATTCAAATTCCAATCCCAAGTTTCAATACCAGAAGCAGTGTCATCTCTACATGGTGATTGACAAAGCAATAATGTGATGTCTCACTCACGGTTTTGGATGGCATATACTAATTTCAAAAAAATTAGAGAAACGCAAGTCCTGGATAATATGTTACTTACTTGGGTACCTTTGGGCTTTCGGTGCATAATACACTTGAGAATTTTCCACCATTTGGGCGTGAAACAAAAACCTAAATGAGTAAAGGAAACCTAGAGATTCACTACTGCTTGATAAGAAGTACTAAAGATAAATCTATAACATTTTTATTCATTCAACCAAAAAGTATAATTTTGAAAGAAAAAAGGACAAAGTTTGTTCATGGTAAAATTCAACAGCATGGTGTTAACATACATATAAAACCTAAGTGCAAATGGATAGATGCATAGTTGCTGGTTGATTGATTCCTTCTTTTCCAGTGATTGGTGGATTAGTTTATGCAATTCTCATTTGCCATTTCACTATTTTTACTAATATCCACTTGTGCTTATCTTGTCTGGAGTAGTGATAACATAAGGGATTAACCGTCCTGATAATCTATTCAAATCTGTAAATGATCTTCTTATCACCATATCTGAGCTTGTCCAACAAACTTCACTGTTCCAAATAAAAATTATTCTTCTATGTCATACCAATTAATATATCTCACAGAAATATTTTCAGCAACTAGTGGCACTTCTATAAATGAAAACCTTTTGTTTATGATGTTCAATTTCACCCCAAAACATGTGAACACATTCTGGTAACCTGAAATAGTTTCCATTGTTTAGGGGATAAGTAATAGATATGGCTTCAGTAGATGCGAACTCACAGAGAACTGATTTGCTAAAATGGGGCTTTCTTCACATATTCTAGGGAACAGTTGAAAGCGTTGAAACTGGCCTCTGTAGCTTCTTCCAATGCTTCCTGCACTAAAATCATGCTTTCAAACATAAAAATGATATTGAAAGAACAAAAAAAAAATAGCTGTATTCATACATGCTTGAACTACTAGATTTTTTTATTATAAATACTTGAACTACTAGATAATTGCAATTCATTTCAAATAATAATAGCTGATAAAATTTCTGATTCACTATATATATAAAAATTTACAGTGTCCAACATCACTTATCAGCATAAGTCTGTTTTCAGTTGTAAAAATTTGACCACTTACCCAATACCACCTAAAGAAACACCATGATGACCTGCAATGGTGCGCTTATTGAAAAAATCAAATATTGCCATCTGATTGAAGGACAAGTGGCTGTAAGAGAAAAGGGGGAAAAATCACCAAATTCATAAAGAAGAAATCATTTGAGGTAAGATATATTACTCTTCCTTTTGCTGCTTCTTCCTTGGCATGACGGAATAATCGAATGCCTATAGGAGCCTTCAAAACCACATAACAATAATGAAAAAGATTATAATTTGATATCTACTCTTCTCATCCAGTGACTTAACTTCCCTATGTTATTAATTGGATTTAAATTTAATGATATAAGGTGTGACTTTATCTAATGTTGTTTTGACCATAAGAACTTATTTTATGATAACTTCTCCAAAGAAAACATGTATGTTTCTAAGTTCTCAATCTGTTCTGTGACAATTGTCATAAGCACAACATAGCTTATAATTGAAACTATCTCATCCACAAATTTTGGAAGGTGCAAATATGGTTACAGTTACAGACATACCAAATGCAATTTCTCTTGTATAGTCAATCCAAACTGTGAAGGAACATTTCCTAGATAATTTAACTTCCGTTGCCAAGTCAGTGGAGCTGGTTTCCCTGGGTCAACCTAATAATAGAAAGAACAACAGATTTAAAAAAAGAAAGAATTCAAAGGTTGGTTGATTTATTCATGATTCCCAGAAAAATAAAGAATTTTTTTAGATAACAGTTTATAGACATTAGTACATTACAATATATCATAGTTTTATTGACTGAATAGTGTTTAAGCAAAGAAAGAACAAGTTAAAACAAGTCAACAAGATGGATTGTATTTAGATTTGAGATACCCCAAGACATCAAGTTGAGTAAGGACAGAGATGCACATTTGATTCAATGCATAATTGACTGAACATTGTTGATTTGCTCTTGTATGTTTGTGCTATGCAATAATAGCATACCTTGCGTTGGGAAAAACTGGAAGGAGGCTCCGTTTCACGTTCATCTTTGAAACCATTCTCCATCTTGGCTATAAGAAATATGGAAAAAAAAAAAAAAAAAAAAAAAAAAAAAAAAAAAAGGCAGAATATGAGTTGCCATAGCAATCTAACGATTCATATATAGGAGGACATCAACAAATCATTATAGGCATGAGCCTTGATCTGACCTCCCAAATGGAACATGCTAGATATCTGTCATATGACATCATGCCTAAAACAGCAATAACAAATATATACCCAATACCAACATTGAATATGACATCATCTTCCAACCATTAAAGACTATTCCTCTCCATTTGAAATGGTTTAATATTTTAAATGACATGATACTCTGTACACAATTAGATCAAAATAAAAAAAAAATCCTAACCGTGAAATGGACTCTCTCCAATTCTAGTGGAATGGAGAGGATACTGTTCCCTCACACCCCCCTCATAATATATACAGGAAACTGGGTTAGGTACAAAATAGGAATGGATCACATACTTTGAAACCTCCTTGAATTGCTCTTGTAATTCAAAGTGTTTCCTGGAATAAAACACAGTCCTCAATTCTAATCCCTTTTCTTCTCACAAAAGCTGCGTATGAGTATATATCTCAACCTGTAAAAATCATCATAAACCATTGTTCACTGAAACAGAGGAAAGTTTTGCCAAACAGTCTATCCAAGAATTATTTTCTGTAGAAACAAACATTAATCATTAATGTGACTCAATGTCTCTCATCAAGCTTCAATTTTTCATGTTGTGCGAAGGCAATACAAACCCAGATTCTATAATAGCCTTGATGCATTGATGTGAGTCAGTATCTCCTTTCAAAAACAGACTTTTCTTCATCAGGTTCACAAATAGAGACATTTGAAAGGCTTAAACTTTAATGGGTATCCTAATTTTAAGGATTTTCATTATCTCATAAAGCAACAGATTTATTTTTTTAAAAACAACAACAATAAAAGCAACAACAAAAGAATTATTAATTAAGACAAGATTATTAAAATAAGTTCTGAAAATGAGAAAAGTCTAACCTGGAAGAGTGAAACTACTCCTTTGGCAAAGACAGAGAGAGGCTCTAATTTATAGATATCTCTGTGGTTTGAAAGCTAAGAATAAAATGGTGAAGGTTGTTGAATGTTGAAAGTTCTGTTAGAATAAAAAGATAGTCACGTAGAATTGGCTCATTTTGCATATAAAAAAGTTTTACTTAAAAATAAATAAATAAAGATAGTTTCCTTATTTTTAAAGCATTCGGTTTGAGAGGAGTCAATAGAAGAAATTATTTGAATCCGACTAGATTTGATTTAATTTAATCCAAATGTAGTTGTCTAATAATGAAAGGAAATATTTCGATTTCATCAAAGTTGAAGAATCAAAGAATTTATCTCACCGATTAAGCTTATTATAGAAGGTTTAATTGATATGACCCAAAGGTTAAAAAGATTTGAATAATCATCGAAAATAGAATAACCATCTGTTTTGTGTTGTGTGCATTACATAGTGGGTATAAACTATACAATCAAATAAAAAAAATTTCGGTCTATTTTATTATAAGAAATTTTTTTTTTTTTATACTCAATTTTCAAAATATAGTTATCTATTTTATACTACATTTCATTAAAATGTCATTTTTTAATTTTTTTTAATTGTTTATATTTTTTCACACACAATAATTATAATCCACTCTCTTCTTTCAGTTTCTATTATAAGGAAATAAAAAATTATTTATTTCTTTCAGTCTCTATTATAAGGAAATAAAAAATTATTTATTTATTTTTATTCACACACCGCATTCATCATTTATTCTCTTTCTTCATTGTACATGTATAAAAAATTAATAAAATACTAAAAATCTGTTTGGTAACAGCTTATTTAGTTGAAATTAAAAACTTTTTACTGAAAATATTGTAGATAAAGTTAAAATGTAGTTGAAATAGTACAATAGGACTCATAAATAGTACCAAAATTTAATACAATGAGACTCATAAATAGTATAATGAGACTCATAAAAATTGACTTTTTAAGCCAAAGTCAAACGCAAACTAAATACAAAATTAATTGTATCTAACACCTATATATTTTTACACAATATGACCTCATCATGATGGATTTTAAGTTTTAATCGGCTAAAATGTGGGGGTTTAAAGCGGTGAAAATGATTGATTTTATAATAATTTAATCCAGTTGTCTTGAAAGTAACGTAAAAATAAAAAAGAGTGGGAGAAAAAAATCGTGTTAGTTAAGATTCTCTCATGGTCCCATTGGATTCTTAAAAAAAATAAATAAAAATAAAGGTAATAAAATTTTATTTGATACAAATTATTTTAATACATACAAGATATGATGAAAACATATTATGCAACTCTTAAACTAAGTTGGTATTTTAATTTGATGATAAAAAATAATCATGATAAAGTAGACAATATATATATTAAAATTACATTATATCTATTAAAAACTCTTGTATTGAATTGAGTCGTATTCAAAGCATGCCTGGTATAGAAGACTCATATTTAATTATTAAAACAAAAAAAGTATGAAAAATTATTATAATAATTTAAAATGAATGATGAGACTTCTTTTGAAATTTGATAACAATTTTGATAATTGATTTTAATTAGAACTATAAGTATTCTGAATTACTAAATATTTAAGTTTTGGTTAGAGCAATAATTTGACACAGCTAGCCATATTAATTTTTTTTTTCTTTTAGAGAAAATCAATGTTATTAATTTCGTTCCGTTCTAGCCAATTTCTGTCATTTCAGCCAATTTCGGGTAATTTCGGCCGGAATGAATTTTGTTCTCTTTTATCGTTACATGCAACAATGTTTTGACTCTTTTGAGTTCCATCGTTTCTATTCTACCTCACGGCATCAAATATAATAAAAAAATTCTACAACAATGAGGAGAGAGAGAGGGGTAAAGAACATAAAGTGACCTTTGATGATTCTTCTGAGGTGGATTACTCATGAAACTTCAACCTTCACACATTTGCATTTTGCACTTTGCAACACAAAGCCACAAAGAGAGAGGCAGGGAGAGTAACAAGTTAAAATTTTAAAACACAGAGATTTGAGAAGAATTTGAAAGGATGTATACTTGTATTCCGGTGGAGATGGAGTTCGGTGGGGAGGTGAAATGAATAAATGTGCATGCAATGTAAGAGTGCCACGTTTTTGGCCATTATTGCAAATAGTGCTACGTGACCATCATCCTATTAACATAAACCAACCGTTGAACTTAAAAGGAAAAGTTAACCACAAAATTTTTCACAACTTCTTACCACAATTGTGAACTAGCAAAGTGTAATTGGTAAAAAAAAATATTAATAAGGTTTATGGGTAAGTACAGTTTTCCAAAAAAATTGTATAATAATTTGTAGTCCTAAAACTGCTCACTTAAAAATAGTACTACACCTTGATAAAAAAAAAAGAAAAAAAAAAAGAAAAAAAAATTAATTAACAGTAATACAGATATATAATATTTATAAAAAAAAAGAATAACAACCGTATTATTTACTTATTTGTATCTACTTTGGTAATTAGTTATTATCTTTTGGAAAATTTGTTAAATAATAAATATATTTATTTATGGTAAACGGGTAACCTCTAAAAGGGTATCCGAAAACAGGTCGGTACCGAAATATTCCATTCTAATAGACAAACCGAAACAGGGTCCGAAACGATATTCATAACATTAGAGAAAATTAATCCATTTGTTTTGTTGCTAGGTTTTAGACAAATATAAATTCTTTAAAATATGGGTACTCTTGACGCAAAGTGATGCAACTATAATTTTTAATACCCAATTTTTGTTATATCATATATGGTTTGATAAAATTGATATTTTAGCTATTTGAAAATGAGGTTATTTAAATATATAACTTTAAAATAAATAAATAAAAACAACAACAAAACAAAAATAAAGTTTGAGCCCATTTAGTACATGTGTTTAAATATATATTTTTAATTTTTAAAAAATATTACATGTATTTTTAATTTTTACATACTTTTTCAACCATATATATTTTTAAAATAACTGAAATATGCTGTTTAAACTCCTGCCAAACCGCCCTTGTAATTTGAAAAGTACGGTTTCAAACGGTTGTGACAAACAAGCACACCTTTTTTTTTGAGAAGGAAGCACACCTAGTAGGTAGAGTACGGCTGCTCAGCATGATATGTGGGCCACGTGTAATCTCTGTCTTCATGAAAAACTACTCCTTTGGCACAGAAACAGAGGCTCCGTACTGTGGCCTGTGGGGGTTGAAAGCTGGGAATAAAATGAAGAAGGTGGTTTCCCTTCAATAATATTTCCCTTTTAAGCCAATAAAAAAATGGAGAAGGTGGTTAAATGTTGAAAGTTCTGCTCTTATAAAAAAAAATCACATAGAATTGGCACATTTTGCATATAAAAAAGCTTTACTTAAAAAAATGATTAAAAATATTTTCTTTTGAACAAAGTTTAACTATAAAATTAGTTGTAGTTTAAAATTACAATCATACTCAATAAAATAAATATTACTACATATTTTGAAAATCTAACTATTGAATTGTATGTTCTTTACGCTCATAATACATATGTCAAATTTTGTGTTAATCGGATATTATTTACTATATGATCTATAAGCATATATTTTATGTATAATTTTAAATTACAAAAACTTGCAACTTAAACAATTTATTTATAACATAGTTATTAATCTTTAATTTTCTAGAAATTTTGCAAGCATGGAGGATATAAATAGAAGGTGTAATCCAACGGTGGATTTGTTAAAATTCACCTTCAATGAAAATATATTGAGTAAGATTGTAACTTAAGGCTATAAACCAATTTTGTAACTAAACTTTGTTTTTTTTTTAAAGCATTTCATTGACTTTTGTAAAAATTCCATTCTATCTTAGTATAATAACTTACTTTTTATATTCCATTTTCAAAACATTATTATTTATTTTATACTATATTTCATTAAAATATCAAGCATTTTTTTTTCTATTTTAGTATAATAACTTACTTTTATATTCAATTTTCAAAACATTATTATCTATTTTATACTACATTTCATTAAAATATTAAACTTTCTTGATTTTTTTTTAAATTTTTTCTCTTTTTTCATACACAATAATCATCATCCACTCTTTTCTTTTATCATCAGTATGTTTAAAGAAATAATAAAAAAAACTAAATACAATTTTTTTTTTTTTTTTGAGAATCAACTAAATACAAAATTAATAGTATCAGTGTACTGTTACTGTAAGGGCGGCGTTTTGGTTCCTAAGCCCAAGAGGTAGAAGGATTCAGGCTCAAAGAGTCCAACACAATAAATTTGTAGAGAGTGGGCTTAAAAGCTAGGTTTCAATGAATCAAGTAACATGCACAGTAGATTAAAGATAATAAGAAAGTAAAGAAATCCTTCCTCGGCGAAGTCTGAGGAGAATGGTTCTTGAATATAATTCTTTCAGACTTGGATACAATTTAAGTTCTTGTTGCTACAGTATTTTTTTTTTTCTACAGATTTCTTGATCCCCTTTCCTTGGAGGATCTCTTACATTATATAGTCTCTTTTAGATGATTTTGGCCTTCCATTTATTGATCATGTAAGCCACTACTTGAGTGCTTGTCCCATCAGACACCTTCTCAAACCTTTTGTGAGATGCGGCAACCAAGACAATACTGTTCAAGGGTCTTCTCTACATAAATGCAGTCAGGAGGTTTGGTGGAATGCATTAAATGTGGTGGAAGCTACCATCCTTTAATTTCAGTCATGTCAGAGCTAACCCCCTCTGTGAAGCTCTTCCTCTACAGTGTAGTCCCCTCCTGCAATGTGCCATTGACATACCCATGGCCCGCCTCTCCGACCTTACCATCTGAGTGTATGGACTCCTCGGAATTGTATTGGTCTTCTGGGCCTTGGGTATGACATGTGGTATAATTTCCTTTTTGAATTTCTGTACCCCCACAGTTACAATTAACAATCATATATTTTTTTACAACTCTGTATAAATAGATGTGGGTGAATTTTAAGTTTAGCATGCTAAAATGCGGTGCTCTAATAAAGTGATGAAAATGATTGGTTTTATAATTCTTTAGTCAAATTGTCTTGTAAGTAAAGTCAAAATAAAAGGAATGGGAGAAAAAAAAAACGCGTTTGTTAAGATTCTCTCATGGTCCTGGTCCCATTGGATTCTTAAAAAAAATAAAGGTAATAGAATTTTATTTGAAACAAATTATATTAATTATTTTAAAATGTTAGAAATATGGTGAAAACACATTGTATAACTCTTATAATGAGTTGGTGATTTGGCCTAATGACAAAGAACAATTATCATAAAGTGGACAATATATATTATATGTTATATCATATATATTAAAAACTCTTATATTGAGCCGTATAGAGCACGCATGGTATGCAAGACTCATATTTAATTAATAAAACAAAAAAGTATAAAAGTTGATTAGAATAATTTAAAAAGATTGATGAGACTTCTTTGGAAATTTCATAACAATTTTGATAATTGATTTTATTAGAACTACAATTATTCTAAATTTTTAAATATTTAAGTTTTGGTTAGAGTAATTATTTGAATTTCTTAAAACTTAGTGAAAATGGAGTTTTCACTTGACACAACTACAACTTTTAGGAGCCATATTAATCAATTTGGATTTTTTTTTTGGGGGAGGGGGAATTAATTCTTTAAAATATAGATACACAAAGAGAGGGTAACTACTTGATGCAACTATAATTTCTAATACCCAAATTTTGTTATATCATATATGGTTTTATACAACTTATATTTTAGCTATTTGAAAATGAGGTTATTTGAATCTATAACTTAAAAAAATAAGTGAGTTCTAATTAGCTCAACTGGTAAAATTTCTTATGGTTGTATAAGAGATTTGTGATTCAATCCCCTCCTGCACCAAAAACTGATTGGTGTCTTGGTATGATGATAAAGAGTTATCATCAGGAGCGGACGCAATAGGTTGAAACTCTCTCTAAAAAAAATAAATAAATAAAAATAAACAACAACAACAGCAACAGCAAAAATGGAGTTTTAAAATTTGTAATTTAAAAAGTACTGTTTCAAACTATTGTGCCTAACAAGCAACACCTTTCGGTACGTAGAGTAAGGCACCTCAGCATGATATGTGGACCGTGTGTCATCTATGTTTCACGAGAGTCTCAAAGAGACATAATAAATTACTGATAAAATAATAAATTTAATTATTTAGTTTGTTGTATTTGTATTAGTAATACAAAATTACATGGAAATTGTTTACAAAATAATTGAAGATTTTATCAAATCGCAATAAGTCCCTTTATATATATATATATATATATATATATATATATATAAAGTAAGATTTATTGAGAAAGGAGAGGCTCAAGCCCCAAAGAGGGCAAAGACGACAATGGGGTAATCGAACTATCAATATCCTTAAAAAAAACTCACTAAGGTATGGAAGAGATAGGAAGGGTTCTAAAAGATGAGGAAAAAGAAGCCCAATCGGCTAAAAGATGAGCAATCTCTTTAGATGATCTGTAATAAAATTTGTAATTTCCAACTGAAAAACAAGGAAGAAGGTTGCAAATGCCAAACAAGATGGGAGAGATTTCTCGTGGAGGATCAAAATTAGAGCAAATAATAGAATCCATGACCACTTTAGCATCACCCTCCAAAAAACAAACATCACCTCTAGCTCTAGTTTGTTTTCATAATGCATATGATTATTATGCGATTTGTTTTATATACTGCTTGCAATTTAAATACTAAATTTGCTCTTTGCATGTTACAAGATGGTATAAAATATCTCTGATCAACTATTACAAGCATTTATGATTTGAATAGTATGGTTGAGTGTAATGAGATGATATCTCACGGTCTCATAAGACCATTCTCTCACACAAGGGGCCACAAATCTTAGTCCATCTCATAAGTCGTAAGAGAAATTCCAAAGATGTGGCCTACATAAATGCCTGATTGGCGATTGCATGACTAGTCCGGGCCGTAAATCTAGACTAAACAAAAGTTTGTTTTATTTCATTGTGTGGTCGAAAACAAAACTGTTACAATTAGTATTTCTCCTATATGTTATTGTGCGAAGGAAGCAACCTCAAGTAATTTTATTGAAATAGACTACACATCCATCATGGCTTTTCAATGCTACTTTTGCTTTCAAATGTTGAAAGAGACTCCAATACATCCATCATTGCTTTTTTTTTGATGAATATCCATCATTGCTTTTAAGGTATGGTCAGCTTGTATAGTTGTATACAAGGAACCTTTTCCTGTTGTCATAAACAATCTTATCTTAAATTGAACTGACTTAGCCAGAAATTTGTCCTTAGTGCTTAATATGATTTTTTATTTATTTATGAAAGCTTAATATGATTATTAGATGAGATGAGTAGGTATTCTTTTTAGTATATACTATTCGGAATATGTATATATAGATATATAAAAGAAGTATTATAAAAATAATTCAAGATAGAATTGAAATACTTTACAACTTAATATATGTATCGCAAATAGTATATCTATTAAAATCGATAAACTTGAATTAAGGATGGATAAAAAGATTTAATTTTTTTTATCTCAACTATTATTATTAAAGTACTAGATATGTTAAAAAACTCGTCTCCATCGAGTTAAAAGACTATTTTTATTTTTATTAAAAAAAAAAGAGAGAAACAATCATGGAAGGCAAACAAGGAGTATAATCATTCAAATAACTAGTCGCTAACCCATGTGATGCACGGGAAAACCATTAAATATGATTTTTTAAAAATATTTTTATTAATTTGTTTTTGCTATTGACAATGTTTTCTATTGTAATAGTTTGAAAATTTATTATAGGACAAAGTTTAACATGACTACATATTTTGAAAATCTAATTGTTGATTACAAGTTCTTTATGTTCTTAACACACATATCAAATTTCATACTAATTGGATGTTATTTACTATTAAATCTATAAACTTATTTTTTATGCGTAATTTTAAACTATAAAAAACTTGAAATCTAAACATTTGATTGATGATATAGTTATTGATCTTTGATTTTCTAGAATTTAGCTATTATTCATATTTTTGTACTTTCTGTTGATTCTTATGCACTACGAAGGTTTTTTTGTTATCCTTAAATTTTCATCAATAAAGTTCCATTACTTACCACACAAAAAACTCAAAGTTTATGAGCATATTCTAACATAAAAAGCAAACCAAAAATTACCCTTTAAGTTGTGGAAACTCATTTACCACAAACCAAAGCATTATACTTCTTCATCAAAAAGTCAACCTTTTATAATACTGTATAAAAGATTCTCAAAGCATTGTCCCAAAAATGCCAATTTGATATAAGTCTAGCAAATAAAAAATTTGGATATCCTATTGCAAGTCTATCAAATAAAAAATTTGGATATCCTATTGCACTTCTACCAGCCTTACCTAATTTTGTAACTTCAAATCTTTGCATAAAGGTTTAATTTATGCCTTTTGATTTCTCAAGAATCTATAAATGCATTCATGTACCAACAGTCACTATCACATATGCTTTGACACCAAATAGTCTTAATTAATTTTATTTCACTTCTCTACAAATTCAAACTTATATTCACCAAAGACCACAAAATATTTATATGAAAATCAGCAGTTATACTACTTTCCATAGATCATAACACTATAACTCTGAATTTTCGAAACTATTTTTTGTCAATAAAACTCAAGCAAAACCTTAGAAACCCAAAAATGCACAACCTACTAAATGAAACAAAATTGTTCCTGAATCAAATATTATAATATTCTTTTGTTTCTCACCAATTTTGAGCTCCAAAGTATAGCATCACAAGTTTTTTCGTTTAATGTTAGCTAAAAATAAGAATTATAATGCAATAGTAACTGATATAGTATATTTCTCTAAATATTTAATCACTATTCAATAAATCATATATATTTTTTTTTTAAAAAGCTCACTATAACAACATAGAAACATGCAGGGGAAATCTTAGAAAAAGGTTTATTGATAAACAGTAGATAAAAGTTTATTGATAATAAACGTGTCTTACAGGGTATTGCTAAGAATGGGAGGAAGTTCCCTTTGCCACATGTGTTCTGAATAGAGTATGTATATGTTGCCATCTGTTTTGCTCCTTTGTTTCTGTTAACTGATATAGCATGCCACCTCACATCTTAGAACTTGGAAATTACTTCTCTTGCTTCCTCTATTAGGTGTCCATAGGAAGTAAGCATGGGCAGAAGGAGAGAGTGGACACTTGTGCGTTAGGTTTAGGGTTGAAGCATAATTCAGATTTTGTCGAACAGGGGAAAAAGAAAGAAGTCCATCGTTGGAGACAGGAGAATCCGGCTACAGAGTCCCCTTACGTTTAGGGTTTGTAGATTTATCGGGCAAAAACCCAAATAAAAAAGCAAAATTTAAATGTGGAAAATTGTATATTTATTTAAGTAATGCTGATGTGTACAATTGTGAAGAGGTTAACCAAAAGTAGAATTTTATTTAGATGTTATAGAATTTTAGTTGAAGTAAAATTTTCAAGCTCTTGAAACATATATCTAATAGAGTATTACTTAAACTAAACTATTGTAACACTGATAAGATAATTACAGGTTAAAGAGAGATAATAAATATATAAGATATAAAGCCTAAAATAAAAAGAAAAAGAAAATAGTGCTAAAGTGAAAAATTGTGAGAGTTTCAGAGGCTTTGGTTATATATATATATATATATATATATATAAATTAAACATTGCACCAATAGATTCATATCTGATATTATATTTAATCAATTTAATTTGATATTTTACAAAAAAAATAAAGAAATATATATATTTTATTTATATACATCCATGTGTGCCTAAAAAAGAAAACAAAATGTTGTTTGTTTGCATGCCAACCACCAAAATTATATAATTTATATTGTGTAGAAAAGTAAAGAATAAAAAATCAAAACTATATATATATATATATTTATTAAACCTGTAGCCATTATTTTCTTTTAAACATTTTGGTTGTAAAATTTTCTCTAATCTCATGGTTTAATTCATTGTGGTAGATTTGGTATTTGAAATTGTCTTGGAAGTTTTAGTTCGGTGTGATTCATTGTGGTTCCTAGGAGTTGTCATGTAAATTTTAATTGCTTAAAGTCAGATTCTTTTTTTAAGTCTCTCACAGCTGGGAAGTACACACAAGAAGTGATTTGAAGAAACTAATTTTTAAAATTTTTAGGGGATATTGGACACTATATGCTTAAATATACTATGTTATTAAAGTTTGAATATATATAGTAGAAGTATGATAACTAAGTTTATGTTGGATGCAAAGTTCGTTAATATGTAAAATGAACTCGCGCATTGCGCGAGTTAAACACTAGTTATGATAATTATGAGAACGTAACGCGGAAAGTGGTCATGGTGAACACACATGAGAAGGACAAAAACTTGGCTTGCATGAACCTGGACTGCTTGAAGTCTTGATTAACATTTGGCTTGGATTACTCCAAAGAGTCAATAAGACCTAGGCTTTCTTTCTTAATTTCTTTGTTTTTTGGAAAACGTACAATATGAATTTTTTTTTTTTAAATTACATTTTCGATGTACGCCAAGAGGCACTAATGACCGTTTGACTATATATGCCAACATTAATTGGTCATACAATTATATGACAAAGGTTGATGAGTTGAAAACAATGTTGGGAAGTTTAGAGGGATAAGGAATAGGGTTTTAAAATTAGTAAAATAGAGGAGAGAATAATAGATATCATCATATCACTTTCATTGTTTGACTCTGTAATGTAGAAATTAAAAAGATGAGAATAATGTAATATAAGACGTAAAAATATATTTTTTTAGGCTATCTAGACATATATTGTCAATGTAAACCCTCTGGATAAAAGAAGAAGTTGATTATTGCTCCATTCTTATTTATTTTCAATAACTTATATATCCATTTGTAAATGTAGCTTCAACAAAGCTAAGTCTAGAGGAAAATTATGAGAATTACATTTATGCATAACTTTTATATCAAGGTTAGTACGGTTAATTCTCAAAAAAAAAAAAAAAATGTTAGTACGGTTAATAATATCAGCCCAGATATTAATTACACGACCTTGACTATCAACTACATGGATTGGTCACAATTTTAAGAAATCATATCATCTACAACTCAAGAAAAATTTGTGTTCTATATATTGTAGTTTTACGCCCAATTAATGCATGGATGTCTTTTCTTATATATACTACATGAATAGCATATTAAGAAAAGAAAAAAAAACCTTACCGCACTATATGTAAGCAAAAGAAAATTTCTATACATTTAAGTAAAATTCTATCAATAATATTCCAGTATGTTTAAATAAAAAGTACATAAAAGCTCATAAACAAAGTATCATCTCCTTCAAAATTTTCTCAATTTGAAAAAATTAAAAAGAAAGACATCTGCGACTTTAAGGGATAAAAATCACTCGAAATCCTCTCAATTCTCAAACATTATTCTTTCACACCTTAAAGAAACATGGTAGGAGTGTAACCCCAATCCAAACATAAATACACGACACATCTAAATTGTCCTCTTTTTCTTTACCCCAAATTAAAATAAGATTATTTTAAAAATAAGAGTTGGAATAAAATTTATAATGAATTTTAAATTAAGTCGAGATTATATCATCATGCTGATTTTGAGTAATTTTTACAATATTATAGATACTCATATATGTCATGATGCATAACCAGCTGCTGTGGCCTACTGCCCAGCAGTGGCGGTTCCAGGAATTTTTTTCAGGGTGTTTCTCAACAAGTATAAATTACACAATCTAATAAAAAGAAAATTTTGTATATTGACAACAACATCAATCAAAAAACACGCAAATACATAAAGTTTATAATTGCCTTCTACGAGTTTTCATATTTTGAAATCGTTGCATGATAGTCTCATTATCAATGTTACAATAATAATAAAATTATTAATTATTGTTTTTTAGTTGTTTCATTAATTTGTTTGTCTTTTATAAACTATAATTTGTTATATTGTTGTTTCATTAATTATAAAATTATTAATTGTTGTTTAGCCTAACATAATTTAATTTATTTGTCTTTTATAATGTATTGGTTAATTAAATTATTAATTATTGTTTATTGTTTATTAGTTGCTTCCCCCAATTAATTATTGGTTAATTAAATTATTTTTTATTAGTTGCACTAGCACACACTCCATGTGCATTTACTTCCCCCAATTTAAAACCTAGAAGTGTATTATTTTCTAAATTATTATATTTCTTTCTTTTAAAGAATGAATTAATGATTATTATCTTTGCCCATATTATCAATTAAATTATAACCCACTAAGTATAATGAATGAGATTCAACAAATACCAATAGTAGACAAATTGTTTTTTAAATTTCAATGTCTAAAATGCTCATAAAAAAATTTAAATGTATAAAAAATCTTATTAAATACAACTAATTAAATTTTCTAGTATTATTTTAGATATGATATACTGTAGTATATTATATTCATTCATAATGTTATATAATATAAAATACTTTAACAACAAATAAGCATGAAAAGTAAAGGAAAAATCATATGGCCCATACCTAACCACTTGTGTGGGTATTATCAATTGCTTTTGAAGACTTCAAGTTCAACCATACACGTGGTAGAGGCAATAGGCAATTGATTAGTGTTTCTTGGTTGGGCAAAATGTAACACTCTTGTACTCTACTTTGTAAACAACAGAAGAACTAAAGAAGAAATGAAAAGAAAAACAGAAGAAAAAAAAGAAGAGCAAATCAAATTAGGATGCCAGAGACTGAGAAAAGTGTGAAGACTCACTTGTTATGGTTGCCACCGTTGCATCATGCGTATGTTGCTCTATTGCTTTAGGTACGTTGGAATGAGATTCTAGCGGACTTGCGGCAATGGATGAAAAGCTAGATGAATCTGTTGTCGTTGATGTGGCTCCCCCCTCGGCCCCAACGTGGCTCCGCCACTGGCGCCGTCCGTTGGTTGTTGTCGTTGATGTGCTCTGTTCTGGTTTTGCTTTACTTGATGAATCTATTGCTCTGGTTTCTTTAGGTTAGGTTGTAATCGCGTATATTGGGTTTTGGTTTTTTATTTTTTTTTTGAGAATCCATGGGTTTGCTATCATGTTGGGTTTGCTTTACGTAATCTGTTATTTAGGATTGATGTTGGGCTTTTTTTCCCCTGGTGGGCTTGCTCTATTACAAATTTTTTTTTTTTTTTTTTCAGATTTTAGTTCAAAAAATTTTTTGGGCTTTTTTTTTTTTTTTGCTTGAAAGTAGAACAAATAAATTTTTTTTTTTTTTAATTTTTTTTTTTTAATCATTCTTAGCATAGTTATAATCAGTGCTACTTTTTTTTTGCTAGGTACCTTTAACTTTTTTGATGAATAAAGGTACTATTAATCATTACTTAATAAATAACATTTTTTTATTTTGCTTTTGTTAAACTGGTGCACTCAGAGGAATCGGGATATTGAGTGGTGAAAAAAGCAAAACAATTTTCCTGAGAATATTTGGAGGGATTTGTCAATTGCCTTTTCTCAAAATAGGGCAAAAGTAGATTCTTTTACAATCTGTAACTAAAAAAAATCAAACAATAATAATAATAATAAAACCCAAGCAAATGATTGAACGTTCTAAGAAGTGCACATTGGTCTTTGAGAGATTAGATTGTTAGTAAAGCCTCTGTCAATTCTAACTAAGGATCTTCACGAGTCATGAACAGATAGGCAAAGATAAATGTCGAGATAGGTGGAAGTGGAACAATCGAATTGATTGATTAATCGTGAGATGGATAAGAGGGGTTTGATAATGCTACATGGGTTATAATTTTGGTTACACAATAACAAAATTCTATGGCCCAAGGTCTGGGCCCAAATGAAACAACCAAGTACTAACCCAACACAGAACTATGTAAACGACCTGACCCAATTACTTATTATCATAAGATCAATTAAAAGATAAGTAAAATAAAAAGCATTAAAAAATAATAATAATATTTTTGCCAAAAGGCTAAATTTTTAGGCTTGAAGGATTTTATCATTTCAATGATACCACAATAACCAGAAGGTCCAGAAAAAGTTAACAAAAAAGACGAATGGTTGTTGACAACAATAACAGTTGTTGTAGCCAAAGCTTAACCCTCTACTACTGAGGATGCAATCTCTAGTAAATCTGTTCTTAATGTTAAGAGTGAGCCCAACCATTAAACTCTAGCAAATTCACATTCAATAAATAAATGATCAACAATTTTCCTTTATTGCAAAAAAGTGCAGCACTTGTACAATTGTCCCTTGGAGTTTCCACAAAATTCTCTAGATTTAGGGTTTAGGAACTTGGACTCCTTCAAGCTAAGGTTAGGCTTGAGTCAGCAGCATCCAGTAAACTTTAGTCACCAAGAATGCACCAGTTTATTCACAAGGCCGCACCAGTCTGTACTCATTAAATTTTGAAATTGGGAGGTTCACTATTGAAGATGCATAATGTGGATAGTACACTTTCATTACCAAAGTAATATTCCATTGTGAGCTGATTCATGATCCAAATCCTTTTCAATTGATGTTTCTGGTGGCTTTCTTCTCCTAATACACAGTTTTGGCCAAAAGTCATCATTAGTAATATGTATTAAAGATAAATTTCTTAGGACAGAATGCAAAAAGATCCCTAGGGTTTGGGTCTGTGCTATCAATTCTGTGTTATTAAATCTAAGGTTTTAAGAATTGTCTAAGTTGACTCATCCATCTCAATTTTATTAACTATAATTTATAAGAATCGATATGTTTGTACTATTTAAAAATATGATTTTTATAGTAAAATATATATATACACACTATGTGACCACTTGAGAAGGGTGAGGTTTGGGTTGCATCACAGAGACAATCAACACAGAAAAAATATATACCTAAATTCAATTCCGTGCAATATTTAAAGCAAGAAACTAATCTACCAAGGAAAGCACAAGTGTATAGAAATAACAATTTATATCTATTCATTTAATCCCCTTTTTATAATACATGAAACTGTGTACTAGGAAATAACTTAATTAATATACAGCCTACAAGAGTATAGAAATAATAAGTGATCTCTATTCATTCAATCCCTTGTTTAGAATACATGAAAATTGTGTACTAGGAAATAACTAAATCACATATTTCTAAAGTAGCAATATATAAACTAGTACCATAGTTTTCATCATCATCATCATCAAGTCCATCAAAGAATGAATCTTTGAGGAGCTCAGTGGCAGATGGTCTCTCAGACACTGGGGCCAGGCACTTCTCAATGAACCCCTTGATCTCCAAATCTTTCACCTTGTTCATTGCCTGTGGTTTCACACCTGAGGTCACCTTCTTATATATCTTAGCCACACAATCACACTCACTATATGGTATCTCCCTTGTCACCAACTCAAGCACACACATCCCAAAAGCATATATATCCACCTTCTCTGTATAATTCTCATCATATAGTTCCGGCGCCATAAACTCCGGCGTCCCAAGAATTGAATGTGCTACATGCTCCTTTTCCATCGCTGCTGCTAAACCGAAATCTCCAATTTTAACCTCACCAGTATTATTATTGATAAACACATTACTGCAATTAAGATCCCTATGAATTATGCATGGCTCATGCAAATGTAAATACTCCAAACCCCTCAGTATTTGTCTAGACCACTTCTTCAAGGCCTTGGTTGAAATACGCCTGTGTTTCTTCCTATAATCCCTCAAATTCCCAGATGTGCACACCTCAGTTATGAAATTCAAAGCCATGCGGTCAACATCTATCCAAGCACTAAACAATTTGATGATATTATCATTCTCTAAAGTTTTCAGCAACTGAACCTCTGAGTTTAACCTATGTAACATGGCCTTGTCATCGGTGAATCGGTTCAAGAAAACCTGATTCCAAGCCACCTCTATACCTTCTTGTTGATCAAAAGCCCTATAAACCTTTTTCACTGCTCCTACACCAAGCTTGTCACTGTATCTCCCATACCGACCTGTTGGATCAACCTCTTCAAAGAGCTCAAAGTCCATGTTTGATTATATATCAAACAAAAAAAAAAAGTCACACGCTGAAACCCTTTTGAAAGAAAGTAATCAAAAACTAGGAAAACAAAAGCACCCAGATGGAAAAACAGACGGATTCTTGAAAGAAAGGACTAAGAACGGTGATCAAATAAAAACCGAGGCAGAACAAATCACTAAGAAGTAAGCTGTACGAGCTTCTTTTAGGTATAAAGTGTGACAAAACATGTTTACGATACTCTATGAGAGAGCAAAGAGAACAAAGTGATCAAAGCAAAAAGAAGGCTAAACAGAATGATGAAGAAATTTTTTGATGTGAAGCTTTTGGGAGTGGGAAGCGATCAAAGGCTGCGTTTATATATGAAAAGGAATTAGAAATTAGGATTAAGATCTTGTAGGGTTTTTAGTGTAACTCTATCCTAGGGTTACTATAATCCCATCCATTCATTTTAAATGAGCGGATTAGATTTTACCACATTATCAATAATTTAAGTAGATATATACCAAAATTGTAATAGTCAAAGTTTATAATTTTAGAGGATTAGTAGGGTATTTTTCTTGCTTTAGGATTACTAGGTTGAGTTATCCTAGGATTTATTGTATTTACACCATCAAATCCGGTGCTAATTTTTTTAAAAGCATATTTAGGGTTGATTTTGATTTGGATGTAAAATCGATTTTCATAAGGATTCTAAATTTATTTATAATACATTATTCTAGTAATATGATACTAAATTGAATTTTCATTATATTATCTTGTAAGATGATTCCCTTAATTCGCTGGTGATTTTGGTACTCCCTTGCGATATAGAATCTGTCTAAGATTCTAAAATTTTAATTTTAATTAAATTTTTTTTGATGGAA
The DNA here is from genome assembly GCA_030021035.2 of Notholithocarpus densiflorus. Taxonomy (NCBI): domain Eukaryota; kingdom Viridiplantae; phylum Streptophyta; class Magnoliopsida; order Fagales; family Fagaceae; genus Notholithocarpus; species Notholithocarpus densiflorus. The sequence continues at coordinate 530,903 of JARYZH020000164.1, read as the reverse complement.
TAATTTTTATTAAATTGAATTGGCATTATTAATTTTAATATGTTGCCCTAGTATTTTTTTTATTTTTTTTTACAGTTTTATATATATTTATTTATGGAGAGAAATCTGAAAGTTGACTTTACTTTAATTACTTGGGGGAAAAGAGTAAAAGGATAAGGATCAAAATATACCTAAGGAGCTACGTGTAAAACAAACTTCCACATCATGGTAAAAGAATTAAAACTATTAATTTTTTTAAACCGACATTGTATATAGCTTTTTTTTTTTTAAAGCACATTGTATATAGCTTTTAAATGCTATTAATAAATTTATGACAATTCTTGTTTTTTTTTCCCCCCTAGATTTGATTGCCAACTAACTACAAATACAAATACTAGTAGGATTAAGCTTTTCTTTAACCGACTATCTCAAAAAAAAAAAAAAAAAAAATCTTTAACCGACATTATACATAAGAATTAGTATAAATATTCTTGTCCTCAAACCTTCAAACCCACCATCATATTTTTCTTTTTGCTCCAAGTCTCTCTCTCTCTTTACGTTCATATTTTATTTGGCTTTTAGAGTTCTTCCTTGTGTTCAGTCATGAACTACTGTCAAATTCTTATCATTCTCTTACTGCATTCTATATCTGTATTTTTATTATATTTTTTTCTACATCTACTCTTGAACTTTCTTTCTTTCAAATTTGGGAGAAAATTCATGTCGTCAACACAATAAGTGAGTTTGGGGTCTGAAGTTGATGAATTCATGGACGAGAAAAAGGAGGAGCGAGCGCTAGCAAATAGAGAAGCGGTAAAGCGTTCACGTACAAAGAAAGAAAAGGAGTGGGAGGACATAGTCAATGAAAGGAGCATGGTATTAGAGGATATAAAGAACAAAAGAATTGACATTGAAAACTATGAGAACGACCAATCTACGACGGAGAAAGATAATAACTCTTTGAATGCTGATAATTTGATTTGGAATCAGTATCTGAATTGCATGAGCTTGTACAAGCAAAAACTTGGGATTTCAGACCAGACACTCGAGACTCCGGCACCTATGTTCAATCATTGCGGAAGTCCCAGTTTCGACACTGATTAGTTTGCTCTAATTTTAGTCTAAATTTAGTTAAGTTTGCTTGACACAAGTTTGTGTCTTTAGGTAGATAGAGTCTATTGGAATGTTTTAATTTGCGGTAACTTTAGTCTTTTTATTCAAGTTGGTAGTGTCTAGGTTATCTTTCTGTAGCCTATTATTAAGGTTTATTTTCGTCTTAATAAATTCGTTTCTTTGTTACATTAATTGCAAGTGAATTTTTATTTGGACAGAGTTTTTTTTTTTTTTTTTTTTTTTTTTTTTGAGAAACAAACATAGGAGGAGAGGAAAATGGGTTCTAACACAAAGATTTACCACAATTTCACTCAAAATCTATAGTAACTAATTGGTTGTAATATTATGCTACAATCTTACTCAATATCTTTTTATTGGAGGTGAATTTTGACAAATTTGTTATTGAATTACATCTTCTTCTTATATCTTTCATGCTTGCAAAATTTTTAGAAAATTAAAGATCAATAGTCATGTCATCAATAAATTATTTAAATTGCAAGTTTTTGTAATTTAAAATTATGTATAAAATATAAGCTTATAGATCATATAATAAAAGCGTAGAAAATATACAATTCAACAGTTAGATTTTCAAATTATGCAGTAATATTTATTTTATTGAGTAAGGTTGTAACCTTAGGCTGCAACTAATTTTGTAGCTAAACTTTATATTTTTTATTTTGTTTGGGTTTTTGCTGAATAATTTCAAGTGATATAATTGAATTGCCATCTGGGTTGTTTTCCAATTTGCATAAGCCCTTAGTAACAGGCAACGGGCAAAGTTTGCTTGATAAACGGCTTCAATGGCCCAAAAGGTTGTGATATGATAGCGGCATAGACACTAAATATTCAACATCTGGGTTCATCAAACTCCTAGAATTTTGTAAGAGAATGCAAACCATGTAACAGTTCCAATTATTATAACAAAATATTGAATCTGGAAACAAATTCCAAAATGAATGCCTAATTTTCCACAGAATGGCCTACATCTCATCTTTATTCATGACCAATTAATTTATAACAAGTGGAATTAAATTTGTATGTCAAAATATCACTACTATGATTCCTAGCTCCATGCCTAAGATGCCTTTGTCATCACAGTTGCTACGAATGAGATAAAACACTAACGAATATACAATCATACTTTGAAATATATATTTCAAAGTATGATTGTATATACGGAACGAAATATATATATATATATATATATATATAGTTCAATACGTTTAATTATAGAAAATAATGTTTATTTTTCAAAGTATTTCCTTTTTTTAATGAAAAGTATTTCCTTTTTATTTGGTAAATGATAATTTTTTTAATGCATATATACTTATATATATATACACACATATAGTTCATTACTATATGGTACGCTAATTTTACCAATTAAGGTCTTCTCAACAGTGAGTGTATTGGTCTAATAATAAGGAGTTATTATTAGAAGCAGATACTATAAGTCGAAATTTTCTAAAAAACTTTCCTCACAAATAAATAAATAAAGTGTTGAATGTATTGGTTTTACAATGTGATGTGATAATGAATTTAATTTGGTGCCAGTTTAACAATATAGTATAAATCTAATTAATTAATTTTTTTGAATTCAGGAATTGATATTATGTATAGCGAAAATACGTACTAATTAAAAGTAATATCACACGATGATGAGGCAACAGGTGTATACGATCTAGGCTTGTTGTTTTCTCGGCATTTTATTGTTTTTTTCGGTTTAGTCGAGAGCTAGCCAAGTCTTCTCTCTTTCTTTGTATTGCTACTGCCTAGCCTGGGAAGTATGCCCAGGTGCTTTACTTTGTATACGTAATACATATTGTTTCAGAATACAATTTTTCTAACTGTTATCTCAAAACCAAAAAAAAATTTATTTTATTGAAAAAAGAACTTATAAATTAATATAGTAATGATTAAGAGATTTGAGATTCAATCCTCGCTTATACTAAAAACCGATTGGTTTTTTGGTTTGATTCAACTTGTACTACTATTCCTAGAATCTTACATAAATCTTAGTCCTTTGTGTGATTATTTCTTCTATTTTCTATTTCTATTTTACGTATCTCCACTATCTTTAACTCTACTACAGCAAATAGGTATCAACTATCAAGGCTTCAACTAACTCTTTTATGACTATTTCTTCTATTTTTCTATCTTTGTTGCCCATAAACTCACTATTTTGTAACTACACTCACAGCAAATAAGTATCAAGGCCCCTGTTGTCTCAACATGCATGTAAGATTGAGAGAAAGTCATTAACATTTGACTTTTAAGATTGCATTAGAAGGTATTATTGCCACTTATAAGAATTTAATTCCCCTTAAAATAAGTCAAGGGACTTGAACTTAGGTTCTTTCTTTGAAGAGAATTAATGAATTATGCAATTTCATAGAGCTATATATAAGGTTCTAGGCCACTTATAAGAACATTAATAAGTAATCCTTCAAAAAAAAAAAAAAATGAATGTGTTAGTGTGTATATATATATATATATATATTAATTCGATTATTTTGGGATATTTAAAGAAGGTTATTGTTGTTCTATTTTTTTTATTTTTTATTTTTTATTGTAGAACTACCGCAACATGCAATAAAGGAGAGGAATTAATAAGAAAGTTGTATGAATCACCACAACTACATGCAAACAAAAAAGCACAGAAATTAATAAGAAAGTTCAACAAAGATCAATTTATATTGGTAATATTGGTTGACATTGTGAGCCAAACAATAGTTTGTATAATTGATTATTTGTTAAAAAACAACCAAGTCTTGAATCTATTGGAAGATGTGCAATCTAGAAAAGTTCGCTTGAGCGAAACAGTTAGGCCACTCGAGCGAACTTCATTCTCACTCAAAATGAATAAATTAAGCAACTTGAAAGTTTCATGTATCTTGCTCGAACAAGACAGTCATAAATTGTTTTTTTAAAACACGATTTGTTGACCAAGATGTGCAAAGTTTGTGACTTAATTAGCTTCTATCACCCCTTTGGATCTTACTCTTGCTCTTGGAGTTGCACTCTTACGGTAACAGTATAAATTTGACAGAAAAAACTTCACGAATCCATTTTTAAAGAAATTACAAAGTTCCAACATGAAGTGAATTCATATAGTGTAAGTTCACAAGTTCACTATGGGATGACCTTATAGTAATTTCCTATGAAGCTCTTCTTTAGTTTTCCAATTTGTTACCAAATCTCTGAAATATTATCTTCATTACTTTGATAGATTGGGTATATGTAATTTGATTTTTACATATCTGTGATATCAAATATCAACTTGATTAAATTTTAATGGGATAAGTTATATTAGGGTCTAAATAGAAATTTCACAAGATCATCATGCATTTTAAAATTAAAAATTAATTATGAATGGCATGGCAGAGTCACGACATGTTACAAAATTTGCAAATCTCAATGCATGGCATATATGTTTTTGCAATTTTTTAGAGAAATCCAAGAAATTAAACTAAATTTCTCTCCCCCTTTGGGTCCAAATCCCACTTGTTACAGTGAAATAAAACTAAAATCAACTTCTAAATTCACATTTCAGCACAAATTGAACTTAACAATCTATCAAATAATTAATCCCTGGATGTGATTGTGCTATTTTACAGGCAGCAACAACAGCTATTTGCCATCTTTTGACAAATTGTGCATAGTCCTCCGATAGTGCTATATTTGGATAAACAGTATCAATGATAAACGTTTTAAGTGAGACCGCGATGTCAAGTAAATCCTTAGCAAAATCAACATGACTTCCACTTCCATCAAACCCAAACCATTTAATCTTCTTTAGACATTGATGGGGATGCTTTGAAGCCTTCCATATGTTGTAATTTTCCACTAGCTTCTAATAACCAAATTATATTGAAGTAAAGTAATTAATTGTTTGAGTTAAGCATGATCATTCACAAAAAAAAAAAGAGATGAGGATCAAGAACATATATAATAATATAAATAGTGAACATAGTAAGGACTGAATGGCCATCGTACCTCATTTTCAGATGGTTTATGACTATAATCCATTTCCAACTGCCACATGCAAAAAAAAAAAAAAAAAAAAAAAAGAAGAAAGAAAGAAAGATATTAATATGGGTAAATCAGATTACATTCCTGATTTTTTATTTTTTATTATATAAGTAGATTACATTCTTGATGTCAAGGTATTCTGTCAATTTAATATTGTATCAACAACATAAGGAAATAAGTTGTCTCATTTAACAAAACACAGCACAAATCAAACAATCATGGAATAAAGCATACAAATATCTTGATCCTAGTTGCAACTCATATTAACATGATAAGAACACATATCATTGTAATAGCATGCAATCATGTGAGTATATTGTAAAATCAGCATGTCAACCTGATTTTAACCATAATTAATATTAAAGCACAAATTAAGTTAATATATTATGGAAAAAAAAAACATACAATAAATATCTTGATCCTACTCAAAACTCAAAGTATATATGCATATATCACTGTAATAGTAATCATGTGATTATGTAGTAAAATCAGCATGCAATTTGATTTTAACCATATAATTAATATTAAAGCACAAATTAAGTTATATATATATACACGCACAAACATATACTTCCGTAATTTATATGGCACTCATAACCGTATAATTATTCTAACAATATACACTTCTCAACTGTGAGCTGAAAAATAAGAAACTAACCTCCAATGAATATATCTTCAACAAAGGAGAGGCAATTATAAGAGCAATTAACGGAAGGAGGCTTTGACCTAGATAAGTGTAAACCTTCAATTCCACTTTTTTGAGGTTACAAAATACTGGAAGCTTGTATGGGAACAACAAAGTTCTGTCAACTACCTAATTAAGAGGAAAGAAAAAACACATTCAATATATGTAAATGATATTCCAAATTAAAGGAGAGGTTAGGAAAACAAAATGGGAAACATTATAAGAAAACTTTGCACTAACCTCTTTGGTAAAATATAATACACGCTTCTTAAGTTGAGAGAGATAGCTTGCATGTTGGTCAGAATCAAACTCAATTGATTCACAATATTTCCCTCCAAATGCTACCTTTGAAAGAAGGGGTACATGCTTTAAAGTCATATTTTTAATCTTCGGTCCAACGTACCCAAAAGAGACAAGATTTCGTGCTGAAATTTCAAGATTTTCTAGATTTGAGCAGTGAGCTACTTGAAAGCCACTCAATTTGGGTGGCCGATCAACAAGCCTGAGATTTACTAAACTCTTGGAGCTACTCACATATAGTTCCTCAAGAAATGGACAATTTGATACATAATGCTCAAGAACCTCTCCAATGACATTTACTTCAGTCAAAAAAAGTTTTGTTAGGAAAATGTTTCATGACAGGGAATTTTTTCTCAATAGTGTAATATTGTTCCAAGTTCAAATCAAGCATCTTGACCCAATTTTTCATTGCAAAGTTTATCCACTCATTAACATCAAGAGATGTTGTTCCATCGTAATCAAGTAAAATGGTCAGTTCTTGTGATGACATATAATCCTTGATTATTAGACTAGGGACATATGTCCATAGATTTTTCCATCTACATGAAAGAACACTAGTCCTTGCTGCTTCTTTGACTGGCAAGAGATATAAGATATTTGTAAGAATCTCGTCCGGTAATTGGCTTATTCGATCCTGTAATTAGTCCTCGTAGTTAGCATGGAAACAAAGAATTCAAAACACATGAAAAACTAACATGTCTTCAAATTTATAACCACCTTTTCTAATATCATGATAATCTATGCTTCATTTAAAATTTAAACTACCATCATATCAATAGCCACCACATGTTTTAAAGTAATTAAGTTCTTACAAGATATGAGTTAATATGATAGTATATAGAAGAATGAATATTGTACCATATAAACTAGCAATTCTATCTAGGAAAAATGTATTTTATTATAAGACAAAAAATCTCTTTCAAAATATATGTGGAACTCATGTATTTTAAGAGATTTGAGACAGGCTTGTATGATAATCTCTCTGATTAAAGGTAGGAAAAAGAAGGAAAAAAAAAAATATATAAAAGCTAATTAGATCAACTTAAATAACCCTAGGTACCTAAAGGTTATTTTTGCATGTATTGCACATAGACCAAACCAATATATACAGTTTTACCTAAATTTGTTTATTTATATAGTACAACATGTAAATTACAATGATGGCCACACGGCCCACACTATACATATATAGCAACTATGTTCATGAAACATGAAGTAAAAGCATCACAAATAAAGTAAAATTTGCATAACGAACTAAAAGTATTACTTTATCCATAAATAATTAAAAATAACTAAAAAGAAATTGATGATAAGGAAGTTAATAATTGACAACCTCAATTGTATTGAAAAGAAAAAAAAAAGATTTTTAATCTGTGAATTTACCTTTAGTCGAAGAGATATGATCCGAGAATGACAGATTCTTTTTTTTATTGAATCCCGATTGTCCATTGTTCAACTAGCTGTAAAATATGACCCAAAAAGAGGAATAGCAATATTTTCAATATCAATCACCATATAGAGAGTCAAATATAACCCAAAAAAAGGAGGAGCAATATTTTCAATAGAGAGAGAGAGAGAGAAGCGCGTACTAGTCTAGCAAACATGAGATTCTAGCTTACCTCCTGAATAGGCTTAAGAACACCACAAACAAAACCGTGATAAATATCCAAGAACACCACACAGAAACACAGAGAAAAAGAACCTTCTTTCTTGTTTGTAATCAGGGACAACGTTCTTGCGTGAGTTTTCAAGAATACCTTTTATTGACAAAAAAACAAAAAAAGTCAGTGGTCAATTATATAGGTTTTTTTTAACCGACCTCGAATAAATAGGGAGGCCAACTTACTCTTACTAGTTCCAATAGTAGGATTAGTAATCTAGATAAATATTACGGAAATTCTTGATAAAAAAACAAAGACAAGTGATGGTTCATTATATAATTTTTTTTTAACCGACATTGAATATAGTTTGTTAATTCTATGAGAAATTTATTATCTATGACAATTCTGTACGTAAAAAAATTAACTTTTGCCTACAAAAAATAATCTAATTTTCAAATTTCGTAGAATAGATAAAATTGCCAACTACTAATATAATATATTATGAATCTAAAAAAAAAAAAAAACTAGTATATTTATTTATTTATTTTTATAATTCGAGAGATAGGAATGCCAACTAAGGATCAAAATATACCTAAGGAGCTACGTGTAAATCAAAATTCAATCACCATGCGGTATAAAAAAACTTTTTTTTAATAAACCGACGTTGTATATAGCTTTTCCAACTACAAATACAAATACAAGTAGGAATAGGAATAGGATTATTATTCTTAAAAAATAAATATTTATGATAATTATTGACAAAAAATACAAAGACAGGCCATGTTACATTATAAAGCTTTTCTTTAACCGACATTATACATAGGAATTAGTATAAATATTCTTTGTCCTCAACATTCAAACCTACCATCATATTTTTCTTTTGCTCCAATTATTCTCTCTCTTTGCATTCATATGTTATTTTGGTTTTAGTGTTCTTCCTTGAGCGAAGTCTTCATATATTTCCATTGTTCTAAGTGATATCTCGCTAGAACAACCTCAGTTCTCTCGAGTTGTTTAATGAACTACAGTCATATTCATACCCTTCTCTTATTGCATTCTATATCCGTCTTTTTATTATATTTTTACTACATCTACTCTTGAATTTTCTTTTACTACTTTTATTAACACCTTTTTAAGTTCATCTTCTTTCAAATTTGGGAGAAAAAACATGTCATCGAGGTCTAATGCTGATCGATTCATGGATGAGAAAAAGGAGAGGAAAGCGCTAGCAAATAAAGAAGCGGCAAAGCGTTCACGTATAAAGAAACAAAAGGAGTGGGAGAGCATAGTCACTGAAAGGAGCGTGGTATTAGAGGATATAAAGAACAAAAGAATTGAAATTGAAAACTATGACAACGACTATTCTATGACGGAGAAAGATAATAACTCTTTGGATGCTGGAACTTTGATTGTGAATAAGTTTCTGAATTGCATGAGCTTGTACAAGGAAAAACTTGGGATTTCAGACCAGACGCTCGAGACTCCGGCACCTAAGTTCAATCATTGGCAGTCCCAGTTTAGACACTAATTAGTTTGCTCTAAATTTAGTTGCTAATTTGAATGTTTATGGAGTAAGTTTGCTTGACACAAATTTGTGTCTTTAGGTAGATAGAGTCTGCTCGAATGTTTTAATTTGCAGTGCCTTTAGTCTTTTTATTCAAGTTGGTAGTGTTTTGGTTATCTTTCTTTAGCCTGTTATTAAGGTTTATTTGCGTCTTAATGAATTCGTTTCTTTGTTATATAAATTGCAAGTGATTTTTTTTTTTTTTTTTTGGCTTTTTTGCTGAATAATTTCAAGTGATCTAATTGATTTGCTATCTGGGTTGTTTTCCAATTTGCATAAGCTCTTAGTACACAGGAAAAGGGCAAAGCTTGCTTGATAAACGGCTTCAATGGCCCAAAAGGTTGTGAACTTGTGATATGATAACCACAGTGTATTCTACATTTAGCTTTAGGTCAATCGATCAAACTAGTGTAAAGAAAGAATGCCTAATTTTCTATAGAATGGCCTTCGAAGGCCTATTAATTATGATCTCATATTTATTCATGACCAATATATAACGAGAGGAATTAAAATTTGTATGTCAAAATATCTTTACTATGATTCCTCCATGCCTTTGTCATCACACTTGCAACGAAAGGGACAAAACACTACAACAAATATGTGATCAACTAATCATGACTTTGTCATAGTTTGTAATATACGGAACTATGTATATATAGAGAGAGAGAGAGAGTTTAATTAATACGTGTTTTATACGTTTAATTATAAAAAATAATGTGTATTTGCAAACTATTTTTGTTTTATTTGGTAAATGAGATTTTTTTTTTCCATGCATACGTATCTACATATAGTCTATATTTATATATGTAATATCAAACCGAAGTGTTTTACTATTTGTTGAACTTATAATATGTTGACACATGCTTAGGAAGAATTATAAAACAAGGGTTGGAAGCTTTTTTTTTTCTTTTCCTCATGGTGTTGATTTATGCTTTGTTTTTTTCGCTTGCGATTCACAAAAAAGAGATTCTAGCCTATGCATATATCTCTATTGGTTTTGAATTTGGAGTATTCATAGTCACCACCGAAGACCTTCTCATCAAGCAACACATTTAGGACATTGTAGTCCCAATAAAGATAGCAATTATATATGTCTTTACATTATTTATTAATTTGGAGTATTAATAGCGATTATTTATTGATTTATGCTACGTCCTTGTATGATTTATATCTATTTTCTAGAATTATTTATTGCTATGAGTCATTAGGATTAATTTTCTCATGCTCATCCTGCAAAATATTTATTAAGAAAAAAAATTATTGATTTATCTCTCCAATGTAAAGAATTATATGCTACAAGCTTCGTTTTAACCATTAAAATTGTTTTCACTTTTTTCCTACTATTAAATCAGATAACTTTTACGGTTGGTATTATATAGTTTTCAAAAGGACATGGTCAAACTCCCTGATGGAAAAAAAAAATTGTATGTTTTCTATACCAAGATTTTATATGATTGAATCTTATATAATTAATTTTTGTTGTCAGGGATACAAATTTGGTTTAAACACAAATTTATACATCAACATTTTTTCTTTTTTGAAAAAAAATAATGAAAAAAAAAAAAAAAACCAGCCCTAAGCAAATGATGGTCTCTTAAAAGATATCCACAAACTCTAGATCTAATGTAGCAAGATTTCTTCCATCACCACTCTCATTTAACTTTCAAACCTCTCTTCCTTACGATAGTATTAACCTAGATTTCTTTCCTCCTGTTTGTACATTACCTTACTTTCCCTTCAAAATTTAATAATGAATCATGATGATATATGATTTAAAGCACCCACCTCTATTTGGTCCACTCCGGCTATTTGGTCTACGTCGGTCCTATTCAATCTACTTTAGTTCTATTCGGTCCTATTTTGTCCACTTTAGTCCTATTCGGTCTACTTTAGTCATATTCGATCCACTTTGGTCATATTCAGTCCATTCAGTCCATTTTGGTCCATTTGGTCCACCTTGGTCCTATTCAGTCTATTAGGTTCTATTCAGTCCATAATGGTCCTCTTTGGTCCATTCTGTCCACTCTAGTCCTATTTGATCCACTATGGTCTATTCAATTTGGTTCATAACCATTCAATTGTGTCAATTTGGTCCCTAGCATTTTAGTGTTGTGTCAATTTAGTCCATATTGTCAAGGTTGTCAAAATCAGGATCTTATATAGGATCGAAGAAGATTGATGGGATCGTGGATTGTTGGATGGAAAGATTTTCTTTTTTTTGAAAAATAAAAACAAAAAATACATTGATAGTGGCTTTATGTTGAATAATCTCATACTGTACACATTCATTCATTAAAAAAAAAAAAAACAAAGATTTCCATCAACATTTTGCCATATTTATACCATGAATTGCCGCATGATTTCCGTGGCTACTGCTATATACCTATACTTTACACTAATGAAACAAATATTTTTGAATTTTAACCCAATGTATCCAAAAATTTCACCAAGAGTTTTAATTAGCCATCAAGTGCCATAATAACTATTATAAACACAATTGGAAAATATTTTCCAACTCTAAATTCCAAGTTCAAAATCCAAAATAAGTTTGCAAATGACAACTAGCTAAATAGCCAAGTAGCTAACTATTGTACAAAATCCAAAAGCAAAATCCAATTGGAGAGGACGGAGAGAGTGAGAGTGCTGTCAAGTTGATTTTATGGGTTTAGTGAATAAGTTTTTAATTTAAAGTGAGGTTTGTTTGTTTGTTTTGTTTTGTTTTGTTTTGTTTTGTTTTTTTTTTTTTTTTTTTTTTTGTTTTTGTTTTTGTTTTTGGTAAGTATAGTGCATATTGGGTTGTTTCTATCCGTTAGGCTAATTGGATTTTTTTTTTTTTAATACCAACTCAAAGCAGATTTGGGTTTTTAATTGGATAGTTCAATATTGTAGGATTGGTACAATCCTACTGATCCCACGATCCTACATGGGATCTTGAAGATTGCACGATCCAATTGTGATTTGAGTTGTTTTGACCTAGCTAGTAGGATCTTAGGATTGTACAAATTGCAAACATGACAAACCTCCAAAAAAAAAAAAAAAAAAGAAGTTTATTGTTATATCAACGGAAACAAATTTTTTTATTTTAGTCATTTGTCACGTTAGCAATTTTCATCTAAGAGATAACGGCAAAAACTAAATTGATACAATACTGAAATGTTAGAGACCAAATTGACACAATTAAGGACTAAATTAAAATATGGTGTAAAGGATAAAAACCAAATACATAGTTTATCTACACCAAAAACTGATTGGTCTTTTGGTCTGATGATAAAGAGCTATCATTAGGAGTGGACGCCATAAATTAAAACACTCTCAAAAACAAAATAAATACATAGTTTACCTTATATTTTTTTTACCTGACATTGTATAATATTATATGAAATTTTTGACAATTTAGTATGTAAAAATATAATTTTTTTTCCCAACAAAAAAATAAAAAAAATAATTGTTGAATTTCGTAGAATAGATAGGATTGCCAACTACGAAGTATGAATTATAATACAAAGTATAATTATGAATCATCTATTAAAAAAAAGAATAAATTATGAATCTAAAAAAAAAAAAAATTTCTAGCACATTTTTTTATTTTTATAATTCGATAGATTGGATTGCCAACTACTACTATTAGTAGGATTATTAATATTTATAAATTAAAAAAAACTGAGTAGGATTATTAGTGTATATATATATATATATATATATATATATATTTTTTTTTTTTTTGAGAAGAAGGATTATAAGTATTTAGTAGGAATGGTTAACTTTTAGTGCTATGGGCTGAGCATGAAAGACAAGGCCTCTATTTTGGGCTCACGGCCCATTAATCATTAACAAAAACAAAGATGGGCCGTTCCTATTGAATATTTAAATGATTTTATATCAGAAATTAGATATATATGTTATAAAAAAAAATAGATATATATATTTTTTAATTTTAATTTTAAAGAACTAAATGTATTAAATAAAGAGAACTGATAACTGAAAAGCACTTTGATCGATCGCTTGGAAAAGCAAATTCCTTCGGATTTTGAAATTCCAATTCCAATTCCTCTGCTCTCAGGAAAATGGATTCCTCAAACCTCACCACGCTTTCCGAAGAAGAAACCTCAGGCTCAGAAGATCAACATCAACAACAACAACCTATATCTGCCTTTGCCTCCGCCTCCGTTCCAATTCGCCCTCCAACTCAGTGAGTTCCCCTAACTCGCTCTCTCCAATTCACTGTTTTCGTGTTTTTTCTCTAAATTTCAAAGGTTTTTGCTGTAGGAGTTCGTTGCAGAAATACGCACCGTTGGATTGGTCCGCTTATTTTGATCGTGAGGATGACATTCGTATCAAAGATACAGAAAACGTTAGTCTCAGTCTCAGCAATTGGTGCACTGTTTATTCTAACACAAAAAGCTTATTTTTTTGGTGTGTGTTTGTAATTTTAGGTATTTCATGTATATATGGCGGGAACAGAAGGCCCTGTGGTTTTTTGTTTACATGGAGGTGGCTATTCTGGGTATGTCATTGCTTTCATTTTAAATGTTAAAGTTGGAGCTATGATTGATTTGATTCATTTCTGAGTTGTGTAATGTGTGTGCTTTAGAATGATTGTTTGTTTTGCCATTCATAGGAAAAAAAAGTTTGAATATGTGTTTTTGTGTGATAAAAAAAAATGGGGTTTGATTTTTTTATTAAAAAAAACATAATTTTAACTTGATTTTGAGGATTTTATGAATTTATGTTTTTTTTTTCTGCGTTCTTAAAATGCGCGTTGTTTAATACATGCGCGTGTGTTTGTGCATGTGTATATAAGGGAAGGAGGTGTCATTTGAGTTGGAGCTCATTGGCTATATGTAATGTTAGCTAAACTATGGCAATGTGATTTGATTACATTTTGTGTTGTATTGAGAGAGTGAAAATGGAACTGAGAGAAAGTTGTTGAAATGGAGAAAAGGGGGAAGAAGATTGAGGAAGATTTTTTTTCTTTGTTGGATCTGTGTACTGTATTTTTTTGGATGAATTTGTAAAAAGAAAATTTGAATTCATATGAAAAATTTTGTATGGAATTTGTTGTTTTTAACAGGTTTGACTGATTAATAGCTTTATGTTTTTCCAATTTTGAAGGATTTTTTTTCATTGTGTTCACTGGCTATTCGTAATGTTAGCTAAACTATGGCAATGTGATTTGATTACATTTCATGTTGTACTTTCTCCAGGCTTTCATTTGCGTTGGCAGCGAGTATAATCAAGGAGAAAGCTCGGGTAGTAGCAATGGATATGAGAGGACATGGGAAGTCATCAGCAGAAAATGAACTCGACCTTTCTATTGAGGTGTAAATATAAACAGCAGAAAATTTATTCCGCTGGTCATGTAATTTAGGCCTTTTTTGCCCCCTTTTAATTAAAATTTTTTTTTTTGGTCATAGTCTCATGAAAATTGGTACTTTCATATTTGCAGACTATGTGCGATGATGTTGTGGCTGTGGTGAAAGAAATGTATGGAGATTCACCCCCTGCAATTGTACTTGTTGGCCACAGGTTGAGCTCCTTCCATCTAATGTTCTTGTATTTTGCAGTTCTCTTGGTTAGTAGAAATCCTTTAAGAACGGGGGGGGGGGGGGGGGGGGCGATGTTTACATACATGGTTACATTGATGAAGTGACTAGTTACAAGTCAAAAGTGTTTAACGCCTTAGGTCTGATTGCTTTTTCTTCAGTAAGATGTATTAGTATTTTCTTACAAAGTTAAAATTGTAGTTTTGTATAAGCAATTAATCCATATAAAGTATATGGACACATACAAGAAGAGATAGGGAGATGGTGTTATGTACAATTTCATGTTTTAGTGATAGTTTGGTGACGTCATTTCATGTCCTTAAGAATAAAGTGGAGTCATGTTTTAGTGATAGTTTTGTGTAGAGGGTTAGTTCAGGGAAGGGGGTAATTAGTCCTTTTAGAGAGGGGGAAAAAAGGGAAATTTTAAAATTTTTAGGGGTTGTGTAAGGAAGTGTTAAATAAATGTTTATCAAATACTAAAATTTGGTGGAATGAAGAGTAATTGAACTATGTAAACTGGTAAAGAGATATTATTACAGGATGGATGTTTTGGTGTTGATAGAAGGTTTTCCAACAAGTTTTATTGGATCAGTAGATTACAATTTTTATTGGTTGCTTGCAGAATATGAATTTGCACAATTTGCTTAGCTTTTATATGCTGTCATTTTAATATTGAATATAGACTTTTCAATATCTCTTAAGATTTCCCTTCACAGAGTGGAGAGTATTTGTGACGCATTTGTACTCTTATTTTGCTTTGTTCTCATTAATGAAACTTAAAATCTTACTTAATTCTTCTGTTTGATTAGACTTTACTTCCTTTACTACATTAACTAATTATTATCATTGATCTGACTAACTTAACCATCATACAGCATGGGAGGCTCAGTCGCCGTGCATGTTGCTGCAAAGAAATCATTGCCTAGCTTGGCTGGACTTATTGTTGTGGATGTTGTGGAGGTTGCTTTCTACAATATGACCTTGTCGCCGCTGCCTGTGATTATTTTCTTATCAGTGGCACATTGAAGCTATGTTGACAATCACAAAATTTTCAGGGAACAGCTATGGCTTCATTGATTCATATGCAGAAAATCTTATCAAGCCGGATGCAGCATTTTTCAAGCATTGAAAAAGCGGTACTTCTTGTCTAGTTTTTTATTTTACTTTTCTTTTCTTTTTCTTTTTGGGTAAGTGAGTTTTGATCCCAAGGGGAGGGGAAAGGGAAATTCAAACTAGTGATCTCCGCTTCATGATGCCTGGTCCCTAGTCAATTGTGGTACCCCTTGGGGTTAGTATTTTATGTTACTTGGTCTATTATGGAGACCGTGTGTGGCTGTAGAAGTTTTATCCAAAAGCCATAATTTTTTCTTTATGGGTTTATCCCTTGAAAGTCAAACAATAATTTTTGACATCTTTTTTAGCTGCGGCCTAAACATTAGAAAATTTTGCACCAAAATTCATAGTCTGTTATGCACTTATATCTCAGACTGTACGAGCATGGTGCAAGAGAAATCATATCTTTGCTTGTTCATTGTTGCTTTGCTTGTCTTTGACAAATGACAGGTGGAGCAAAACAGGGGAGAGGACATCTTAGCTTTGTAAATTTTACTTATTAATTTTTTTAAAAAAAAACTAATAAAAAAATTTTATCTGGAGGATGAAAAAATTAAATCTTGAGCTACTTTTTTCTATAAATTGTATGTAGAAATCTCAGATTGGTGATGCACTAATCTGCTGCCTCATGGGCCAACATAATTTTTCAGACAATGTTGGAGTAGCAGTTCTAAGTTTAAGTGATATTTTTTTGTGTAAACCTATTTTCACTGCTGAAGTTTGGCAGTCATAATGGATTGAAATATTTTTTTGTAGATTGAATGGAGCATAAAAGGAGGCTCTTTAAGAAACGTGGATTCAGCCCGTGTGTCCATCCCTGCTACATTGAAGTATGATGATTCAAAGAAATGGTAAATGCTTCTGTAATGTAACTATACATTTTATGTTGTGAATATTTCCAAGTGTCCTGGATTCCCCAATTTTATCCATTTACATGACCAGTTGGGGCTTATTATGGTTTAGTCAGTGTAGACCGTGGTGCAGCACCTAACAGGCATTGTTCTAATTTTGTGCTGCAGTTATACTCACCGAGCTCGTCTTGTAGAGACAGAACAATATTGGAGGGGCTGGTATGATTATTATTAGTATTTACATTTATAACATACCTAGCGATGATGCTTAATTTGGTGCTTGTGGGTATTAGATTTGATACCTAACTCTTCAGTGTATTTATGAGATGGATTGTCTCATTTTGTATTCTTGGATACTGTGGTTTAACTGTCCTAATGCTACATCCATGCATGTAACAATGGTAGCTTTTGTTATGTAAGGCATTTTCACATCAATTCAACTACTGAAATTTGTTACGCACAGGTATGAAGGCCTTTCAGAAAAATATCTGTCATGTACTGCCCCAAAGTTATTGCTGTTAGCTGGAACAGACAGACTGGACAGGTTCTTTCCACTAAACTTGCCTTATATAATCTATTGAAGTTTAACAAGATCATCAGTATTTTATCCCAGTTATTGTACCTTTTTAACAACTGGCTGGCTGGTCTCATAAAATTGAAATTGGTCTGGTTGATTTCTAAGGAATTCTTTGTATTGTTTTGTGACAGAGCTCTCACAATTGGTCAAATGCAAGGCAAGTTTCAAATGGTGGTTGTTAGACATACTGGGCATGCAATACAGGTCCATATTAGTTATTTTTTCATGGTGAATTTCTTTTTGTTTTTCTGTCTTTTTTCTGAAAAGTTGTTTAACTTTTATTTTGCACATTGTTGCAGGAAGATGTACCTGAAGAATTTGCTACTCTGGTACTGAATTTTATCTCTCGCAACCGTATAGGACCTCATGGAGTTGAGGTTGGTATCCATATTCTCTTCCTTAATATGATATCTAGGAAAGGGATTCTGGACCTCTGGTATTCTGTAGGAATTAGTTTTTTGTTTAATTTCTTCAAAACCTGAGTTGTGCATTCCACCTTAGAGATCATTGACTTCAAGGTTTCATGTGTAGAAGTGCCGATGAGCCTACCTCCTCCACCTAAAAGTTCTAGGTGGAGGGTGAGGTTGTGGGTTCAAGACGCATTGGGTGTGTGTGCAACTTACCAATAAAAAAAGTTTCACATGTAGAAGCAATGCTTGGTGAAATGCCATGGGGCTTGGCATGTCTATTTAAGGCTTCCAACTACAAAGTTTTTGGTTCTTGTGAGCCCCCACCTGGAATGCCTCAGCGGAGAGTGCCTAGACTAATTTTAATCCCAGAAGTCTCTAGTTTGACTCTTGGCTGAGGCATTTCGTGATTCACCTGATGCCTGCTCAGTAGAGGTGTGTAGGCATTCGGGGTTTTACTCTTAGGGGTGTCCCACTAGCCCATACCTTGAGGGGTTTCCTCATCATTGAAAAAAAAGAGTTTTTGGTTCTTGTGAGACACTTGCCTTATTTGTTGAGGGGCTTAATTTAGGCCTATTGTTACACTCCTGATTGTCATCTATAATCTATTCCTTGCCTTGCTAGGAAATGTTTTCAACTTTTCATCATGTGCTTTGTATTTTTTCCATGCAAGTCCCTTTTTTTGCACAAACTTGGCAAGAAATTACATAGTGTTCTGGTGCAGCATTGTGCATGATTTGAAGATAGTATTCTACAATTCTATTTTGTCATCTAGGTTGTCTTTCGAATTAGATGTCTAACCTGGCACAGGAAATCAGTTTTAACTTTTAAGTTATTCTTCAGTTTAGCACTCAAATCTTCTTTTTAATTGTTCTGCAGATACCAGGACTCCGCCGGCCATTCCAGCCTCAACCTTGAATCTGATGTTGGAAAATCAAACGATGACAACCTCCTCCACGATGAGCAAACCTTTTCCATGACTTCGGCCTTTTCTCAGTTATTGCTTCTTTTTCTTTGTGGGTGTTTGAGGGGGAGGGGGTGTTTTCTTGGGGTGGAGGTAGTTAATGGAGAGTCAGAAATAATGATAAGCAGACAATGTTGGTTGTTTATTTTCTGAGATTTGCCAAAGCTTTAGTAAATATTTCCAGCTGATTTCTTTACTAGAGGTTCTAGCTTAATTTGCAATCATAGCCTACAGCAAATCTTTTCACAAAGGTCTGCTAATACAAGCATCATAATCACCTTAAAAACTGGGAGGATCAAAGTTACAAATGGTATAATATTGCCTTAATCAAAGCATTTAGATCCTACTCAACTCTCAAGTAACGACCCAGTAGTACCTCGTTTGTGTAAATTTGTAATAACTCTTTAGCGAGATTAGACTCTCTTTTAAAAGGGTCTTTATAACTAGTGAATTAAGGATACATACAAAAAAATATATATATACATGTTGATTATTTGATTACCATGTGTGTGTTTTGCACGGTTGTGTATAGACTCATTTTATTTAAAAAACGATAAATTATATATAAAAATCCAGATTAATTTGCAATTTTTTAATTAGATCATCTAAAGTTCTAAACTTATGAAATCATTTCAATTTCAAGTTTTTGTTTCCTCCTACCATAGCATCTTTGTTATCATGGACAGTAAGAAAGCATAGAAAAACTATTGATAAAATTTTGTTTAAGGTTATCCATAAATTAATTTGACAACCATTGAACTGAGAGCACAAAGAGAGAAAATTTTGTCTAAACCTATCCGAATAGAGATAAAAAAAATTCCCCAAGAACGAGTTTTGCTCGCTTTAACCATATCACCCACTTCGCCGAATATATACATATAAGGCAAAGTTTCATCATCCAGAACGTAGGGCCTTTTGGAAAAAGGGCATGATACCAAAAAGCACCCAACCACATGTTCATTCTTTTCATCACTTTCATTTCCAACATTTTCAGTTCAGGGGAAATGACATCAGAAACTAATCCTTAAGCACAGACGAACATTATCAAGAATCAAAATAAAATTATCATTAGCCCAGCAGTAAATTCAGGAAATATTCGTGAAAAGCTAACTGAAATGAATGTTACGCTTGCCAATTACAGCAACCTCTTCCTTGGGACGCAATGACTAAGCAAAGCTCAACAAACAAGAGCATTGCAGACCTAAGTGGCCTAATTTATTGGTAAAAAATAGTGCTTTTATCCGCACTGTGTGAATCTCCAACAACTGCAAAATGGAATTGGGGAACTAAAAGTCTGGGAGTATTTAAGATGCAGTAGATTGCTTCAAATATGAAATGAGGTCAGCCCGATCCTGTGGCTTCTTCAGCCCGGGGAACACCATCTTAGTCCCAGGAATGTACTGCACAAACAAAAACAAAAATCAAAAGAATTAGTAATGAAAGTTACAACAAAACACTTCAATGCATACACTCACCAAAAGAATTTATTACACACACAACTGCATATACTCGCACCAATGAAAAACCGCTCTCTAAAACATTGCAAGGCAATATTCCCAAAGTAAGATAAACTATCTTCAGTTTACTCTATTGCATACACAAACATGCAAGGTGATCATTGCATTTTCTAACATTATGGCAGTGTCTTTTATATTGAGTTGATTCATACCTTTTTGGGGTTCAGCAAGTAATCATACAGTGTCTTTTCCTCCCAATTCACAGCCATATTCTTGTTAGCAGCTGAATAGGAGTACCCAGGAGTTGTACCAGACTGCCTTCCGAACAAGCCATTCAGATTGGGACCTGAAAATTTAGAACAGTTTTTATACACAACTCCAAAACTTTCAAGAGAGTAGCGATCACAACAGCTTTCAAAAAGAAGCACGCACAAAAAATTCTAAAGCATATTTACAAAACTTATTAATAAACTAACAAGTGCATCTGCATGAAGTTATATCCATAAGACACGTTACTTTTCTCAGAGCAATCATCTAAAGAAAGAAAAAGTCAAAGATAGTTTGTTTTTTGTACAATTTAAATCATTGCCCAACCTAGTAATGAAATCCTTGAAATAGCAAAATATTGTGAATTTTAGCAAACTTGAAACATGTTCTCCGCAACACCCATCACGACGTCCAATAATGCAGTGTCCAACAATCTTAGCTTGGACATGAAATTTCTCATTAAACAAAAAATCAAACAACAACCAAGGCAAACTTCTTAATTAAAAATCCAAATAATTTCATAATTCATTTCTGCCTATAAATGTGGAAAACAGTCCATATCTTTTAAAATCAGCATCTAAAGTCTTACACACCCGCCAACAAGGAAGTTTCGAGGGTAAGAATTATTCCAAATCTAAAGTCTTACACATCCATAAAGTGACATATTCGTAAGTTATAACATAAAATATGTATAACAACAAAACACAATGAGTTTAATCATTAATCTCATGTCCAAAGATCGATAAACATTCTTCATCAACAAGTGAAAGTGGCCACCTTTAAGCTACCTATTTTTGTTGGGTCTTCATAATTTACACAATAAACCTTTCTCATGTTACAAAAAATCAATCTTACTTTTTTTTTTTTTTCAAAATTATATTTTTATTTCTCCAACTCTTTCAAAATTATATCTTTAAGACTGCTTGACAATTCCCATATCACTAAACAGCCTTCAAAAATAAATTCCAGCTCAAAAAACTGTTTCTATTCAGAGAATAACAATACAGAAATAAAAAAATTTTCTTCTTTTTTATTTTTTTCTCCAACTTTCTAAGTAGCCAAACAGATCACTCAAATCAAAACCAGTCAGATCTAAGCAAATTTCATTTCAACTACATCCTCATAATTAACAAAAAACAGTTTATTCAACCTAAACAGATCTCAACAGATCAAAACCACACAACAAAAATCCAATATACATGAGCTAAAGTCACAAACTTTGAATTTCAATTTATCACTCAGATCCAAACACGCCGCAACCAAATCAAATATATATAAAAATAAATAAATAATCAGAAGAAAAAAAAAAAAGGGAATACCTTGCTTGTGACCAGCGCCTTTGTCAACGGTGTGGCACTGAGCGCACTTGATTTTGAAGATCTTCTCTCCGGCCTTTGGATCGCCAGGTGGAGCTTCAGAAAACGACGCCATTTCTCTCTCTCTTTTCGGTTCTTCTACTAGAGGCTGAGAAAGTTGAAGTGAAAAGGAGAGGTGTTTAAGAGCAAAGCTTAAAAAGGGTGAGAGAGAGAGAGAGAGTTGCTGAAATTTCTAGGAAGAGAAGAATATTCGAGAAGAGGTGGCTGAGAAAGGGAGCGTGGTGTGCCACAGGCCACGCGGTTATTGCCTCTTTTATATGTATTAAATTTGACAACAAGTATTTCTAATAAGCCCTAGCTTTTTTGTCATACACGTGGCAGGTTTATATTACTCCGGCTCGAGCCGCTTTGTCGTAATTGTTCTACGTGACTGACTGTGATTAATGGTCTAATACTATCGTATAGACTATGTTTTTTTTTTCTTTACTGTTTACTGTAGATTTTATAAGACAATGATGACAAAATGTGCGTTTACTAATATTATTAGTCAAAAATTCTATGCATTTAGTGGTATTATTAGTCAAAATTTCCTTTCAATTTTGTTACGCATGACTTTTTTGAACGTGCCATTCCTATTTTTTGGTTATTTTTTATAGTCTCGAGTCAATGAATGGTTTCTTTGTTTGGCTTCTAGCTTTTTTTAGTAATTGATATACCAAAAAATGGCTTCACCAGTTCGGAGCTTTGCTAAACTCATGGCACTCATGGCAATTAAATGTTCATAAAAAAAAAAGAATAATAAATTGTTTTATATGATTGAATGAAAAATTTGGTGTGTTTTGAGCATTATAAAAAAAAGGTGTTTTAAGAATTTTAAGTTCTTTTAACATAAATTTTCAACAGATTCGTAATTTTTCTGAATTCCTTGAGGAGGTTTTTAAAAAGGTAAAAATAACTTTAAAGTTTTTTTTTTTTTTTGAGAAGGATATATAACTTTAAAGTTAAAGTTAAATTTTGGAATTTTTAGGAGTTCAAAAAAAAAAAAAAAAAAAACGTATTTTAATGTCCATATATTTTAAAACTACCATAAAAAACCGTTAGAGTTTTATTTTTTTCAATTAAATTTTTGCAAAATTTTTCTTTTACAATCATGTCTTTGTTTTTTAAATTTTTTTACAATAATGCTGAACAAGCAGATTGTCATTTCTATTATAAAACAAACACGATCAATAAAATGCAAATATATATGTTATCATATTAAGAAAGAAAAGATTTTATTAAGAATTTTATAATATAAACTGCTAAATTATCGACTGTCTCAAAAACTTAAATTATTGAGGTATGGTAAATTTAATTATTTAATTACACAATTTTAACACAAATGACAAATAAAGACGAGTTTAAATCTCTCCTCCTTTAATATAACTATCAAAAAAAAAAAAAATTCAGAGTATAACTATCAAAATTATTTATAAAAACTTGCGTGGAATCTCCACCAAACGATAATCCATAATTTGAAATTTTCCAAATAGCACCATGGCTTCACTTGCCCACACCATTTTATTATGAAGAAGCCCATGATATGTACTACAATTCCAACCCCATTTGTCCATACAGCCCATATAGAAAGTTCCACTAAGCCCAACCCCAAAAAAAAAATGTCAAAAACTTCTCTCTCAGCAAAATCAGCTTGAACTCTCGCCGCTCAGCTAGCCTTTGCCCTTTGTTCTGTCTTCTGTGTGTGAGCTCAGTCAGTAATGTGTGCTCTGACTCTGTGACCATAGAATCCACCATGGAAATCCCAAGCCTCTACAAGAAGCTCAGGTACTTCTCAAACTCTTGCTCTGTTTACTCTCTCTTCTCTCACTCCCCACACCCATTTCTCTCTCCTAAAACCCTCGTCTCACCCAGTTCCTCTCCAGAAATTTTCTTCATTTCCAATCATTTGCATTTTCACACAAAACCCACTTCCAGTTCTCTGTATCCACTCATTCCCTCATCTGGGTCATCCTTATTTTCCGCTATAACCTGCCCAATTCTTCAATCTTCACAAAATTTACATTTCTATAGCTGTAACAATAATGAGTATAGACATCAATTTTGGAATCTAGGTGTGGTTAAACCTTGTGTTAATAGATGCATTCGTTGGTTTTCAGTGTCTTCTAAGGATGTGTCATCGTGTTCATCTGGGTTGAGTGAGATGAATTCTATTAAAAATGTTAAATTTCGAAAAATGGGTGTTGATGGGATTAGACCAAAACCTACTCGAAAGCAAGTTTCGGAAATTATTGGCTTGGTTATGAGGGATGAAAATGATTTGGAGTCTAAGTTGGATTCTATGAATGTAATTTTATCTATTGATTCAATTACTGAGATTTTTCGGGTTTTGAATTTCGAAAGAGTGTCCGCATTGCGTTTCTTTAATTGGATTAGAGGTTCGCGGCTGGATCTTTACTGCAATTCTGATATTTGTAGTTTGGTTATTGATAATTGTGGTTGGTTAGATGACCACAAGGCCATGCTTTGTATTCTGAATGAGTTAAGGAAAAGAAAAATTTGTCTGAACAAGAAGGCATTTGGGTTCTTACCTGTTTTGGTTTCAAACAAGGAATCCATTATGCACTCTGTAAGAAGAGTGGTAGAGGTGTTGAAGGAAGTTGGGGGGTCATGCCGGAACTCTGGGATTTACTCATTGATTGAGATGTTTGTCTCTTTGGATTCCTTTGAAATGGCAGAATTTGTGATGGAAATAACAGAGAGGAAGGCAGTTTATTACAATGTTTTGGTTAGGGAGAAGTGTCGAAGATGCGATTTTGAAGGAGCTAGAGAAGTGCTTGATGAGATGAGGCTAAGGGGTTGTTGTGATCGAATTGTCATTGGTTACAATTATTTACTTAGTAGTTTATGCAAGAATGATAAAACTGTTGAAGCTAGTCAGGTACTGGAAGAAATACAAGGAAGGGATTGGCTTCCTGATGCATTAACCTTTGAGATATTTATTTGTTACTCGTTTAGACTTGGAAAGCCCGATCTTGCTTCCCAGTTTCTTGACAGGATGGTGTCAAATGGCGTTGAACCTCGTCATAGCACACATGCTGCTTTTATCAAGGGTTATTTCAGTTTACTGAAATATGAGGAAGCATATAATTACGTGGTTGATTCAAGTGTTAAGCATAGGTTCTCAAGCAATCTAAATTACAGCTTGCTTGCAAGCCTTCATCAGAAGAAAGGAAATGTGGTCATTGCACGAAATATTCTTTTGGAAATGATTAAAAAGGGTCTCAGACCAAACTTTGCAGTGTATATGAGGGTTTTGCGTCATCTAAATAATGCAGGCAGGGAAGACTTGGCCAGAGGCTTAAAGAGCAGTTTCTCTAGTTTGAGTTTACAGCCAAGTTCAGAAACTGGATTAGTTCTGTAATTTTTTTTCCCTTCTGCTCTGTAAGTTTACACATAAGAGCATTTCCAGTGGATTTTTTTTCTCACTTTAATTGAACAAGTAATGAAGTTCTTCTC
This sequence comes from Notholithocarpus densiflorus, assembly GCA_030021035.2. Classification (NCBI taxonomy): domain Eukaryota; kingdom Viridiplantae; phylum Streptophyta; class Magnoliopsida; order Fagales; family Fagaceae; genus Notholithocarpus; species Notholithocarpus densiflorus. Next base: position 505,618 of record JARYZH020000164.1, on the reverse strand, counting down.
CTCTAAGTTTGTTTCATGTAAGCTTCAATTTTTTTTAATTGAGTTATATTGAGCTTGAGGTTTCTTTTTTGGTGATAACTTTATACTGTTCTTTTGAGTTAAATGATTTTATTTTCAGGACACCTACACAAACTGAAAAAAGTCAAATTATCAATTTGTTTCTGCATATAAATTGTAGTGGCAAGTTTCTACCTTCAGAACATTATGTTGTTCAACCATACTGTTAATTGACCTCTCAATTACTTTTACAAGTGATTGATATCATGAGAGCTGGAGCTTGCTTATTTGTTGTTGCTATTTATTTCAAATTTAATGCCTTTTGTTAAATTTTTAATATCATTGATTCTACTACCAATCTTTAGAAATACCACAACTGAGTGGGATATTATTAGTGTAATTATTATGTCACACCTTCACGATCAACTAGAAAAAACAAGGGGCAGAACTTCATGATTAAATTTATGCAATTTGCTCACTAAATTTCTCATTTTAAGAAGATATTTACTTCTTATGTCATAAGATTATGAATTATGCTGCATTTCTTTCAGAATTAGAGACATAAACAAGCTGCTTATAGTGTTCATGTCCTTGCACTTATGTATGTGTTTGTCTAATGGATTTCTCTTAGTTACTTGGACTCTGGGCTCCTGCTCATGGTGTATCCCTGAAATCCTGGGTAGAGCATTATAAAACTAGTTCAATTGATGAAACTATCAACTGACTGTAAAAAGAAAAATATTCACAGGTATCTGTTTTGAATTCTTGTCAAGGTTTCTGCATGACAGGGCAGCAACTATTGAGGAGAGCAAGGTAGGGTTCTGAGAGTAGGCTGAAGCATGAAACTTAGAATTTTTTTTTTTTTTTTTTTTTTGGGGATACACAAAGTTTTTTTTTTTAATACCACAATAGGAAAAGAATTCAAACACTGGGCTCTAAGTGATTTACAAAAAAAGCTGAGGCTTGGGCAGCCCAGCTGGAAACCACTGCTAGTATGCCATAGTTTAATATCCTACAGCCAAAAGCAAAACCCTAATTCCTCCACGTGTCCATGTCTTCCAGTAGAACTGAGCAAAAGCAAGGTGCTGTTCTCATCTTTTCTGGTGCAGCCAATGTGTGGCTGCATTGAGTCAACACTGTCTTTTTTGGATTCCTCTGGTCCATGCTTAGTGAATGGCTTCTCTTGCAGCTATCTATCTTATATGCTGGTGGATTTGTATCCATTTGGTGTGGCATCCTTCGAACATTAGGCTTCCATCTCTATCTTTTGCCATATATCCTATTCCACCTATATTGTCTTTGTGATTTTTGCTCCCATCAATCGGTAGAAGGGTTTGCCAGTCTGCTGGGATGTCTCCTGCTGCGACATTTTTTGGTACTGGCCCTACTGGGACCTTCTGTTCTTTTACATTGGTTGCCGGGCTGCATGGAATTCAGCTTGACTTGTTTGTATAAGCCTGAATGTTTGTCCAGGCCTTTTGCATGGTGGAGTAGACACTAGACAGCATCATCCAACTTAAATATACTAGACACCTTTTGTAACCAATGTAGTATGGAAAAGGGTTTTGTTTCTCAGAACTAGTATTACATCTGTGAGAATCCAAATTTGAGTATAACAGGGGTGACAGTTTAAGAGGGGGAGAGGACAGACATAGTATTATCATTATCTTATCGTTGTCAAATAATTCTTGCCATCTTTGACTCGTGAGTGTAGCCCAAAAGTTGAACCACATAATTCATGTGTTTCTTATGCAATGCTCTTCTTTCCCTTAAGATCATTATATTGCTTCAAAAGTAGCATTACAAGCAATTTGGAGATCCTATGGCTAATGGACACCTGGGAATTAACCATCTTTCAAATTAAAAGTCACTTCCAGGTTTTAATATTCATTTTACAGCTATGGGTGTTTCTTGAGTATTAGTTCTTATTTTCCAAGGTTTTTGAATCAAAGTTCTTCCTTATACCAGAAATATCCTACTTCCATGTGTATTCTAGAATCTGCAGAAGGTAAGTTCTTTCCACAAATCTGCTATATGGTTTATAACTAAGTACTTTGTTATTAAACAAAACTGTAAAAGCCCTGCTACTAAAGAGTACTTGGTTGTTGTTTTGTGCTCAGTTCATATCCTTAACCTAATCAATTAGGCCAAGGGGAGAATGGCGATGGAGGCTAAGGGAATTGTTGAAGCATAAGCAATGGTAAAGTTGCATTAAACCTTGCCAATAAAGGTAATAATAGAAGTGGACTTAGGTTTTCGTATGTGCATAGATAATGTGTAAAATTCCGTTGGTGCTTAGGCCTAGCAAGTTAGTCTATTTTCAATAACTAAATTCTGATGCTTTACACCAAGCTGCAACTTTGTACAAGTAAATTCTCTTTGTCAATCAATTTTTCACAATCGTTATTAAAGCAATGATTGACTGTTGCTTGCTAGTCTCAGCTCTACGTTAATTTGTTTATGTGTCTGTATGTTTTGGGTTTACATAAAGTGCATAAGTTTAAATTGTTGTTGTTGAAGGACTTTTTAACATATATAGAATATAGTCACTTTTTAAATTTCCTGATACACAATTCTTGTGGGCGGGGTGGTGTATCTAGGGTTTACTCAACAGGATTGGGTACATGAAGTGGCCCGCCTTGAAGAGGTTCCTCGTCATAAAAAAAGAGTCATTTTTTAAATTAGTTGAGCTATTTTGGATTCTGATTCATATATTGTTTCTTTTTTTTTTCCCCATCTTCTCTTCTAATATTCTGTATTGTTTTAGCTGTTTCATATATATATATCTGACAGGCACAAAAAGGCAGGTATTTATTTATTTTTATTTTTATTTTTAAATTCTGGCCATCCTGCTCCCTGTAATGCTTAATTGCAATTTCCTGTGATATATCCCATACTAAGTTGTGCTCTTTATCATTTCGCTTTGAGATAAATTTGTCAAAAGCAGATTGTTTGAACCTCAATCAGGATTTTTTTCTTACAGGAAGAATGGGATCCTGATCATGAAACTCTGTTGGCATTGTCTACTGATGATAGAAGTTTGATAGTTTGGGATCTCAATGGGAATTTTACATTAGATATAGATGCTAAGAATGTGCTCACTTTTGTTTTGTTTTGTAAAACTTAATATTGGCACCCTAATTTCTCTTCATATTAATTTGTATATATCTTTATGCAAAATTTGGCTACCAAGAAGATTAAGGAAAATAGGAAAAGCATTGGAAATATTGTTGATTTTTACAAATTGTAAGAATCTGCTCCTTATTTTTGGTAGAACTTTCTATCGAACATGTGATTGATGTGTGCATTAATCTCAGTTGTTCTTTATCATGGGAATTTAATTGAATCTCGTGTTCGGATTATTGACGATTTAGACTTGCTTTTCTATGTTTGAATCATGATTAGTGAACATGGAACCATGCATTGGAAGATTCACAAAGAAGTTTTGCATTTCAATATAAGATTTTTCTTGCTATTTTTAGTCTGTTCTTTCAACAATGAGATGGTTCATATTATACCAAGACATTGATGTTATGGTCTTCTTGTCTTATATATCAAATTACAATACCATGTTTAAGACTGATATATTTGTGAGAAATCTGCGCACAAGGAATGCTTTACCTTCTTTAATTGATAACTAATGCCATTAGGATTAGAAATACTTATTAAAAAAAAAAAAATGCCTTAGGATTAGAAATGAGTTGTCAGAGAGAGCTGTGGAAGATGGTCTTCTGGAGCTTCTATTTTCTCACAGGTCAAAAGGCAAAGATATCAGATTTTTGTTTGAACAAGTATCAGCAATGGGTCATTAGCATCCTTAGTGTCCTTTTGGGAACAACTTATTTAGCTGAAATTGAAAATTTTTTGCTGAAAATACTGTAGATAAAACTAAAAGTAGCTGAAATAGTACAGTGAGATCCATAAATAGTATCAAAAAGTGCAGTAAGGCCATGAATAGTAATAGTAAAAAAAGTTGGATTTTTAAGCCATACCAAACGCATACTTGTCCGTTTGGCAAAGATTATTTTTGTCAACTTATTTTACTATTCAGCTTATTTTTGCTACTATTCATGGGTCTCACTGTATTTTTTGGTACTATTCATGGATCCTACTTCAGCAAAAAATTTTGAGTTTCAACAAAATAAGCGGATCCCAAACGTACCCTTAGTCTCAGAAAGTTTTTTTTTTTTTTTTTTTAATTGTAATTTCAGTTGGGTTAGGAGAGATTGTAATTTAGCAGCTCACGCTGCTGCAAAGCTCTCCCTTCATCTTCTAAGTCCTTTTGTTTTAATAAACTCAGTCTTCTAGATTTCTTAAGGAGAGTTTGTGAGGTTGATTGTAGTGTCCCTATTTCCCTTTGATTTATATATATTGAAGTAAAAAAAAAAAGAAAAAAAAGAAAAAAGAAAAAAAAGAGAGGAAATGACTAAAAGTATATATTGTGGGAGCATATTCGACTTCTTGGAATGCTTGAACTGCCCAAACATGTTCTTAATTAAATATAGCATATTTTATAGTCATACGGAATGTTATACAAATTTTGACAATTCTTATTGTGTATGTCATATAAGATACGTAATTTATTATATTTAATCAAAATAAAGAGCGGGTTTCATTTAGTCAATTGTTAATATCTCTTACCTATATCAAAACTATTGATATTTTGGCTTGATGATAATGAACAATTATCATAAAGTGAACGTTACAGGTTTGAAATATTATAGTGTTTACTAAAAATAAATAAATCATAGCAAATAAAATTCTTATAGAATGAACCAAAAGTTACAAAGTCTCATAAGTTTATATATTTATTTTTCATTAAAAGAAAAAAGCTGCATATGTACTCATATGGTAACTATATTCTACTAAACTACTACCATTAAGTTCAAATCATTGTCTTCCACTTATAAACAATATACACTATCAACAATGAGCCATGAAGATAATGCCAAGTGTAGGCAAAACTGCATAGCAAATCTTAGGCTACTGCCAATCTATGGGTGTTTTAAACAAACACCAAACAACTTCACTTGTTTTGGCTCGTCACGAAGATCTAGCTTGGCTAAATTGGCTTCTGTTGATATCATCCTGTCAACGACAATCTGTTTGTTACAGCACTCAATGCTGCAAAATGTTTGATTATCATAACTGCATTTACATAAACAAGTTTCAGTGTCAAGTACACATATATGATATATTTTTGCTAATCTAAAAGTATCAGAAAGAATTATATGATTATTAATGACTTTCACTCAAGGAGGAATAAGATGACGTATATATACACATACACGTGACTTCATTTATCAACTAATGCATGAAAAATTATTGATAGAATTGTATATAATAAATCTTAATTGGACATAAAATTATGACCTGTACAATTCTCAAGCACAAAAACAAGAAAATTATAGATAAAATCGAAGTTAGACGAAGTTACCCTGAATAAATTTACCCTAAGTTCACCTTAAAGAGGTGGTAAATAAGTTTATCTTGTGTTGTAGATTAATTAATCAATCCAAGTGTCAAAGTCAATATTATCAGCTCTAGCTAATGAAAGTTCCAAGGTTTTTTTAGTACATAATTACCAGTTATATTTCCAATTTTCTTTTTCTTAGCGAGTCTTTTATGATGTCTTCTATATTTTTTGGCAAGAATTATTGTGTAGACTGTGAATAGTTATGGTAAAATTTTAATGAAACAACATCAAATCCCATCACACAGATATAGATAGTGATTAATATAATGGAAAAAGAAGAAACACATTGAGGAATAACATCTTTAACATAGCAATTTACTGGCGTTCAAGAGAGAAAGAATGAGGAAAAATTAAATAGTCGAAATAAATAGAGTTTCTCTCCAAACTAGTTTAGAGAGAAACTCTTCAAACTTATCATATATTTTTATATTGAGTGTGAAATTTGAAAATCTAAAAGTTAGATTGCATGTTCTTATAATATCCTTTATGTTTGCAAAATTTCAAGAAGATCAAAGATTAATTGCTACGTCATCAAATAAATATTAAAATTTCAAGTTTTTGTAATATAAAATTGTGTATAAAAAATAAGTTCATTGATCAAATAGTAAATAAAATCCGATTTGAACGAAATTTGATATGCATGTTAAGAACATAAGTAACATGAAATTCAACAGTTAGATTTTCAAAATTCACATCCAAAAAAAAGATATATGATAAGTTTGAAAGGTTTCTCTCCAAACTAGTTTGGAGAGAAACTTTGTTCTTTGTGAAAACATAAAAATAAAGTTATTCTACTTGATCAGTCATAATAACTACTTGAATACATATAATGCCTAATAAAAATTTAAGAATGGATAGACTGACTAAAATATTTGACGAATTGAACAAGAGAAGATCAAATAATCAAACAATTAATTATAGCATTATATTGAAATATCTCTAAATCCATCGGTCTTGACAAGAAGTTCCTTTTTTTTTTTTTTCCAACTCAACCTCGATAATCAATATGTTTCATTTATAAGCAGGGAAAATCACACGGATCGTCTTTATATTTTCTATCGGGAGAATTTTAGAAATGTCGACACAGTTTAAGTGAAGGATAAAATAGAAAATTCAAAATTTTTAAAGCTATTTAGTCCTCAAAAAAGGAAAGTCAATGAAAATAGTTTGAATTTTGACTAATATAAGTGTCTCATTCCAAATTAGAGAGAAACTGCAATTTTCTTTTTGATTGAGCCCTTACCCATAGTTACAATATCCTTTCTCAGGCAACCTGTTCAAGCACATGTCACAAACACTCATGTTGGGATTTTGAGGCACTATGATATCATCGTTTTTGGGGGCATAATAACTTTCCAAGTCAGTCATTGAATCCCCACAAAAGTACTCGTCAGACTCTGAATCCATGGCAGCCAACAACTCAAACTCTGGTTCCACAGGTACCTCCAAAGCTTCCGTGGCTTCCAAGATTTCTGTATCTTCAGGGAGGGTTAAAGGGTCTGGGTTTTTTGCGGCTTCGTTTTTCGGCACATGAAGCGTAGGCACATTTAACTGATTTAAGTGGCAATAAGGCTTGTTTTCATAAAAGGGATTCATGGTTATGGTTAAGGCTGGAGAGAATATTAGGGTTGAAGACAAATTAGGGTTTTCATGGAAAGAGAGATTATATACACAAGCTTATATAACCAAAATCTACAAGACCAAAGATCAGTGGCATGACACACGATGAACTCTTTTTAATTTTTAATTGTTTTTGCAAAAAGGTCTTCCTAATAAATCCATCTTATGAGTAAAATTAGGATAAATCTATAATCTATAATATTATTTTTTTATAAAAAAATAAATCTAAATCATATCATATCATATATTACTATATAATAAAATTTGGGCTTAGAAGTCATTGTTGTGTCTAGTGGCTTCACCAAAATGTAGAAATTTTTATAAATTTTTTTTAAAAAATAGATATAATTTTTTTTGTTCTTATCTTCTTATCCTATAATAGATAAAAAAATTAATTTGATAAAAGTTGGGTTTAGAAGTCGTCATGCCAAGTGACTTCATCAAAATGCAGAAACTTTTATAGATATTTTTTTAAAAAAATAGATAATTTTTTTGTTCTTATCTTCTTATCCTATAATAAATAAAAATCTTAATTTGATAAAAGTTGGGCTTCAAAGTCGTCGTTGTGCCAAATAGCTTCACCAAAATGCATAAATTTTTATAGATTTAAAAAAAAAAATAGATATAATTTTTTTGTTCTTATCTTCTTATCCCATAATAAATAAAAATCTTAATTTGATTACAATCCAAATTCGTCTTCTAATTCTTTTCTTATTATAATTATATCTTATTGTTTTGAATCATGCCAACAAGTACAAGGGCAAAAATGTGCAAACTACTGGACTAATATGCCTGTGAGATCTTAATCAAAAAACAAAAGGAAAAACATTTTAACATGGATCAAACCACTACAGAACAAGTTTAAACTTTAAATATACAGCACATGCCCAGCTAAAGCGACAAAGCCTCTTTATTTATTTTTTAAAAATTATATTACTACACTTAAAAAAGAACATCAACGTTTAAAAAAAAAAATACTTTAAAAATAAATAAAACACTAAATAAAAACAACAACTACTTTTAGTGTTTAAATAAAACACTAAATTCTTTTAATTTTCTCTTCACACACTGTGAATTTTTTTTTCCTTGAATATCCTGTTCACACGCTACTTCTTTAAAGATTTAAATTTCAGTTTCACACTTCCACAAATTAGACTAACTCTAGACTTTTTGTTCATATAAACTTCTTCAATGTGAAATGTGTGTCTATATATATATCAAATAATTCATAATAAATACCTACCATACGCTTTTTTTCTCTATTCTTCTCTTCTTCTACCTACAATCTTGTGGACATGTATTTGTTTACACTAATTTTTTTTTCTCATTAAATTGAATAGATTTTGTGATTTTTTGTCTTTTTTTTTAAACCTAATTTCCTTAAATTTTATCCAATTTATATGTTTATGGTTTGAGAATCAATCATTAAATATGCTTAGACATGATTTTTTTTTTTTTTTTTTTTTTTTTGTTGGTGTTTTATGACATGAGTTCCAATGGTGATATGTTGCTTTCATCCTCTCAATTTTGATTTAAAGAACAATCTTCTTTTTGATTTAAAGAACAATCTTCTTTTTAGCTTATTATTAAGCATGTCTTGATATAAATTTGATGATAAATTGTTCATAACAATTTGATATTTTTTTCCCTAATTGAAATAGCTTTGGCTAACTGACTTTTAATCAGAGTTTGTACACTTTGACCTATAAAAAAAGGCAATCGACCCATTTAGTCTTTTTTGTACGTTGCTTTGTCTCGAGTAACAAGCCCTGAATGACTAAAGAGTTCAATAAAGAACAATGACAAACAAAAACAAGGATACACTAAAAATATAGTGTACAAAAAGGTATTCAACTATCTCTCAAAGATACTAAATTCTCATTAAATCACAATTAGTATGTTATAAAATAATAATTTTTTATTTAGGTGTTATCATTTTATATTTGATAGTTATTATACCGATACAATTTGTTCATTTTGTTATTATAATAATTATTTATTTCGTTATTGTTTATATCAATAGGTTACCTATTTAGATAATCTTAATTTTTTGGCGAGTTTTTTAATTCTTGGTAATTCATGTTGAGAATGACACTGATTTTGGGTTTTTGCTCATTTAATTGGATGTCTAATACCATCCTATCTTAGCAACTCGATTCATGAGAAGGTGAGGAAAATTGTTGGAACTACCTTGCTTGAGATGGTTTTGTAAAAATTATAGGGAAATTAAATCTGAATTTATTTTTTACTATTTTTTTTTTCCTCTTCACACATGGTTACTTTTTTTTTTCTTTGGATTTCCTCTTCACATGCCACTTTTTTTTTAGATTTAGATTTCAACTTCACAATTCCACAAATTTATAGATAAAAACAACTTCTTATTTGTTCTTATCAAATATTGCTTTATCACTAATTTTTAGATAAAAATAACAAATTTTTTTAATATACGTGCTAATGCTATCTCACTGAATTTTAGAGTTAAAAAATTAAAAAAAAAAAAAAAAAAAAAACCATCGTGCATAGTTAGGAAGTGTTAGACATGTGCATGAGTTGGAGAGTTATAACCTATATCTATTTGATTATTGAGATAAAATCAATCTTTATTGTGATTTTTTACTCTTCACACATGGTTACTCTTTTTTTCTTTCCCTTTTTACATGGATACTCTTTTTTTCTTTCCCTTTTTACGTGAATAGAAGGAGTTACATACACATTTGAATATACATACACATTTCACGGCTAGGCCCCTCTGAAATTATCAAATTAGGATTATAGGTGTCATTTACGTGAATTGAAAAATTATTATGATTATTATTATTTGAGATTATCTATTAGATAAAATTATTAGGATTTTTTTTAAAGATTATCTATTAGATGAAGACTTTTGAATCCTAATTAAGTTAGGATTTCTAATATATATATATATATATATATATATATATATAGAATTGTTTTAGTGTATTCTTATATATTCCCACCACGACTGCTTGTTCTTCTTTTTACGGCTTCTTCTTTTTGTTTTTTGTTTTTTGATAGAAAGTAGAAACACTACTTATTATTCTAATCAGTTCTCTCCCCCATTATTAATAATTCTCATTCTCTCATAATTTCTATGTTGATTAGAAATCTAACTCTCTTTTTTTTTTTTTTTTTTTTTCTTATTACTTAGGCAATTTGATGTTTGTGAAATCTATAGTAGAATGCTTTATCAAACCTACTATCCACACTATTGCAAGTATGTATTTCTCTTCTTCGTTTCTGTGTTTTTTTTTTTTTTTTTTTAAAGGTTTTGCTTATGATTCATAAAGGCAATTTTAAATCCATGAAATCCATTATATAAACCATAATAAATACTTACACTTTATCTATTTATTATTTAAGAATTATCAAATTTTGTATTCTCTCCTGCAAGGGTTTGTATTTGTGTTATGTTTAATTTACATATACTTTTCTATTAAGTCATGCATCGCACAGCATAACACTAGTAATAATATTATAAAATTAAAGGCGTTTGACAATATATATTTTTTAGTAAATTTAAAACTTCGATTAATTAGAATTTTTAGTACATGTACTTTCTATGTATGGTTGAATATACTATTGTTTGATTGTGTTTGCTTGATACACATCATTCCATATATAAATAAAATTATAATAAATTTCTAATAATAATTATTATAATTATTAAATTATTCTATTAGCTAAGAATTTTATCTAGTTGTTGGTCTTAATGGATTTATACGATGAATGATAGAAACACTCCTTGAACTTTCATCGTGACCAATTTTACACTTATATTGCAAGTTTTTCAATGCTGTAAACCATGTTCTTTTGGCGTAGAAAAATAGTCTCTTTCATCAAAAAGAGACAAGAAATACCCCTCTCATTCACCGATCTTGTGGTATACATAGGATTCAATTATCTAATCCACGATGTTACCTAAGCAAAAATGCAATAAAAGTATAAAACTAAAATTTATAGATGCCTTATTGGTCAAATTCTATCCAATTCTTTTGGGTCACAAGAGTGATCAGATATGAAATGGACACACTACTTTTCTAGTAATTGATAGGACAACTCAACAATCCAAGTTATACATCTAAAGAAAATCAATTGCTCCTATCCATTTATATTTATTGGAACCAAGAAAATCATTATTACAGTAATGATATTAAAAATAAATAAATAAATAAAAGGAGAGAGAAGAAAAATCAAACTTTATTGAGCACATAAGAATTAAGAGCAGAAATTCTCAAAAAGGAGTGACAAAAATTCATTTGACCAATAAAAATACAATCAACTAAATTAAAAAATATATTTCTTTGCACTAAATTAAATTCATTTATATATATTGTTTGATTGTGTTTGCTTGATACACATCATTCCATATATAAATAAAATCATAATAAATTTCTATTAATAATTATTATAATTATTAAATTTTATATTTAGATTAAAAAAGTAAAAGTGAGAAATCGTTTTATGGCGCATTGCAAGAGCTACTATCTAGTTATATTTTAAATTCGAGTAATGTTAGGATATTACCATTTAAACTTCTTTATCAACTTTTAAAGTATAACACAAAAAAATGATTGAAAATTTGAATTATTATTATATTATTGATGTGGCACCAATCATATTTATTGTCACCTTAATTGATAAGGTTTGTTTTAAAAAAAGAATTTTTAGTAACTTTATCATATTTTATTTTATTTAGTTTTTTTAGTAAAGTTTTCAATTAAACTCAATAGCTTTTAAAAAGTTTCATATTAGATTTAAGGTTTAAGAATGTCACAAATTAAATCCTAAAAACTCCCAAATTAAACCGGAAAAATCTAGGGTTTAATTTATATGATTTTAAAATAATTGAGACTAAGAATACATACGTATGCAAGTAATGTTAATATTTATGCTAAAAATTCAAAAACTTACATGCATGGGCCTGAAAAAAGTCTAGAGCTAATCTATATCCTAATAAGTGGAAAAGGAATAGAAGACATTAATTTTGTGCATAAGCCTTGACTTAAAACCAGAGAATGGCCTGTAACATAGACCATTTCGAGAATGACCGAAGCTCTATGGTATTTCTGGATACAGGGGAAGAAGCCAAATCGTATTGCGTTTCATCATAAAGAAGTATAGTCATAGGGATTTTAACATAACATTGATAAATGCCTAAATGGAAGGATATCCTCACATCGCTGCTAGTGCCGTCATGAGCATGGATTCTCCAAGCCATCTGCCTCCCTCCCGGTAATGATTTGAATTTTTTTTTTACTGTATTTAATTGATTCATATGCAAATTTGATGTAGAGTATTGCAATATTTATGGCCTTGAGCCAATCCAATGGATTATATAAACATGTGGATGGAATGGGGAGAATTTCTGTGTTTAGGTAGTCCAAAGAATTTTTATGAAAACATGTCTTTTTCTGTGTTTAGGCAGTCCAATGGATTATATAAACAAGTCTTTGTTAATATAGTGCTGAAGCTATTTTGTTTGGAATCTTTGGATTACATTTGAGCCTTGGAACCGAGTTAATTTCTCCTTGCTCTTTGAAGCAGTGGTTGGCTCAATGGATGGAGGATCCAAATTTTTATAGATTGACGTTTAAGGGTGAAAAAAGAGTCTGCTTAAGAAGTGATAATGCTTTGTTTTTGCAGGTATGCACAAGTCTGTATTGCACAACAGGCAGATCAGAGTAACTCCAGGAAAGTACCAAGGCAAGTTTGTCAAGTTGTGGAGGGTTGTGAATGTTGCTGACTATGAGAGACCGCAGAAATTTGGGGTGCTCTCAAAAAAGAAATTTGGGTGCTTTTCTAAGACACCTCTCGTTTTGGATAAGTGGTGTGGAATTGCCACTTATATTTTATACAAAAAAAAAAAAAATAAATAAATACAACTTTACATGACCAAAATGTTTGATTGTCATTAATTGAATAAGAAATATACAAACTTGATAGATTGAATATTAAAGGCTTTGGGTCCTAGTTACAATCTACCAAAAAATAAAAAGAAAGATAAAGCCTAGGTCTACCTATCCAAAAAATCTAAGTTCGGGGGCTAGGTTGTGGCATGGGAAGGTGTTAGGCACCCATTCCACCCAGACAAAGTCTGGTCTTCTAGACTTTCATGACCAGTATACCCTTTATGCATGATATGAATGATATGTTGCATACATGACAAACTTAACCCTCAACTAACACATAAATCTATTTTATGAATGTAGCCTCTTCTTTTAGAAAAAGTTTAGATCTATTTTTGGTGAATAAAAATTTATTTTGTTTCAAAAAAATCAGATTTGTTTTGAAACAAAGTAAAAAAAAAAATGGTTTTTTGGTTTATATGTAAAAAATCAGATCTGCTTTGTAAATAGAAAATCTAGATTTATAGAAAGAAAAATCAAATCAGTCTTTTTTTTGTTAAATAAAATAAGAAAAGATTTTTTTAGAAGAGGACTACACTCATGAAATAAACCTACGCTACATGCATCAAACAAAAAACCATCACAACTTTTGACTTCCTCTTTTAAATTTCAAAATTTGCTATTTTAGTGACAAAGGAAAATTTTCTTGGAAAACTCAGATTTGTATTTAATGAAAATACAAATCTGTTTTGATGTGTAAAAAAATTTAGATCTGTATTTAATGAAAATATAAATAAGTTTTGAGACGTAAAAAAATTCAGATCTATATTTAATGAAAATACAGATCTGTTTTGATGTGTAAAAAATTTCAGATCTGTATTTAATAAAAATACAGATCTGTTATGATGTGTAAAAAAAAATTCAGATCTGTATTTAATGAAAATATAGATTTGTTTTTAGTTTTTTTTTTTTTAAGATTTATTAATGAGTAGATTTTTGAAACTCAAAAAGAAAACCATAACAACAAAAGAATTAAGAACATGTTTTAAAGGAAAGTTTAACAACACATGGCATCAACATCAGAAATTAAAAATAAAAGAAAACATCTATTCATGCATCATCAAGTAAAATTAAAAAAAAATAAATAAATAAAGGAAGAAGAAAAAAACTACCTCTTGCATGGACGTGCTCTTCTTAGTAAAGTAATATTTTAGGGTTCGAAAAAATTTGTTCAATTCTATTTGAAACCTAAAATACTTTGCTTACAAAAAAGAAATTCCTAAGGCTAGAGCCTCCAAAACGTCTTTAACGTAAGAGAGAAAATAATAGAAAAGAAGAGTCAGAAAGAGGGGAAATTAGAGAACGTCAAAAAGTGTGCTGAATTTTGAGATGCAGCCTTTATTTATACAGGCTAGGATGTTCGAAAAATTAGCTAAATTGTTAGAATACGAACTGGGATGCGTCCTTATCTCTAAAAAATTGAAAAGGATGTGTTTTAGTTCAATCCAAGTGCCCTCAGGCTGGGGCCCGAAGTTGTGCCAACCTCGTTTGAGTTTTGGTCCATTTTGGACTCCTTTTTGAGGTTTTTTGACCCGGGACTTAAACTTAGATGCGTTTTTAATCCATATTCTAAAAATTAAACTCTTTTCTTGATAATTCAGGTCTTTTCAGCAATGATTATCTTGTAGATAAATTCTCCAAAAAGTCTTGATTATCCCTAATTTTATTGTTATCCAATTATCCCCTTTACTCCCATGCAAGCAAGCCTATTTTGACACTAACTAACAACCAATCACAAAATTACTTAATTAATTTTAAATTGTCTAGCCAATCAGAATTAATTTAAATTAATCATGTGTGGTTGATTCTACCTAAACACAATCCATGATGACCGTGCAAACTTGATCATGCGATATCTTTCAATCCGACGGTCCGATTTGAAAATCAGGCATACCGTCGCGATCGTTAGAACCTCAAGATCATTTTTATGATATGCAATGAACAAATTAATGCATGTAATGTAATCATGAATTTTGGGTATATGAATGGTCATTCTAGTTATCTTTCTTGATTAAATCATGGGTACAAAATTGAGTGTCTACATTGACAATTGAGGGACACTAGCAGAGATGGTGTGGATGGGCTGGTTTTGGCTATTAAACCAAATCATGCTATGGTAGGCTGTTGCAGTTCTTCCATATGCAACCAAATGGCATGCAGCTATTTGCTTGACTGTGCAAAAGGCATTAACTGAGGCTATAAAGCTTGATTTTTGCAGACTTATTTCAACAAAATCTAGAGCGAAGGACCTTTTTTAATGTTCCTTGGCAAATTGTTGTGCTGATTGAAGACCACAAGTGCATGGAAGTTGGAGAACGCTAGTGGTTATGTATGTTGTGCATAAGAGAGTCACGCTAGTGGTTATGTATGTTGTGCGTAAGAGAGTCACTGCATAAGAGAGTCACTGCAGATGCTATGCAAAAGAGAGTCATAGTAGTGAATTTTTGCTATGTTACATAACATGAGCTTTTGGTGCTTCCACATTAAGCACTTAATTTATGTATTTAGTTATTTTTCAGTCTTCAGGAGAGGTTATCTATGATTTTGCATTGTAGTACAATAACAAACAACAAAACCTTAGTTCCAAAATTTTGAGGTTGATTATGAATTCTAGACAAATTAGTTAAAATCAGTTATATGACTTTACATTATTATATTTAAAAATATAAGATAATTGAGACTAAATTGAGCATGCTTCCTCTGAACAATTTGAATGTCAGCTTCAAATGTGTCGATAAAAACTATATAAAATTGCAAATTATTCTATTAGCTAAGAATTTTAGCTACTTGTTGGTCTTAATGGATTTATACGATGAATGATAGAAAATTAGAAATGCTCCTTGAACTTTCATCGTGACCAATTTTACACTTATATTGCAAGTTGTTCAATGCTGTAAACCGTGTTCTTTTGGTGTGGAAAAATACAGTCTCTTTCATCAAAAAGAGACAAAAAATACCGCCTCTCATTCACCGATCTTGTGGTATACATAGGATTCAATTATCTAATCCACGATGTTACCTAAGCAAAAATGCAATAAAAGTATAAAACTAAAATTTATAGATGCCTTATTGGTCAAATTCTATCAAATTCTTTTGAGACACAAGAGTGATCAAATATGAAATGGATACAATACATTTCTAGTAATTGGTAGGACAACTCAACAATCCAAGTTATACATCTAAAGAAAATCAATTGCTCCTATCCATTTATATTTATTGGAACCAAGAAAATCATTAGTACAGTAATGATATTAAAAATAAATAAATAAATAAAAGGAGATTGAAGAAAAATCAAACTTTATTGAGCATTAATTCGTAAGAGTAAAGAGCAGAAATTCTCAAAAAGGAGTGACAAAAATACAATTGACCAATAAAAATACAATCGACTAAATTAA
The DNA here is from genome assembly GCA_030021035.2 of Notholithocarpus densiflorus. Taxonomy (NCBI): domain Eukaryota; kingdom Viridiplantae; phylum Streptophyta; class Magnoliopsida; order Fagales; family Fagaceae; genus Notholithocarpus; species Notholithocarpus densiflorus. The sequence continues at coordinate 489,203 of JARYZH020000164.1, read as the reverse complement.
AACAAATATTTCTTTGCACTTCTCACATTAGTAACATTATCCATAATAAACACTTTTAGCTTATTTTCATTATCCATAATATTGGCAAGCCAAGAGTCTTGTAACTCAATTAGTTGGCATATTCTACTGTGTCTATGACATCTTGGATTCAAATCCCTCTCCTCTATTGTAACTATCGAATTATCAAAATAGATATGTTACTACTAGCTAAGAGCACTACCATCAGGTGTGTCAAATGCCAAATATTTGACATTTAACATACCAAACACCAAAATTCATACCTCATGAGATGTTTTATATGTCATAAAATTTAGCACATATGAATAGTACCGTTCCATCTTTTGAACAGGACAACTATGCTAAAAAGAAAAAATAGCTTTTTATTCCTTTTCTCTCTCTTCATTTATGACTCTTTCTTCTCTCTCTTTCTTTTTCTTCTTTCTTTCTCCACCTCTCACTTCTCCTCCTTTTTTTCTTCTTCTTTATTTCTCCAGAACCTCCACCTCTCCCTTTTTCTTTTCTTTTTTTTCCCCCTTTTTTCTTTTCTGTCACTTTCTCTACGCCTTCTCTATCTTTTTTTTTTCCCTGTCACTCTACCTCTGTCTTTTTTTTTTTTTCTCCGTGGAGTTCAGCCTCACCAATGAGGCCGTCGCCGTGGAGATCTCTTATTCTGACCTCCCTTTTTTTTTTCTTTTTTTTTGTGTGGATTCCATGTGATTGTGATTATGGGTGAGTTGGTTCTTTTTCAAGCTCTTTTCTCTCATTTCTCTCTGTATATTGGGTTGTATAAATGAAGTTGATTCATCTCTTCAATATTTTTTTTAGGATAGTTTTGTGTTGATTTTGGGGATTTTTTTTTAAAAGTAGTATTGGGTGGTGGTGGCGGGTTGTACCTGTGGGTGGTGGTGGCGGGGGCGGGCTGTGCTGTGTATGGTGGGGTTTTGTTGAAGGTTTTTTTGGATTTGGAATTTGTTGGAGGATCTGGTGATTGTGGTTGTAGTTTGTGGCGGTGGTTGTTGTTGTGGCAGTGGTTGTAGCGGTGGTTGTTGGTTCTTGGTTGATGGTGACTGCCACTGGGCTGTGTGTCAGTATATTGTTAGGTTTTGAGTAAATATATTATTTTAATGTGTTGTATATATTATTTTAATGTTTAGAATGAAAGAATAGAACATGTGATGAATGGTGTATTGTAAAATGATGTGGTAAAATAATAAAGTAAGTTTTTGGTGTGTCAAAATGACATTTTTTATAAAGGAGATGATGAGAATGCTCTAATGCGGGGCTCTTCTATATTCTTTTAACATGTTCCCAATTAAATATAGCATGTCTATTGCTCATTCGGATTTTGATACAATTTTTCACAAAATTTTCATTGTGCATGTCATATGACATGCCTAATCTACTTTATTTAAATCATAACAAGGAGTGGTTGTTAGTTATCTCAACTGATAAAGTTTTTGTTATCTAATAAGAAATTTGGGTTCAATTCTTGCCAACACTAAAAACCAATCGGTATCTTGGTCTGATGATAAAAAAAAAATCAACATAAAGCAAATAACATATATTTGATGAATTTTGAAGTACTATGGTATCTATAACCAAAAAAAAATCATAACAAAGAAAATTCTTATAAGCCGAAGCAAAATACAAAATATCATAAGTCATAACTTTATATATTTATTTTTATTAAAATAAACAAGCATATGTACCACATATGGTAGCAATATTCACTACAAGAAAAAAGACATAACATAGCAAGTATTATTGCAACCAAAAAAAAAAAAAGATGTAATATATATATTATTACATCTCTAGGTTGTTTTTTGTTGTAATAGTAACTTAAATTTATTACATCAATATGAGATTATAGCAATAATTATTATGTTACATTAAAATGTGTTGTTATAATAGGTAACTCTTATTTTACATTGAGATATGTTGTTGCAATAGGTAATTTTTTATTTCACATCGAACTATATTATTGTAATAGGTTAAATCTTTATTTCACATCAAATTTTGTTGATGTAATAGAGGTGAGTAATTGAGTAGCAGAAAAATTTGAGAAATTGGCGCTATTTTTTTTTTTTTTCATTAATTTCCTCTCTCTCACCCATGTCTAACCCTTTTTTTTTTTCTCTTATCTCAATATTTCTCTCTCACCACACGTCTTCAACAATTTCTTGAATTTGCAGTTTGCACACGGAAAGGAAGAGCTACGTCCACCTCGTTTCTTTGCAAGGAACAAATCTGACTCAAGCATTAACAGGCTCTCTCTCTCTCTCTCTCTCTCTCTCTCTCTCTCTCTCTCTCTCTCTCCCCACGCCTCTTTTTTTTTTTCATTTCACTTTCCCTCTTTCTTAAGCGTATCTCAAAATTCAAATTTATCTACTAACTACAAAACTTATCTCTCAAATTTCCATCTCACTCTCATATCTACTAACTCTAAATTTTCTCTCTCAAATTTTAGTCTCTCTTAATTCATAGTCTCCTTGGAGAGACTCTTTCTCAGTTTAAAGACTTTCTCTCTAACTTTCAGGTAATTTTTTGGTTCTCTTTAAATTTTAATTTGATTTTTCTTTGTTTAATTGTACAGTCTTCAAGTAGTATTGTTTTGTATGTGTTTTTTTTTTAGAATCAATGATGGTGTATATTGTTGTCATTGTGTTGTATATATATGATGTTTTTCAACTTTATACTTATTTTCTTTTCTTTTCTTTTTTCCAAAATAAGTGGTAAGTCAATAAAATGGTCGTGAAGCATGCTTGGATAACACCTTAGGGAAGAAACTTTTCTTTCATGTTGTATTGATTTTTGCATACTTTTTGAAACTATGTGCTTGAATGTAAATTCAACAAGTTGTGTATATATTTGTGTTTTTTGACATATGTATTGAAATGAAGTATTTCGAATTTTTCATCTTTTATGCATATCTTTAATTTGTTAGTATAGTATTTAGATATGGTTTTTGAATTGCAAAACAGGTTAATGAAAAAATTATTATTTAAAAAAATGATTTATTTATTTTTTTAAATTAAAAAAAATTAATAAAAAATAACTTATTACAATGAGATTTTCGAAGTAAATCGTTGCAATATATGGAATTTATTGCAATGAAAATCTAGTGTTGCATAAACCTATTGCTTTTTTTTTAATAAAAAAATAACCTATTGCAACGAGATTTTCAAAGTAAATCGTTGCAATATATAAATCGTTGCAATATATAAATCATTGCAATATATGGAATTTATTGCAACGAAAATCTAGTGCCTATTACTTTTTTTTAATAAAAAATAACTTATTGCATCGAGATTTTCAAAGTTAATTGTTGCAATATATAAATCGTTGCAATATATAAATCGTTGCAATATATGGAATTTATTGCAACGAAAATCTAGTGCCTATTACTTTTTTTTTTTAATAAAAATAACCTATTGCAACGAGATTTTCAAAGTTAATTGTTGCAATATATGGAATTTATTGCAACGAAAATCTAGTGTTGCATAAACCTATTGCCTCGGAGTTTATTACAACGGCTTGCATTGACTTTTTTTTTTCGTTGCAATAACACCTATTACAACGACATTAATTGTTATTGCAACGACTTTTTTTGTTGTATTAAGTCTTTTTTCTTGTAGTGATTCTAAAAAAAACAATTACCATTGGTTTCAATCATCGACTCCCACTTATCGATATAATATATAACATATACCATCAACAGTGAGCAATGAAGATAATGCAGCCTAATGTAGGCAAAACTGCATTGTAAATCCTAGATTTTTTGAAGTTTGAAAACAAGGTATAACATTTGAAGTTTGAAGCATGGAAAATATACGAAAATAATATAATCCAACGGTAAATTTGTCAAAATTGGCATCCTATTAAAAAAATATTGAGCAGTGTAATATTACTTAAAGTTACACTAGGTGTAACTTGAACCCAACCTAGTGGAAGTCTTTGTTTAAACTCATTCAAGCAGATCTTGATAATTTGTTAAAACTGGCTTGTATAGCTGAATATAATTTTTTTAGAGAAGAAAATATGTCTAGTATATTAGTGGATTAACTATTTTATGTCCTTTATTTTTCAGCCTTGTTTGTAAAACTTGGAAATTATTTTTTTATTGATGCTCTTTTGTCATTTAGTTTCCTAATTTGAACTCAATGGCGGTCCAAAAGGCTCTCCGACATAGAGAAATGGTTAGAAGATCCGGTGGCAAAGAGCAATAGTATGTAATTCTCTACCGGATTTCATAATTCAACTTGTTTATAACAATCAGTTATGCGTATTAGGTCATCATGTCATTTTTGGACATTTATTCTTTGAGCAAAGGATAAGGTTTCTTCCTTCTTTCGCTTCTGCACGTTCACAAAATTTTGTCTATTTATACAGCTTCTTATTATTCATGTAGGTTTCCTTTCCTCATTGATCCAAATACTGGTATTTCATTGAATGAAAGTGGTAAGCATGAAGCTTAGTCTTATTTTCAGATCTCGTATGAGCAAATTTGTTGATAATTAATGGATGCCTCAACTATTTATTCTCATTCATTGAGTGTGATTATTGTTGTAAAGGTGATTCTTTCTCTAAAATTATTTATGTTATCCCTTAATGAGGCAGTCCCAATTAGCATGTATGGTTTTTATGGTCACAACAATTAGCCATAAGCAATAAGATTCTTAAAGTGCCAGTAGATTTGTATAGTAGCATACTTGTTTGGAACTCATTATAAAATGCCATGCAGGAGCAGGGCTGAGGGGGAGAGAATATTTATTTATGTTTTGTTCTATTTGGCAATTGGCTTGCCATTTAGGGAAAAAAAAAAAATTATGGTGGTGCCTAAATTTAAGGATATGGATGAGACGTTATAGTAGTGATTTTATAGTATTGAGGTTTTTTTTTTTTTTTTTTTTTTTTTTTTTTTTTTTTTTCAAAATAAAGAAGAGATTTGGAAAAAAGAAAAATAACCGTAAAATTAGAGTAAGAAAACTGGATATTTTATTGAAAATAAAAAGGGATAAAAGAAACAGATAAATCTCTCTTTTTTAAGGTAGAAACAAATAAGTCTTGATAAAAGAAAAAAAAAAGTAAAAAATAAAAATGTGGGGTGAGTGGAATATGGGAGAGACAGGAGAGTTTTTTTTTTTTTTTTTTTTGAGAGAGAGTTTTGAGGATATGGAAGTAGCCGTTTTTTTATAGTAGGAGTTTTTATTTTTTCAAAATAAAAAAGAGAAGATTTGGGGGAAAAAAAAAAAAGCGAGACTAAGGTAAGGATAAAGGAAAAAAAAAAAAAAAAAAAAAAGAAGTAAAAACGTGGGGTGAATGAATTATGGGAGAAATGTGAGAGTTGAGTTTGAAAAACTAACGATCGAGAAGGGTGATTTTATTTTGTAGGGAATTAGAGATGGTTTTTTACTGAAAGAGTTATCCTATTTTTTAAGGAATTAGAGATAATTTCTTCTCATCCTAATTCCTAACCCTAACCCTAAAGTAAACCCGCCCCCTTATTCCCAATTTCGCAACATCAACGTTCATCAGGAGGGTCAAGTTCAGGTTCAGGTCCAGGGTCTGGATCAAGGCAACGGAGTTTTGAGATCGTTTTCTGTGGGTATCATTTGATGCACCAAGAATACATAGATTGGCATAGCTTTAAGATCCCTGACCCAAAGGCAGAGTTAAATGGGTATGATCAGCAGCGGAAGAAGAAGCAGCCGCTGTGGGCGTAGAAGCAGCAGTGCGGAAGCAGATGTTAGATGAAAGGAATGGGTTCCAATCGTTTTCGAGGATCAGCTATTTCTATAACGGTTACTTCGCAGCTTTAGGCTCCACTCTGTATAATATTGGATTTATATGATGTAGTTGTAGGTTTTAATGGATTTATATGATGTATGATAGAAACGCTCCTTTGAACTTGCATCAAGACTAATTTTTCACTTACATTGTATGTTGCTCAATGCTGTAAACCATGCTCTTTTGGTGTGGAAAAATACAGTCTCATTCATCAAAAAATACAGTCTCTCATTCACCAATCCTGTGGTATATATAGCATTCAATTATCCAATCCTTGATGTTACCCAAGTAAAAATGCAATAAAAATAAAATTATAGATGCCTCGTTGGTCAAATTCTATCCAATGCTTTTGGGTCACAAGAGTGATTAAATAAGAAATCGACACAACATTTCTAGTAAATGGTAGGACAACTCAACAATCCAAGTTAAACATCCATAGAAAATCAAGTTTAAATCTTCTATTACATTCTTCCTGCTCCACTATATACTCCACAAATAAAAGCATGTCACATGTTCATCTATTAATTGTTCCTATCTATTTATATTTATTGAACCAAGAAAACCATTAACACAGTAATGATCTTAAAAATAGATAATTAAAAAAAAAAAAAAAAAGAGAGGGAAGGAAATCAAACTTTATTGAGCAATACTACGTAAGAGTTAAGAGTACAAATTCTCAAAAAGGAGTGACATCCACCATAACCTACTAAGAAAAAGTGTTAAAACCGATCCTACAAATTATCAAATATCAGATGACATTCACATAAAATTTATTGGTACTTTCATAATATTCAACAATTCGAGAAACTATTATTACATCGCCTATGCTCTTCCTTTATAGCCCTCATTTTGGCCTCCACATCTTCATAGTTGGGAAGCTTTGGATGGACATGACTCAAGCGAGCCGGGCTGTCTTTGAGCTCTTCATGATTTGAAGCATGAAATGAATGGTGATGATTTTTTACCATGCTATGAGTCTTCTTTCTGTCACTATCCCAAGAGAAAGGGCATGATTGAATGTCACTTTTGTTAGCTAAAGGAGTAGTAGTAGTGCTTGGATGAAATGTGTGTTCTTCAGCTATTTCACTTATCAATGTGACAATCTGATCAATAGGTACCACATATTTGCATAGATTCTGCCTCATTTGGAAAGACACAAGGTGTCCATGTCCTAATTGGACATTGACAGTCTCAAATTTACGACCATAGTGACCTTTGAAATAATGACTGAACAAACGTAACTCTGGCAATTCACCAAGCCTGGACGCAGCAAATATCAAATTTGCCAAAGCTTGGCGAACATCAATGGGCAAGGATCGTATGTCACTGCAAATATCAACTAGGACTTAGAGCAACATTTTATTATTGTTTATGAAACTATGAATACTCATTAATAAACTAATCAATGTCGATCACATGAAGGAAAACCTTTGAAATTTAATAAAGTTGAGTCCAAGTTATGTACCTCTGTTGGCAAATATGGGAGAAATTGGTGAGGATGCATTCACAGCAATCATTAATTTCATCATATGCTGCCAATATTTTCTGATCCTTGAAGACTTTCTTGACCTAAATATAATTTTAAAAGGGGGGGAAAAAGCATTCATGAGCCCGAACCTCCAAAGAAAAAAGTCTTGACCTACGTACAAATATTTTAGAGTATACTTAAATGGTAATTTTGTCCCTGATTAGCTTTTGAAATTCATAATAGTTAATAAACTATAAATTGAAGGTCTAGAGGTGTGCATAGGTTGAGTTGAAGGATTTTTTCAACCCAATCTAACCTTGTAGGGTTGAAAATTTTCCAACTCATTATATGAGTAGAAAACAAACCATCCCAACCCACATTGGTCAGGTTGAGTGGGTAGATTATATTTATATATTAATGACTTATAAAAATTTGGATTTTCATAAAATAGTTAAGCTTTAAAAAAAAAATTTAACATGTCTAAATTATATTCTAAAATTTTAAATAAATAATTCTCAAAATATCAAAATAAGTCATACTAAAAATTATAATAAGAACAATAATATAAACTAATATACATATTGTGGAACGAATGGGTTAGAAAAACTATTAGCCTAAACCCTGACCCAACCTGATGTTTAAAATAAAATCACAACCCAACCCAATCCATGAAAACCAACAAAGGTGTCAAGTTACTTTGGATTGGATTAGATCGGTCTCATAATTTTGGTAGGTTGAATGAACATCTCTTATAGATCTTGAGTTTGTGCAAGGACCTTAATTTTAATAAAGAAATTAATTTTGAAAAGAATTTCAACCATATAATTCCAATAACAAAAACTTGGTGATTAATGTCACTATACATAAATAAGAAGAAATCATACCCTAGATAAGGCATTTTCTTGCTGGCCAAGCTGTAGGAGCTGAGCAATATCAGCACGAGATTGTCGTATAATTGAATTCATCCCTTTCTTCAAAATAGCTAGACGAAGTTGAGCCTCCTCTATCGCACGCTTGCTACAACAAAAGCATAATTAGTGTGTTATTTTTAAGACAAGTAAGAGAAGGAAATGAATGGACAAAAAGATTATAAAAAAGAAGAAGTAATGCTATATAAAAAAAAAGGCACAAATAGTAGGCCAAAAAATATTGATGGGGCTCATAAAATTAAAATTTGGGAAACCTTTGTGAACTCATTAAGGCTCTACTTTCTATATTGGATCCTCAATACAGTGGGTACGAGGGTTACTACAACTAGTCTCTTCCCTACCCTTTTCATAAAAGTAGAAAGAATATACAAGAGTAGCATATTCCATTCATGTTTAAGATTGAATTTTTTTTTAATGGATAAAAGGTTATAAAATATTAAAATGCATGTTTAAGATTTTGAATCATAGTAGTGATGTTTTATGAATCGAAAAACAAATAGGAAGATTAAGTAGAATTATTTACCACTTAGAGGCTTTTCTCCACCTTGACACTTCTGTCAATAGGACTAGAAGGGCTGCATAATACACTCGGAGCAGCATTGATTTCCCCATTTCTCTTCACTCGCTCAAACAAAGGAATGAAGAAGATTTTTGGTCTCTCTTAGTTGAAGAAGAAGAATAAGAAGAAGGAAAGACCACCAATGAAATGGATTTTGGCTTTGGAATTGTGATTAAGAATGGATTCATGAGAATTATATTTATAATCTAATTCTCACATTTGTAATGCGGTAATGTGATAATGTCCATGGTAAAGTATCTTCACCATATCATTATTCCTATGTTTTGACAAATAATATGATCATGCAAATATTTTGAAAAAATATTTGTAATATTTGACCTAGTAAGGTCGATTCTTATATTGTGTGAAAAATTGGCATAAATCACCATGTGATCTTACAAGTTTATTGTAATTTGGATTCTAACATATCAAGCAAAATGTTTGCTTAAGTTTTATTTTGAATTATAAAGCACAATGTTCAAGAAAATATTAGTTTATTATTTTCTGGGATTGTTTCCTCTCATGAAGAAAAGATTTTGATTTTAATCCCCTTTCCAAAAAAAATTTGGAAAAATGTTTAGGAAAATCGTAAGTATACTGTACAGTGTATACAATACAGTAACAAATACATACAAGTTAAAATATTCGGAATATATATATATATATATATATATAAATAAAAAGTCAACTTCTCTTTGTTGAAGAAGAAGAAACTGAAGGAGACCACTGACTTTGGAATTTTGATTTAGAATTGATTCAATAGAATTATACTTATAATCTTTTTGATACATGAATTATACAATTTATACTTATAATCTAATTCTAACATTGAAATGCGGTACAATGTGCACGGTAAAGTATCTTCGTTGTGTCATATACCATACTGCCCAAAAAAAGACACACCATTTGTTTTCATGTAGATTGAGATTCCTAAGTTTTAACAAGGTGAAAAAAAAAATATATATATATATATATTTATATGCAATATTTGATCTACGTAAGGTCAAGTCCTATATTGCGTGGAAAAGTGGCATAAAAATTACCTATTATAAAGATCATTGTGATTTGGATTATAACGTATTAAGATCATATATATATATATATATATATATATATAGATATATTCTTTTGTCTGAGAAAAATTAAATAGGTATATAATTAAGGATTATGTAGGGTTTTGGGTCCTTATATTCTTTGGCAAGACAAAACAAAATCAAGGTCTATGAGCACTATACCAACTCTTAGCTCATGTAATTTCCATTCTCATACAGGTTGAGTAATTACTAGATAAAATCTAGAGAAGAGTTAATTAGCAGTGGGACTCGATGATTAAGTTTTAAATTCTACTGCTAAAAAACATTCAAACTTCTCTTAAACATGCTAATTAAAAGACTTTAACTGTTCATTTAGTCTTGCTGATTATTAGACAATTGGATTTTTCATTCTATTAAATGTTTTTGGTAAGAGATGGAAGTTTTATTTTGTATTATAAAGCAAAAATGTTCAAGTAAACATACTGTTATTCCTCTAAAATATATATATATATATATTTATATATATATATATACACTTTTATATATTTTCTAGGATTGTTTCCTCTCGTGATGAAAAAAAAAGATTTGATTTTGATCCCTCTTTCCCAAAAGTGAAATATCACAAAAGAGTTTATGAGAATCGTGAGTATATTATTTTATATATATATATATTTAAATATAATCACATCATTTTATATCATATTAAACTATCAAATCAAAACCAATTATTCACATGTTTTTTAACATCACCATTACATGAAAAGATAATTTAAAATATTTCATTATATAACAAGATAACAAGGAGTCCATTAATTTAGGATGAATCAATAGTTGAGTCTAATAGGACTAAATTTGAAATATCCAATCAAGAAAAATTAAGAAGAATCAAATTAATTTCTCAAAATTTTCACGACAATATATAATATCAAATCAAATTTCAGATTTCAGATTTAATAATTTAATAAAAAGTACCCATAAAATGTCAATATTTTGTTCACATATTGGCCCATATCAACATTTATCGAAAATTGAGTGAAATGGACCTAAACGGGTGGAATAGACTAAAATAGGGTAGGAATTTAGGTTGAGATGGAATTTGGTTTATTCTTACCGATTGATTAATTGGCACATAATTTTTTCAACGGAATGGAATGGAATTGATAACTTTAATTTTATTCCATGTTCTCCACATGAGAATAACTAAACAATGCCATTAAATTACACGACTCTTGGTTAAGTTATATCTTTTACTATATTCCAATTTAGTAGCATGCATGCATACTTATGTTACCTTAATATTATTTTGTAAGATATTATAAAAAATCAACTAATAAGCATTTAATATATTTTGTGTAAATATAAAAAATCAACTAATAAGCATCATAAGATATCATGTTTTTATTCAATTTGAAATTAGCAGAAGATTTGACATACTTTCGGTCTATCTTCTGAAGTTGATGACAGCCTTATGATCCATACAAGCATGAACTTTTTATACAATCATTATTTTCTGTCACATATTTTAAGCCCTAAATGTTACATTTTTTGTAGCTGCTTCTACAAAATATGTATCTCATATGCTTGAATTACCCCTTCTAAGGTTCTCCTTTTGGTTTCTTGCAATTTCTTGAGACCATAATTCGTGCCAGCTTGAAACCTTTTCCCTGAATTCATAAAATCCGGTGCAGATACCTTCGATTGCAAATGTGATGAGTATGACAAGTGACAGCCTCAGATTCCTGGGCTATGATAATTCACGAATCCCCTTGAGTTTCAATTTCACCGCCAACTTGGCATCTTTGGTCTGCATTGCAATCAAGTACAAGTCACAATCACAATGAGGTAATATAAAAGCCTAGATGAATTTGGGCATGTTAATCCAAAGTAAATCTTACTCATGATCAGTTGTTCATAAAATTCTCAAATTTAAACAAGTATATACTTCATGTTTAAGAATTAGTAGGGGGATAGTAATTGAAGAGTAACATAGAGCATATCGTACCTTGGTTCTCTTCTTGCATGGGTCAGATCTGCAGATTCTGATAATGCAATCTGGAAATGTTGATCAAATTGTTATATGATGACACAATTTCATGATTTTTTATTCCAATTAATAAAAGAGAATAAAATAAGATAGAATGGATAAGGAATATAATCATGTCCTAATATTCTGCAGTAATTTTCAAACCCTCAGCAGAAAGAATAGAAATATGACCTTAGGAACTGGTTTTGGATTTGGAGCCTTGTGAATGGTGAACAAGGTAGATGATGCATATTTTGAATCTTTTCCGAGACCAGCATTACTTTTCTCGTCTCCCTGCACACATACAAAATGCAAGCATGATCTGTGCATCCAACAGTGAAAATTCCTCTATATATAACAAACAGAAGAGATCCCATCAAAAAAAAAAAAAAAAAAACAAACAGAAGAGTGTTTATTACCAGAATGCATGCCTCTTCAAACTAAACATAACAAAAACATAGTTTCATAAATCAGTCATGTCTTAGGCATTAAGCTTATAGATTTACAATTAAACTCGAGTATTATTAAACAATATGATTGAACCTTGTCAATCATAAAACTACATTTCATCATCCGCACCATAAATCTCTTCAAGTAACAAGCCTAAAATTCTAGCAAGAACCAGCACAACTTTTCATTGTCATTGTATTGATGTCTTGGTAGGCCACATTTGTGATCCAGGTGATGGAGGTGTAACATACTGTCAGTAATACCAAATCTCTAACTAAATCAGTAAAGATGGATAAAAAATTAACTTACCCATCTTCTCCAAATTGGAGATCCTATAATAGGTAGTAGCCTAGAAATGATTAGAGATGTCATGAACCTATAATAAATACTTTAAAATGATGCTTCATGAATAAATTTTGTAAATGAAATCCTTACAACCAAAGTTCTCTATGATCCTGAGATTCCTAGTGTATGCTAGATCTTTTGACCATTTCAATGTGTTCAGGCTAATGGAAGCTGAGATTAGGATAATTCTAAGTCCAATGGTCCAAGCTTCCTACAGGAACCTAGTTAAAACGATCACATCTTTAAAATGCAGAAACCAACATATGCAAATGTATGCATGCTTAACTAAATCATATCCAGTAGGAATTACCTTTTTCTGCAGTCCTTTGACATTACTCTTTCGCTCAGCTTCAACTCCATAATTTTGATTTACATTATTCTGAGCACGAAGGTTCATAGACCTTTTGTATTTCCAAACCATTAGAATATCACATGAAGCAAAGAAAAATCAGAAAAAAAAAAAAAAAAAAAAATGGTGGTGACAGTATCTGAGGAAAACCAATGCAAATGGATAGAGCACATTACATTATTTTCGGTCTCTGGTTCTCAGATACTCCGCCATTGGCTCTAATTTGGCAGCCACTAGGCTCTAAAGGCTTTCTCCCAACTCCATCACAGCTCCTAAAAATGAACAAACAATTCAGATTAGTGAGGGAGTGAGGGGAGGGAGAGGGGTTTGGGGGGGAAAGGGGGTTGTTGAGAGAGAGAGAGAGAGAAGCATTCTAATTGGTGAAACCAGACCTCCTGTTATCCAGAGCTTTCTTTCTCAAACCACCAGTAACAGAAGCCTCCTTTGTAGTGCTCTGCATATATAGTTGCACGCAACCAGCAAGAAAAGCCATCAGCAGAGGAACTAAAATTCAATATGAATACAACCATGATAGTCTACCTGGGTGGATCGTTCATGGAGTGGCAACTTCGTTGGTAACTTGTCTACTGACCCTTTGGAAGTTGAAATTGCATTCACCTGACTAACTATACTAATGGGTGAAGATGTCACTGAGCTAGCCCTCACCAATGAAGTGTGCAGAACAGTGGCATTGGGGTGTATTTCCATATTTTGTCTATTTGAGTAAACAATGTTGGAACTAATGTCTTTTGCAATCTTAGGTGTACTTCTTTTGCTTGAAACAAGACCGTTATCTTTCTTGGCAGCAATTTTATCATTAATAGACACTTTCGGCTTCTCAGATAGCTTAACGGCACCTTTGGTAATTCTGTAGTTTAAATGTGTTCTGTTTTCAGCAGAAGCAACTGTCACCTGGTAGAACAACTTAAAACTGAGTAACAGAAAATCACCTATCTATTGCACATTAGCAAACTTTAGCAACTAACCACAAGTGCAATCAAAATATAAATGGGACCATAACTTGAAACAGCAAGAGAGTTCCAATAAACAAGACCATGCATACAGTAGTATAACAGCTATTTAGTAATCAGGTCTAAACACACTATGAATTTTGTTTTTGGCAGAGTTTCACCATGACTATGAGGCTGTCAAAATCTTCTTCTTAAAGTATTTTAATATTGTTTCTTACTTTTCAATCTCCTATATAATTAATGGAACCGAAAAATAAGAGACCCTCATTTTATGGGTCAGCAAACATGAGAACCACCTTGCAATTCATAAAAGAAAATTTGTTGGCCTCTAAAGTCAGTGTTAATAAGTTATGCCATCCTGAGCTCTATAGATTAATTCAGCAAACTATCCACTTGAAAGGATTATTAGTAAATAGTCCTCAAGCAAAGTGAGAATCTTTTCACAGATTTTTATATCATCAGTTAAGGGGAAATGAGACAAATTAGAAATCCAACATTTTACCTTAGCATTTAGACTGGATGATTGTTTCTTTTGCTTGTTGGCACCATGCTTGGCTCTGTCAGAGACAGAGCAGTCATGCTGGGCAGTTTCTGAGCTCTTACTGACTGATGAAGTGGAGGAAGCCTCTTTTACAAAATGTTGGAGTTCAATGGCAGATAAGGACACACTGGTTTCATCTGTCAGGCTAGTTTTGTCATTGTCATTACCACAGCAACCTAATTCTTCTTTGGTAGCATCTTTTGAACTATCCAGAATGCCTCTAGTTGCATCATTCTCTAAGACCTGTCTTTCACTGACATTGATAGGCTTCTTTTCCTCTTTCATGAAGTCAGCATTGACAGCATTTTCCACTTGTGTGATGGTGCTCATTGCCACCAGGCAAGAATCAGGCTGTGTTGTCTGTTGCTGTTCTGCTTGTAATGCCTTCATAGCTCTAACTTTTTTGTAATATTCTTCAAAGTATGCCTTCTTTTGAGCAACAAATCCAGGGGCCTTAAACTTCTCCAGCTCCTCCTGACGTCTGTTGTGGGAGAACACTGACCGCTTTTCCCACGCAAGTGATTCGACAGCAAATCTTCCAAAAGATATTGAACCATGATCCAGAATGTCAGAGATGGAGACAACCTGCTTGCCCAAGTAAAATTTAGATATAATAACAAAGCCATACAGCAGAAATGTTAACATAAAACCCAGTAAAGCATAAGAAAACCATCTTAGCACATTTAATTTCAAGATTTAGGACCATCCAGAATTCCCCACATGAGCCTTTGGACTCAAAAAGGCTAGAGAAAAAGAAATGTGGGAAAAAGAAGAAGAATCAGTATATGTTTAAATGTCAACAAATATAATGCTCCAATTATTTTTATTTTCATTTTCTCCAGATATTTTGGAAACCAAGTAGACTCTTGAAGAGTAGAAATTTGCTATAGTTCTTACAAATTTTGCTTACCAATAAGTCTAAGCCCACAACCAATTTCACAACTGCTAAGGTGGCAGTCCATGATTGGTATGCAGTAAAAGTGATGTTATTGGGGGTCCTGTGTGAAAATGATATATTACAAATCACAATCTACCACCTCAACAAGAAAGTGAAATTTGTTATGCCTGCAGCATTGTTATATTCTTACAGGTTACATCTAAGTTACTAACTAACATGGCTGCTACATTGTCATGCCATGTGCATCACACGATCCTGCATTCCACAAATTAATTTTTACCACCACATAAAAGCCACTGCAGTTTGCAACAAAATTGTAATAAACTTTGTTTCACCCTTACCATTACTCTAAAGAATATTTAGATGTCCACGTAAAATACAATCAATCTATTTTCACAAAACATTTATTAAAACTCATTTCTCAAGCTCTAAAATTTCTCCAAAAACAGAATAGCCTCACATCAGAACAATATACTCGCTAATAACATTCCGAAATATTACATAACTTAACCAAGCCAACCAATGCTTCAAAAAAATTTGTGAACGTTTTGATTTTTGTTCTTCAAATATTAAAAAGGTAATAATTTCATCCTTCCTTCTATTTTTTGTTAAAGCTATTCCAAGTCACATTTGCCTTTTAGGAAAAGGATCCTTTCCATTTGAAAAAAATCTAGTTCATATTTCAATTATACATCACAAATCTAAAGGTGTACAACTTCATTTAAAATCAGAACCTTGAAATGGTCTCCATTTCTAGAAACAGAGAAGAGATCATGTTCTAGCCTTTTAATGTACAATGTCAACTTTGTCTATCACATAAAGAATTTCTTTATAGGTAATCATATGGGTATATTACACCAACCTTTCTTAAGGTTTCACAAAATGACACTCCCCCCAAATAATGGACGAAATCACACTCCCATTGATGAGAAATTATTCAGTACACCATGTGTATTACACCTCCTTCTCACATGTGGGATCCACCATTTATGTGAAAGGAAGGTTAGGACACTATGTTCATTGCTTCTCAGTCAAATTAAATTGCAGCTGTTTAACTTTAAAGTATGAAATCCAAATTTGACCAAATTTTAAGCCTTTCCAAAACTACTTCAAATAGTACAAACAGCTTAAGTGAATACTTCACCAATCATTCATATATTTATTTCACCATAAAAAAAAGCAACACTATCTTTGACCTTAATCACTTTACCTTTTATTCAATCAATAATTCACCAACAACCAAAAAAAGAAAGAAAAAAAAAGACAGCTATTGAAAGAGTAATTTTAGAGTGTACCTGAGATTGTTGGCGCTCTAATGGTACCTCAGTTTGTGACCATTCATTGCCACAATAGCTATGATGATAATGATGATCCATATCAGTTGCCATTTCCCAATTACTCTCTGCACCCAGACTACTCTAACAAAACCCCTGTCCAATAATAACCACCAAAAGAAAATTTAGACCCAAAAAAAAAAAAAAAGGGACCACAATATTTTCTAGATTGTACCTTACTACAATAAACTTCAACTGTTTCATGAATTTTACAAAGGAAAAAAAATGCAAAGAGTACTCACAGTGACAGATAGAGATTCCAAGGTCTTTTAACAGTTGAAAAGTTAGTTACTTCAAACTCATAGTCTATTAAGGATGTGTTTGGCTGTGTATTTTGGGGTTTTGGTTTTGAAGGTTACAGTTACCAGATTGTGGTGTTTTGGTTTGTGAGAACTGAGGAGTGAGCAAAATGGAGAGACACGGAAAGAGTGAGCAACCAAACTTGTTCTTAAGGGAGTGAAGTGACGTGGCTATGGTGCGGTTACTCACAACCGCTTTTTTTTGCATCTGGGTCCTACTGCCGCCACGTTGCACAGTTGATTTTCTGTGAAAGATATGGGTCCACGATGAAGGGTCGGGTCCAGTGGTTGTTTGTAAGATCTGGGATTTTAATGCATGTGGTGACACGTGTGTGGTTACTATTGGCTGGTGGGTCCCGGCTGCAATATGAGTATATGGGTGTGGTTCTGCCGAATAAGAAAGTTTTGTTTATATGGTTGCTTTTTTTTTTTCTCTTTAGATGAGAATCTTTATTTGTTTATTTATTTATGGTTTTTGCGTCCAATGGTGGGTGCGTACCCACGTGGATGGACTATGTTAACAAGATGGGTCTTGCATCAGGTTTACATGTGATGGAATCATTATGGTAGCCACTTAGCAACAATATCACGTGCACATTCATTTTTCTAATTAATTCTGTAATCTTCTGATTTGTGAGATTGGAAGTGATCAATCAAAAGATGTGGATCCATGTAAATAAGAATTGGAAAAAAGTGTCACTACTTATAGTCATACATATCAACATATTATAAAATTGAAGGTGGGAGTGTGTGTTTTTCTTAAATTAAAGGATTGTAAATGAACCAAATTGTTTATGAACAATTCGAGTTTAGTTTGGAAAAAGACTTGTTTTTGTTCGTTTGTTTCGCAAACAAGTTATACTCAAGCCTAAGATTAGACTTGACTATTAAATGACACAAGCTCAAACATAATAATATGTTGTAAACAAGCTTGTGAATATAAGGTTCAATTTAACCATATGTAATTATATTTTTTATATGTACACTTTTCTAGATTTTCTAAAAAAAATAGTTATATATATTTGAAATTGGATTGTATACATTTTGTAAATAGAATTATATATGATATCAAATTATTATTTATAGTTTATCGATGATATAAACAATCTATTCATAATAAAAATTCATAAATTTATGAAAGGGTAAAAAATGTAGTCATAGTTTTACAATAAATGAAAAGGAAATAAGTTAATCAAATAATCTGTGGACAAGCTTAAGCTTGTTCAACAAGAAAATGATTGGGGAGTAACAAAAACTCGAAGATCCCAAGCTCAACTCATCGTACTATTAGTTTATGGAGTTTTTGAAATGTCTCCTAGTTAAAGAGTAGAATAACTTAATCAAAGGTTGGTACATTATTAGGTCCTAATCACATGCAAAGATTTGCCTCTTTGACAAGCTTTTCCGATAGATCATGGCTACACAAACTTCCAACCATCTCTTCTTTTTCTTTTCTTTTAATTTTTTTTTCTTAATTTTCTTCCATTTAAACATGGGATTAATTCTTTTTGGAGTTATGGGTTTCGATATATTTTTTCTTTGTATTTTACAAAAAAGACACGATGCATTTTTTTTATTTAATGTACAAGTGTTATACATTAAAAAAAAAAATCATATGAACTTGATTAATGCACAATTTGTTTAACTGTGTTTAGTGACTGAGATTTATATTTGACATGACGATTCACCATGCGTTTTGTTAATAGCACAAGCCTTGAATTCCTTATTTTTATTTTTATATATTTCCATTCATTTTAACATAGGAAAAGCAAAAAGAAAAATTTCTAAAATAGTTAAAATATTATATATATTTAGTGATCAAACGGGTATACGAAAAATAAAATATGACTTGGTCTATTAATTGTCGTGTTTATTTAGATTTAACTGCAGTCACATGACACCCATGGAGTATATATTAATTGTTCGTGGATAGTATAATTAAGCTACACATTTCAATCACATGACACCCATGAAGTATTGTTCGTGGATAGATTATTAGAAGAGGGATTAAGCTCTCACAGAGTTTCAATTGAATTTAGACATACTTTTTAGACATTAAAGTAGCAAACACTTTCTTCAATTTCTACTTTCTACTGTTTGAAAAGTAAAAAGTAAAAGTAACCTCAGAGGCCATAGGCTTTTCGATCCCTGAATTACTATTGTAATTAATTATTATATGAATTTATTATTTGGAGCAGTGACTATAGATGGTACATGACTTGACCAAGAGGTTCTATAACTTGTAATAATTTGCTTCCATTTATGTGGACTCTAAACTAACCACAAAATTAAAGTAGTAATTTTCATCAAGATTAGATCCTGGTCTCCCTCATTAGAGGTTTGTTAGGGTTTTTGGATGACAGCTCTTGCTACACCAGACAAAATGTTCATAGTCTTATAAATAAAATATTTCAATTCACATTGGTGAATAAGGTCCATGTTTACCCTTTTTGGGAACCTTAGTTTAATTAATACTCTTGCGTGAGGAAGGTGGTGACAAGACCAATGACTTTACATTTTCATCTCAAACCCATGTTAGGTAGGCCCAAGTAAAATTTGGGCGGCGAGTCCAAGTCCAAATGAAGTTGGAGTAACGAATTTTTTTACTTAAAAAAAAGAAAGAGAAAATGAGTATATTTCATAAAGGTCAACCCTACTTTTATTATTTTCAAAATTTAAGTAATTTTATAGAAACTTTTTACCGAAGAATTTGCTTCAATCTAGAAATATTACCATTGAAAGTCTCTTAATTCAAAGGTTTTTTTTTTTTATAGAGAATTTCAACTTATGGCATCTGCTCCTGGTAATAGCTCTTTATTATCAGACTAAGACACCAATTAGTTTTTGATATAGGCGGAGATTGAACCCCAAATCTCTTATACAACCGTCAGAGACTTTACCAGTTGAGCTAACTGGAACTCACAATTCAAAGGTTTAAATTCTTAAGTATTGACCCAATTATGTTATACTAATTCTTTAAGTTCCTTGTTTTTCCGCCATTTGAGATTTTTAATTACTCAGCATGCGTACAAGCATACCCAACAAGTGAATAATATCATTTATTTTTTTATCATTCTAAACTTTTTAATATGCAAAGTTGTGAACAATGCCATATTCAATCACATGACACTAAAATGACTTTTACAATAAAATCTCATTAATCGTTTGTTCATAATACGTAGAGGATGTGATTAATTTTTTGAATATGATAACAGGAGCTTTGTAGCTCTACTTAATTGATTGGTATTTTTTAATACTTTCAAAACATCTAAGATTCAAATTGTAACTATCAAATTAAAAAAAAAAAGATCGTAATTAGTTGGTGGTGAAATGAAAGTTAAATAATAATAAAAAATCCCTTCAAATATCAAAATTTTTTTTTTTGGGCAGAGATTGTGTTGTTGGAAAAAAGGTTGGACTTGTTCCACTCCCTAATTTAAGTTGGAGACAATTAACTATTCACCTTTTTAGCTGCTTGGCAATTCTATACATTCTAGGAAGCTGCTTGCTTTGAGAACCACACCAATTCTCCCTCAGTTCGAAAACATGCAGCCTTAAATACTTTATAATTATGCTGTAATTAGACACCCAAATGGTTGACAGGCAGGAAAGCCAGACAATATGAAACCTGACTTTTTCTATTTTCTAGAGAAGAATATGAAACCTGACCTGATCAGTCATTAGTGATACAAATTGTTGTATTATCTTCTCCAATCAAATTAGTTACGCGTCATTATCCAGGGTGTTGAGTATTAGTTTTGGCATTTGGAATTTTCACACTCAATGTAGAAATAATTCCACTCTTCCTCTTTTGCATTGGAGTTCCACTTTACAACCATAGTAATCTAATAAAGTATGCATAAATAAAATTAGAAAAAAAAAAAAAAAAAAACACACGCTAAATAAACCCCATTTCAAAATTTATTCATGTTTTCATTGTCTTTGACCACAATCATTCAACCACAGTGGTTAAATAAATTGACTTCAAGATCATTATATAACTTGTAATTGTAACTTTTTGGTACACCCAGAAATTGTTTTAGGTTTATTTATTTGTTTATTTTAAAATTAAGGCAGTTGTAGATTGTTGTTACTGTTTGAACTTGGATACGCAGATGAGAGCCAATTATGCAAATATAAGAAGTACTAGAACTCTTCCGTTAGAGCTGATTAATATTAAAGCTTGCTACAAGAAGCTAAAAATTAAAGTGAACAATATGTAATAGGCTTTATTAATTGGTATGAATAAACCACTTATTTTACATAAGTAAAACAAAATACATAACTGTTTTAACAGTTGCTACATACAAGTAGCATAGGACTGAAATGAAGAGAAAAAAAAAAACCCCCAGAAAAGATATATAGTAATAATGTAATAGTACCATAAAACCCAACAAAAATAGACTACTCTGTGAGAGGGCCAGAGCTAGTAAAAAAACAAAACCCCAATTTGATGCTTCAATAAAGCTAGCCTCCATCCAAATTCTTAAAAGCTGCTCGTTTGATGCAAAACTTGACCCACGTGTCTCTTCCTGACTCAATCACAATGATACTTTGTACCAGAAAAAACTTGCACATGCTTGAACTTGAACCATTCTCCACTGAATGCCTCAAATGACCAAACTAAACTATAGAGGAGTGACCTAAAATGCATTGAAGTAAAACCTTTCTAAAAGGGGGGGAAAAGTTAAGAGTTACTATAGTTAAAAGCTTCTTTTTGACTTAGGTAATTACCGAAAAATTATGTGACATATATTGTTCAGTTCTCTGATAAAAAAGAACTTGTGTTTAAATCTCCCTCTCTCATTTGTTGTAAGAGAGAAATGGTGATGAATATGATGCTTACGAGTCCCAAATGGACTCATATTGCAATTCTTCCCAGTCACTGAACTCAACATTGTTGTCATACAATACCATATTCTCCTCAAACAAAAGAGCTCCTGTCAACTCCATCCACATCTTTGGTGAGTCCAAAGGTGACTCATTAATGGCTTGAATTTGGCTAGGTGAAAGTCCCACCCTAACCGGCATCACATTAGCCCCAGAGCTTCCCATCTCAGGCCTTCTAAACCGCAATGCCGCCTCTTGAGCCGCCATTTGCACGTCCTCAGCTCTCGAGCTCTTTGGCCTCGGCAAGCTATCAACCAATTCAGGAAAATTCAGGCGTGCCCCACGTCCTCTAAGGTGCAATGCCGCCACATCATAGGCCGCGGCGGCCATTTCTGGCGCCTCATAGCTCCCCAACCATATCCTTGTTTTCTTCCCTGGCTCACGAATTTCAGACACCCATTTGCCCCATTTGCGCCTTCTTACACCCCTATATGTTGGTGCAACAACATTAGGATTGGTTGGTTCTTCCATGTATATGTGTTTGAGCTTTTGTGAGAGAACAATATTGTTGAGTGTTAATTAATGAGCTAGCTAGAGAGATACTGGTTTTGGTTGAGAAGAGTGTGAAGCAATCATGATATAAATATAGGAGATGAATGTGAAATATTATTAGTGTGAATGAAATTTAAGAAACTCATTTTTTATTCTTTTGAGATTGAAAGTGAGTTTCCGAGTAGCTACGTAAGTGGGAAGATGCTGTCAATGGGCGCATGCGCACGTTTCCTTTGGTTTTGCATTATGGAGTCATACCATGCCACATGTCTATTCCTATTTTGTATTTATTTGGTTTTGTTTAATTTTTTTAAGCACATATAGGAAGTTTAGAAGAAAAAAAAAAAAGAACTAAGTTTTCTCACAATTGATAACTTTAGTTAGAGAAATATATTATTATTTCTACACTTTGAATATATTCTTTCTTTCACATTTCTTATTATATATATATATATGGATCCTACATCCATTCTCTCACATGTTGAATCTCACCTATAATATAAAAAGAATGTAAATAAACTAATATAAGTGTGAAAAATTCATAACTTTTAGAGTATTCAATTCATGCTAAAGTGTTTTTTTTTTTTTTTAATAAAAAGCATATTAGAGTGTATTAAATACAAACTATTTTAATTAATAAATGGCAATAATTTCTTAATTCTAGAACCTCATATTGCGCACGAGAATTGATCCCAAATTACCTTAAAACAAACCAAAGAGTAATCAACGAACTAAAAAAATATATAAACTTATAAAAATTATATATATTAATTCCATCTAACCACTTAATTAATTTATTTTTATGATGACTTTTAGGGAAAACTTTCACTAAACAATATAACCAAGTCCATTGATTAGATGGTTTTCTATTACATGACGCGTTACAGGTGTCTTTAAAGTGGTCCTAAATAATGACTTGATCTTCTTCTTCAAATTGTTTTTTTTTATATATTTTATTTTGCCCATTCTCTTATTCTATGCATGTTTTCTACATGGCCTTGACAGCATAATATACACATATATATATATATATATCGATGTATTGAAAACTTTAAGATACAGATTTATAAAATCATCGTACTTAATTGCTTTTAACAAAGTTTAATTAGTTTAAGTATAAAACGTGCACCATGCAACAGTTGAACATAGAGAAAGTTTCTAAGCCAAGGTTTTTCTGCCTCAAAAAATGTACTTCTTTAATAAAATATTTGGACATATGTTTATGTAGAATTTATAATTGATCCATATAAAAGTTTTTTAATTGTAAAATAAAAAAGGTATAGACTATTTAATTGCTATGGTACTTGCTTTTAGAAAAGTTTAATCAGTTAACTTCATGGTCATAAAAACGTGATATACCTGCACAAATTGAAAAATGTAAAGCTTGTACTCTTTTTTTATGTCCAACATCATAGTTTGGCCTTATTTTTTTTTTCTATGAAGAATGTAGAGTTCTCACGTCTGATCTCAGAAGAATAGACAAGAAATAGTTTAAAGGTTGATGCTTGTGACCCATATTGATCAAATTCATTCAAATATTTCAGGAAAATCACCGCCCAAATTGCTTAAAGAGGGGACATATGGTCAAAAGGAAAATGACCCCAAAAAATGTCACTTTCGCAAACAGAATGGGGGAGAGGGGATGTGGGGTATTATAAGCCACTAAAATTTTATCTCTTAATTTGTATATGTAGCTTTCTAATTTATATGTTCCCCCGCCGGGGGGGGGGGGGGGGGGGGTTTGGAGATTTTATAAAAAATTTCAAATTTAATATCATATTTTTTTAATTAGATTTTAGGTTTTTAATTTTGTTGATTAAAATCTTAAATTTGTGAAATCCTTTCAATTTAAGGTATTTGTCCATCACCATTATTTATTTCCGTTATTCTAAACAATATTACAAAATCTTATCAACAATTTCTCAATTTTTTTTCTTTAGTCCATTACAATTCAAAATAATATAGCTCAATTAAAAAAGTTTTTTTTTTTTTTTTTAATTATTGAATAAGGGATCTAAGTTCAAATTTTGGCTACACAAAAGAAAAAAAATTAGTATTTTACTTTGATGATAAATAATAATCTTAATAGAAAGGCTGCTATAAGATTAATTAGATCTTAATATATATTTTTTAAATTTGTGTTCTCAATTTCTAATTTATCAATCTTATAGTAATTAATTGGTTTATCATAAAAATAGTATTAAAAATGGAATAATAGTCTAATTACAAAAAACTATATCAATTTATTCAACAATTATAAAAACATATAGTGATGCAAGCATTTCTATTTCTAATTTCTATTTGCCATATTCTAGCGCAGTTTATAGTCTCTGACACATTTTTATTTTCCTAAGGTTGATCTATCTCCATGAAGTACGCATTCTCAATCTTGAAGGACATCCTCTTACATCCAAAAAACATGTGCATACACCTATATACAAGGTTGTTTAGGACGGTAACCAATTTGACGCTTATTTTTACCAATATTTAACTAGCTGTCTTTCACTTTCATGTCACTTTTATACGAACTCGGAAATTTTTTTTTCCACAACTCAAATCATATCAGATAGTTATGAAAGTGAGTCTCATCTTGAGGGGGAATGTCAAAATACTATTGACTGCAAAGATCAAAAACAAAAGAAAAAGGATGCAGCAGCTCAAGTTAACAAAAGATGAAGAAGTAATCAGAAGCAAGCTACATGTTGTATGCCTTAACATTGTATTATGATGTGTGTCGTTTAGAGTTTTTTCCACAACTCAAATCATATCAGATAGTTATGAAAGTGAGTGAAATTGGTTAGAGTATTTGTTTTTATGCTTGTATAATAGAAAACGTAACACATTTTAGCAAACTAAGTTTAAAATTCACCTACAACAAGTTATGTGCAAAATTGGGTGAAAACATATGATTACCATATATAGACACTATTTATTTTACCTTTATTTATTTATTTTTTATGTATTTTGAGAATAAAACAAATGAGTGAATGAAGTTATTGTATGTAGAAAAAAAATTAATAAAATATAATGTAAAATAAATAATTTGGTAAGAGATTTCTAATAACGTTTATATTTTTTAAAAACATGTGTGAATAAAAAAGTATATAAAAATATATCTAATATTGTTTAATTACTGAAAATTATTGTTTAATTAACCGTAACAAAGAAGTCCAAAGTTTGTATAAAAAAAAAAAAAAATTGTATGTTATTATAAATTTTTAAACGTGCTGATAGGAACACTCTTGTCATCTTAGATTTTTTTTTGCACATGCACTGTGAAGAAATCTTAGACTGTATCGACAGTCGACACACACACTGTGCTCTAAACTGCACTTTGCATATAGGTCAAGCCCTCGTGTAAGCGAAACAGCTGGATCAAGCTAACACTAATAATTGAGCTTTGGTGTTCCATCAAGGTCAAGTCATTTATCACCAACAACCTTGATAGAAGCAAGGGAGAAACAACTTTCTGGTTCGACTGCAGCACTAGCTGGCACCGCCTCCCCCTCTCACCGTACACCAGTACGCTTTGCGCGTTTTTGGTGACCGTAGCAAAAGAAAAATATCGTACCATGTACGGTCTTCCATATCTTTTTCTTTGTCAACATTTTGCTTTTTTCCCATCTAATTTTTTTTTTTTTCGATCCATGCACTTTCACAGTTCGCTAGTCAATGGTCAAAAACATGCTAAGCTTTTGCAGTTTAGCCCATCTTCTGTGTGGGGTTTCCTACTTTCCTGGGTATATATATATTAGTTTCGATCAATTTAATCAAAGTATACTTTTTTTTTTTTTTTGGGGTAGATTAAAGTATACTTTAAGTGAAAGTATGCTTTAAGTATGTTCTTTGACGCAGCTGATGGAGAACTTTATGTTCATTATTATTCATCAAGTTTCATGTAAAGTGTGTCTTGATTGGATTAAAAAAACAATAATCATGGAACATATGCCATAAATTTTCTCTAAATAGACAAAATGTCGTAAATTTAACTTTTATGATATCTATAAAGAATAATAAAAAGAATTTCTCGCACGGACTATGATCTATGAAGGAGGAAAAAAATAGATCGAAGAACACGCAAAAAATATTTATGCAACACGAAAATATTTACATGGTTCACCATTTGGACTATGTTTGTAAAGTTGTAGCAATTTTCACTATATCAAGAGAATAGTACAAAAACTGCTTGTAGTCATAAAACTCAAATTCTGTAGTGACAAAACTGCATTTAAAACGAGTTAAAACCTTATTTAAAACTGTAACACATACACTTCCAACTCAGATCTAGTCTAAACCCTATCAAACATAAAATTAGGCTCCATACAATCTAGTCAATTTGAGACATATCAAATCCCATGATAAATGAAATTTTTATGAAAAATAAAACAATCTTTGTAAATATTTTTCGATGAATATTTGCATTTTAAAGTAGGCAAGATTTGACTAAGTTAGAATGTTACTTGATTTTCAATAATTTTATGAAAGATATTGTATTTTTTTTTTTTTAATAATATAGAACGGAAGGAATATTGGAATAATATTATAAAGCTAAAAATATAAAGTTTCAAGATTATTATACTAAAATAATATCAAGCGTGTTTGGGACCTTGGGTTGGTATATCCCACCAAACCGACAACCCCATTTCCGGTGTCTTTAGGCCTATTGCAATCTTTAATGTGTATTTCCTGAATAGGGCTACAACCCATAACTTTTCCCAATGGGCCTTTATTTTTTATGTTCTCTACTTTGGGTCTAATATGGGCCTTCCCCATGATTTTTTACTTTTTCGAAATGGTTAAAAATAATTATGCAGTTGAACTTACAGCTTGAACCCATGCACCTGGTAAGTGGTACCATTCCACCTCATACTATGATAATGTTTCTAAAATTCTATCCATCTATCTTAATATGAATTAGTTGAATTTCCTATATATATATATATATATATATATCATCACTTTTGGGTAGATTATTTCACTTTCTGTCCATGAGATATCTTGAAAATCTCGTGGATTGATAGTGTGGTAGATTGAACTTTGAATTTTCAAATTACGTTATATTCTAGACCAATGAGCCCACTACCTGAGTAACTCAATGGGAGTCAATCAATGAAAATCTATAATATAGAAATCAAACAAAAGTCATATTAATTATCTACATATATTTCTAATATGAGAAAATCTATAAAGACAACAAAAATATCATAACACATCTAACAAGTGTTATAATATTAGTTCACCTATGCTTCACAAGTGTTAAATTAATAATATTATGTTTTTTTTTTTTTTTTTTAATTTTTTTTTAAGAATCACAATCACATAATTTTTAAGCAGGTGGGTTTCCGAGTGGAAAATAAATGTGTCAATTTGTTGCTTAGATGAATTGACTCAACCCTCCTCAAATTTATGGCTTTTGGAACTAATATAAAAAGTACAATAATTATGTCGACGATTAATCAAAGGAAACTCATAAACAAAAGGAATTACATGTAAGAATAAATAAATTTGACCAGAGCCCTCAGAGATTGCCTCGTTAATGCCACATATATTAAGCCACAAACTTAATCGAAGTTCAAAACAACTTATACAAAACCTTAACTTTAGGCCAATCTTAGGACCATGCTCAAAGCAACTTATACATATTTAAAGATAGCTAATTTCTAAGGATCAACTCATCATCAACCTTTTTGTGTTGTCTTTCTCAAGTGAAAATATTATCAACACAAACTAAGTGAATTGTTTATTAAAGGGTAAGGATTTGCTACAAACTAAGTTACAGTAACTTCTGCAAAATATACGTGTCAAATGATCATTTTTCGCAAGAGTTGCTGCTACCCTTTATTCAATAACATCCAAATTGTCAGTAGCACAAAAACAATTAAAATTAAAATTAACAGCAAATTGTGGTTTGTTTTCACTCTAGCCATGAGTTATGACACAACAAATGCTTGAAAAAAAAAAAAAAAAACTACTTATAATACAAGGTTTCTAAGCCTATCCAAGTTTGGAGTCCGAATACCAACGTCGGTGACCATGAAATACTATAAAAAACCATAATGTCGCAGTATTTGGGCCTACACCTTAGGGCTTGGTTGGGTTGGGCTGAAATTGATAGCCTTATTTTTGGACATACTACCAACCTAGATGCAAATCAGTGAATTTGTAGGGCCTCTTAGACTGGGCTGGGATGTTAATGGTATACCACTCTAATTTTGTTGTGTGCTTCGGATACCCACAGAAAATGATCTCAAAACTCCTTTGCCCTAACCCTCCTGACATTGACAAACGTTGCTCCTCTATATAAGCTTCTAGCCCTGCTTAAGGTTTTGAATTGGGATGATGAGAATGAGAGGTTTTCGTTGTCTGTTTAACAAACAAAAACAGCCCATGTATACGTATGCTATTTGGGCCAACCCATATATTTTGTAAGAAAGTCACTATCGTTTCTTTTGGGTCAGTTGAGATATGGGCTTTTGGGTTTAGTAGAGATTGTATCGGTGGGATCAAGGTAATTGAGTGAGCTTTGTTGAAGATGGGCTTTGTGCACCCCAAAAAAAAAAAAAAAAAAAATGTATCTTATAAGTCAGTTTTACTAGAGTTCTCTCATGTAACATGTTCGGATCTCATGTGTGTGTGTGTGTGAGTGTGAGTCCTACGCAGGGGTGGTCTCATACTCTCATGGAACTTGTGCAATTAATGAGAAAGTTTCACAAAATATTTTTTTATCAAAGCAAAAAATTTAATAATTATGGTAATTATTAATAAGCATTTATTATGATTTTGTTCATATATGGAAGTATGAAATTATATATTATACTATATAAAGAAAATAATATTTTCTATCAAAAAAAGAAAAAAGAAAAAGAAAATATGATTTGGTAAGATTTTAATGTAAGATTTAAATATAGAATAAATTTTATAATCATTTGAAAAATATGTAATAGAATAATGACATGTAAAATTATGAGTTCTTAATAGCTTTTTAAGGCAAAATATTATGATTTTTTTTGGAGAAAGTTTCAACTTATGGCGTTCTTTAATCAAAAGTCAAATGTTATTATTATTATTATTATTATTATTATTATTATTATTATAAATCTCTAATAATATATAGGCTCACAATACATGAAATGAGATTCTAAAAAAAAAAAAACTGTAATTATATAAGCCTTTAAAAGTTAACATAATTTTCGAGTGATGTTTGTGGTGTGCTTTTGTGTTAGAACCTCATCCTATCTCCCTTCTATGTGTATTTGTTTTTTAAAAATGAAAAAAAAAAAAAAAAAAAAATTTTATCCTACATTGCTTAAGAAAGTGTGTTGTGTGTAGTACAATTTGACCCTCTCTTTTAAAGCTTACCATTGCTTTAAAGTGAAGTTTATCATATTTCTATGTTTGTGTGTGTTTTCAAAAATAATTATTGGTACATTATTACATTTTATTCTCAATTAATTAATTGGTAAACCATTCACAATTTTCTTTTTCTCAAAAAAGAAAAAAAGAAAAAAGAAAAGTATAATGACTTATACTTGAAAGGCAATTTTAAGTTAATATGCATTTCCGGGTAGAACTCTTATGAAGATGAAGGTTGGTTGTGTGGGACTTCGCTGTACAGAAGCAGCAACCTTTAGTGTGCTGCCAGCAACAGCAAAATCATTATACAATGCAACTGCATCATCCTAGAATGCTAGAAATTCATACAAAACTTGTAGCAACCAAGAGCACTTGAGGTCAAGTGCTTCAGAGGGAGAGTCCTGATGTAGGGCATTTCAAGTTGTTGCATCTTAATCATCTTGTAACTAGTTAATTAGTTAGTTAGATGATTGCTTAAGCATTAGCCAATAGGATTTAGACACTTGTCAAGTATCTAGAAGGCTGCCAATGCCAAACAAGTGCCAGATTGTGGTTACTTTGTGATTAGTTTTGAATGCAATTACATAGATTGGCCTAGTACTATTTTCAAGAGATGGATTTCTCTTAAGAAGGTTTTGTCACACCTTGTTCCTTGTTCTAAGCAACTCGAATTTCCCTTAATCAATTCTAAGCCTAAACAGCAGTCCCCTTAGAATCCCTGCCACTACTGCTTGGTCACTTTGGAACCAAAAAAACAAATGTCGTTTCAATGAACCAACTATTCCTCTGAATTTTGTGGCCGAAAATGCAGGGAATTATCTCTCAGACTTCAAACGTTTTAATGGGACACCAGCCAAATTAGCTTGGCTTGCTAAACCTGCCTGGAGACCGCCTACAACTGGTTTGGTAAAAGCTAATTTTGATGGGGCTTTCTTTGAAGTTTCGGGTGAAGCTGGGATAGGAGCTGTAATCCGAAACTCCCTTGGCGAAGTAATGGCTTCTCTCTCTGAAAAAATCCCTAAGCCCTCATCAATAATTACCCTGAAGCCTTGGCAGCTAGGCGTGCAGTTCTGTTTACAAAAGAGCTTGGTTTCACCGAGTCCACATTAGAAGGCGACTCGGAAATTGTCATCAATGCTATCTGTAAAGGTAATATGTATCACTCGGCTTTTGGTAATTTCATCAAAGACATTCTGTCTTCAATAAACTCGCTTTAGAGTTTTTTATTTTCTCATACTTATAGACAAGGTAGTGTTGTAACTCATGCTTTGGCAATGAGAGCTTTAGTTTCTTTTTATTTATTAGTCTGGATGGAGTCTATTCCACCAGACATTGAAAATATTGTATTGGCTGATTTTCCAGCAGGTTGATTTGAATTCAATATGTTTCTATTTCTCCAAAACAAAATTTAATATATATATATATATTTTTTGTTTATATTTTATTTCGGGAGGGGCAAGTATGGTTGTTCTTGACTTCTTGTAGTTGCCAAATGTTGTGGAACATCCCATTTTTGTTCTGTGAATCATGACATCTGGGGGGTGCGTTTCAGGTGCAAACATGACAGTTACATGCATCAGATGATAAGAACTTATGGAGCATGTGAGTGGGAATATGCTGCTGAGGCCAAATTAATGGTCACAGTTGGACCAAACTACGAGATAGCGCATATAAATCTAAGCCATATCATGTTGAACGCAACAGGTGAAAAAGAGTTAAGAGCTAAATCTGAAAAGGCACTGTTTGTTTCGGAAGGAATTAAGGTAGGAAATGGAAGGGAAGTGGGAGGTGTTTGTGAGAGAGCTAAAGATGGTGAGCTTTTTATCAGCACCAATGGTAGCTGTCTCAGTCTTGCAGTATAGCCTGCCATTTGTTACCCTGATAATGGTGGGACACCTTGATGAACTCTCTCTTTCCGGGGTCTCTGTCGCCTTTTCTTTCACCATTGTAAAGTCTCATTGTAAAGTCCTTTTGTCTCCTTTGTCCTCCTCTAGATAAATTTCATGCATGCGTTATAGCTGAAAAAATTGAACACCCTGCTTTTTAGTCAGCGTAGAATAGATGCCACACCTATAGATTTACCAATCACTAATGAAATATATATCCATAGTATTATAGTAAAGCTGAAAAAACAATTTCAGCTTAATTGATAATTTGGCTATCTGAATAACTTTGGCCTGGTTTAAACTTGACCACCTTTGTGCTTAAAGTCGTTTGGCAAGCCCAAAAAAATCTAGTTTTTTGGGATTATTTTGAGAGTTTATACACACACCAAAAAAATATGATAAAATAATCCTCAATTTTTATTCTTGTATTACTTTCAACAAATAAGCAATCAGTAAAGTGTATCCTAATGAACTGTTTTTTTTTTTTTTTTTTTTGGTATTGGTAGAGCTCAAGATTCTTCACAATCCTAAATGAATTTGATTGACTTGCCTAAAACTAACAGCCTAATATCTGTTTATTTACTTATATAAATTAGTAAATCAAAAGCATAATTCTTTGTCAACTGTATATTCAAACCATATTTATTGTTGTTGTTTTTGTCTGCTAGTTTGAGAATCTGATATGTCTGATTAAGGAATATAATTCAATCATCATGATAAGTGAATTTTTGACTGCTAAGCAGTGTGGGATGGCTGGTGCATTAGAGAC
This sequence comes from Notholithocarpus densiflorus, assembly GCA_030021035.2. Lineage (NCBI taxonomy): Eukaryota > Viridiplantae > Streptophyta > Magnoliopsida > Fagales > Fagaceae > Notholithocarpus > Notholithocarpus densiflorus. Next base: position 456,826 of record JARYZH020000164.1, on the reverse strand, counting down.
TTTATGCGGACAAGCCTATGGGGCAGAGCAATATAAAAAACTAGGAATTTATACTTACGCCGCCATCATCTCTCTTATTCTAGTTTGTATCCCAATATCTATCCTATGGATGTTCACAGAAAAATTACTAATACTCATAGGCCAAGATCCAACAATCTCACATATAGCTCACAAATACTGCGTATGCCTCATCCCTAACCTGTTTGCATACGCTATACTTCAACCACTAGTTCGCTATTACCAGACTCAGAGCCTGATCCTTCCATTGCTCTTTAGTTCATTTGCAGCTCTATGTTTCCATATTCCTTTTTGTTGGACTCTAGTTTTTAAATTAAAGTTAGGAAGTAGTGCGGCTGCATTAGCCTCTGCTTCATCATATTTGTTGGATGTGCTCATGCTTGGGGTATACATGAAGTACTCTTCTGCTTGTGAGAAAACTCGTGCTGTATTCTCAAAGGATGTCTTCTTCAGCATGAGGGAGTTCTTTCGTTTTGCTGTTCCTTCAGCTGGAATGGTTTGGTAATTTTCTGTTTTGTTCTTTCTTTCAAGAAATTTGTAGTCTTCATTTGTTGGCTACATGTATCAAGTCTCTTAGCATTTTGTTGCTTGTCAATCATAATAGTCTTGAATGGTGGTCGTTTGAGGGACTTATTTTGCTTTCTGGGCTTTTACCAAATCCAGAATTGGAGACTTCAGTGCTTTCGCTATGGTATGCTTCTTTTCCATATTTACCGTATGAGATTTACAATAGAATGCTTCTAATTTTTCACTGCATGCAGGATGCAGCCTTACAATTACTAATTTGCAGTACTACATACCATATGGATTTGCGGCAACAACAAGGTTTGCTCTTAAATTTGTTTCCTTACGCCTAAACTTGTCTAAGCATGTTATACAATTGTTTTGAAAAAGAATGCATAAAACACTTTGTAGCACTCGGGTTTCAACTTTCAAATGAGTTGGGAGCTGGGAATGCACAAGCAGCTAAAATGACTGTTAAGGCCATAATGGTTCTTGTAGTGGCAGAGATGGTTATTGTAGCTATGATTCTCTTCTTCTGCCATCGTGTTTTGGGCTATGCCTTTAGCAGTAGGACGGAAATTGTAGATCGTATTGCAGATATGGGTCCTTTGCTTTGTTTCTCAATAATCATGGATGGCTTACAAGCAGTACTATCAGGTAACTTTCTCACATTTCTCTCATGTAATGGGCTTTGATTTGGAGCTAAATTTTTGAAAGTTTCTTATCAATTCAAGTGAATACTATAGCTATACTATCAAATACACATTAGTTCATTATTCATTTAGAATATTTTCTTTGCAATTAAATAGTTAACTAATAGTGTGGAAATATTTAAACAAGTTTACTCTTGGAAGTAAATTTCTTTCTGGATTAAAAAATAGCATTACATCCTTAACAGGAAATGTCTAGTTAGTAGTTATGCCATAGTCGGGTATATTTCATCAAAATAGATCAGCATAAGATGCCAATGTAGAAGTTGTGATTCTTTCTTGATATTGCTTGCCATTAACTCACAAGGTTATTTTGCGCTATATATGCATCAGGTTGCTAGAGGAAGTGGGTGGCAGGATATAGGAGCCTATGTAAATCTTGGGGCATATCATCTGGTTGGGGTTCCAGTAGGTGTTGTTTTGGCCTTCGTTGTACACTTGAAAGGAAAGGGTCTTTGGATCGGAACGCTGATATGGACTACTGTACAAGCATTTCTACTAGCTCTTAAAACAAGTTTCACAAATTGGGAAAAACAGGTTATTAGTACAAAAAAATTATTCCTTTCTATATATTTGTTTTTATTATTACACCTTTCTACAACTAAAGTTCATGTTCAACTTGATCATATAGTATGAAAATCGAGAACCTTAAAACTATTTGTGACTAAAATAATTGGTGTCCAATTGAGTTGAATGGACAAAATATTAGACTAAACCATTTTGAATGCTTAGTTGTATTTATGTTGATGTTTCAGGCATCAAAAGCAAGAGAGAGGATATTTGATGAAGATATTTAGTCCAGACTTCAGAGTTTATTGAGTTGAATGGACAAGATTTTTTTATTTGTAAGATGTTCTAAAGAAGTCTAGTTTGGCTAATACTAATTTTTATCCAATGTATGAAAGGAAAATACAATAATATCACCATTCCATTTCTCACAACTTGAAAGATAAAAAAATTTTCAGTATATTTTTTGGGAACTCTTTCCAATGTTTTGGTTGTGGAAGATTTTAGAGTTTTAAGATTTAAACCTCTTTATAAAGACATTAATGCCATTTTTGCTTTTTTTGTAAGAGTGAAGATAGAATTGCTACAAATTTTTGTTATATCTTTAAGTGTGTGCGTGTGTATATCTATAAAATCAAATACATACGAAAAGGTAAGTCATAAATTATGACAACACATTCAACGAATTGTTCACTCCTATGTGTCATCCCATGGGAATGAATAATATATATCTTAAATTCAACCTGACTAAGAACATTAGAGGACCAGTGTGTTTGGCTAAACATGCCTAGGACTATATTAAGTTCCTCACAACTGTGGCAAGGGGAAGCACCGTACTGTACTACTGTGATTTGATGTAATCTTTCGCTATTCTATTCAATAAAATTTCTACCTCTATTTGGGAAAACTCATGCTTTTAGGAATTATGGAGGATCCATCGTGAATGTGAGAAAATTGGGCACTATGTTACGGGAAGTGCTTAAAAATTTTCTCAATAAGGAAGGTAAAAATAAAGTAAACTATACAAGGTATATCTTTCTAAAAGAAAGGGGAAATAAAAAAATTAAAAAAAAAACAGCGACCAATTTTCCCAAGTCCGGGTGAGGAGACTAAGAATGAAACTTTAGTGCAAATAAATTGGCTTAGATTCAGTACACTGAATTCATTGGGATTTGGACATATATCAAATAATTGCCACATGTTCATATCTTAATAAAATTTCAATTATAAGCTCCATCATTGGTCACCACGAAATTACTCTGTCCGTTTTAGTTATTTATTTATTTATAATTCTAAAAAAAAGGTAAAAAGATAAAGGAAATGTTGAAGCTGAAGTTGTGGCTAAACGACAGAGTGAAGCAAACGACAAAAGAAAGAAGAAAACGACATCAACTAATTCAGCACAGTTAGCACGTGTGAAGGAAAGAAAGAAGTCTGTTAGGAAGTCCAGCTGCCAAGCACTGATTAGTTGAATTGGATTGTTAGTTAAGTTGTTAGGAGTTAGTTATTTTTGCTGTTTTGGCGCCTTTTTCTGGTTGCCCTGTTATGCTATATATTGATATAGTTAGCTAATTATCTTGTACTCTGATATTGAAGTAATACAAGAACTTTAATTCCTTCTGTGTGAGTCTCTTTCTTTACGGGAAATGATTAAGATAGTGTGGGGAATCATTATCTTAATCATTATCAATGATTAAGATAGAACTTTCATTTGTTTGTATTGTTAAAAGTTTTAATGATAATTTTGGTATTTTACCATAAATTTTAGCTAAATAAAAATGTATTTTTTTTCTTCAATTCTCTAATGAGGAGACTAGGAAGGAAACTTTCTCTTTAATGGAAATATCTCATACGTAATACGCCCCACCACATCTGAAAATGTCTATGTTGGACCATGTGCCTTACCGATCTATCCAACGACCAATTGGTGAAGGATGAGGAGGCACAAATCTTTTATAGCATTCGATCGCAGACCAAGCCCATTGGTATTGGAGCGAATTGTGAAAATCCCTCACAATCCCTCTCTCACAAAGCGGCTCCAACGACTCGAACCTATGACTGGGCTCTGATACCACTTGTCGGACCATGTGCCTTACCGATCCATCCAACGACCAATTGGTGAAGGATGAGGGGATACAAATCTTTTATAGCATTCGATTACAGACCAAGCCTATTGGTATTGGAGCGAATTGTGAAAATCCCTCACAGTCTATTTCACACACTTACACACATGGTTCACACAATTGCCACTTTTGCACAGAAAGTTACCATTTTCAATTATTTCAAGTCACAATTTTAGTTCAAAAAATTGAACGTGTGTACTTTGTATGTAAATGGGTGAATGTAATAGATATTTCTTAAAGAAATTTAAGCAGAGGTTCGTAGTCAAAAAAGAAAAAGAAAAAGAAAAAGCAATAAAGGAAACTAACCTGTCCTCCTCCATTGATTTAAAAAAGAAAAAGAAAAAAAAAAGCAATAAAGGAAAGGAGTAACTAGTAAGTGCCAAGCTAAAGCACTAAAAAAAGTAATGGGAAAAGGAATAAATTTCCTTGAGGGTGGCCCAGGAAAAGTTGTTGACTTGACTGAGAACAGGGGATGTGAAATTGTGAACGCACGCGGAAAAAGAAATAACAGATTACAATCAATTATGAAACAGGCAGAGTTTTAGAAAAAAAGTATATCAGTATATAATTAAAATTTTTAAGGCTAACTGATAATTTTTGTTAATAAAAAAACTAAAATGAAAATTAATCCAATCTGCCTCTGAGATTGGGGTTATCATAAGCTATCAAGATTTTTTTTTTTAAATATTCAATTTGCTCCCTAAGCTCATAGGACAATTTACACTGTTTTTTTTTTTTTTAAAATCCATGCTCTTCTAAGTCCTTGCTTCTTTTCAATAGCTTGTCTTAACTGCATATGTCTCACATTGTGGCAATTATATACGCAGAAGAATTTCTAGTAGCCAATGTAAATAAATAATTGTTAGAGATGGAGAAGGAACCAAATTAGGTTATGCCAAATATATGCGTGAAAGAGTATCTAGTGGCTAGTGATAGATAAATAAAAGTTTAAGATGGAGAAGGAAGAGCAATAGAATTTTCAAATTGTTTTAAATGATGTTTGTTTAAGCTTATAGAGTAAACTGAATATTTAAAAAAAAAAAATTTTGATAGCATTTGACAATTAACCCAAATCTCAAGACGGTTCAAGCAGTGATATTTCAACGAATGTATTATGCCCACAATAGAAGCCCCATCAAAGCTCTGATAGTACTTGATGATGTCGAAAATCGTCAGTAAGCCACACAGTTCTCACGTGCTCTAGACAAAAACCTGCACAAACAAAAGATGAAGACCCTACAAAGAGTACCGGTGTGGTACCAGCCAAATACCCTCCGAATGTCAAATTAGAGAACTTTTACAACTCTAGAGTGCCAGAGTTAGGGTGAATTATGCGTACTCTGGTTTATGAGGGCTTTGGGGTTTTTATAGTAGTGTAGAGTTGACATTCATTCCTTGGCGGAGAGGGTCTTTCTTTGTGGGGAAGATCCTTATTAATGCGCGTATCTTGCAGGATCCTTTCCTTATAAGGATTCTCTCGAGTAGGGTTAATCGTGGGGCACAAGATGTTTCCATATATACCAATTCGTCGAGTCCAAGCAAAGCAATGCTGGACTCGTCATGTTCTTTATCTCGTCGGCTTACATAGATGCCGTCAGATATTGAGGCGATGTCTTCAGCTTATGGACTCGTCATGCCACTTCTCTTGTACAAGAAGCTGATGAGCTCAGTAAACTCGTCAGCTTCTTGTACACAACGGGTTTATCTTTTGGGAATATCCATATCAGTACTCATGGTATTATTCTTACCATCACATAGCATGAGATTGATGACAATGAGTCCACCCTAGAAGTCCCCTTTTCCATTATAGAAAAAAAAAAATCTCAAGATGAACACTTAGAGCATTACCATCAGCTCTTCTATAAAAAAAAAATGTCATTTTGACACATCAAAAGCCTACTTTATTATTTTACCACATCATTTTACAATATCTCATTCATCACATGTTTTATTCTTCAATTCTATACATTAAAATAATATTTACAACACATTAAAATAATATATTAACTCCTCCCTATCATCATCAACAACAACAACAACAGCATAACCACCACTACCGCAACAACGACCACCAACAACCACTCCGCAACAACACCGACAGCCACCACCGGCACAAACCCACATCCACCAATGCCACCTTAAAAAAAATAAATAAATAAAAAACACAACCGAAAAAAAAAATCCACAACAACCCACCACATTCACAAACCTCAAAACCCATCCCAAATCAAACAAACCCACAACCACCACTGCCGCAACAACGGCCACCAACAACCACTGCCGCAAAAACACTGACAGCCACCACCGGCACAAACCCACATCCACCAACACCACCTTAAAAAAAAAAAAAAAGCCCAAACTTACGTGCAATCTCCACCGGTCAACCTCATCGGTGAGGCCAAACTCCACGGCAATGGCCGACCTCAATGGCAATGGTTTAGGTGGAGAAAAAAGAAGAAAGAGAGAGAGAATGACCCAAAAAAAAAAAAAAAAAAAGACAGAGAGGCGCAGAGAAAGTGATAGAAAAAAGAAAAAAAAGGAAAAGAAAAAAAAGAAAAAAAGAAAAAGAAAAAAGAGAGAGAGGTGAAGCTTCTAGAGAAAGAAGAAGAAAAGAGGAAAAGAGAGTGACAGAGATGAAGGAGTGGCGAAGAAAGAAAGAAAGAAAGAAGAAAAGGAAAAAGAAAGAGGGAGAAGAAGAAAGTCATAAAGGATGAGAAAGAAATGAATAATTTTTTTTTTTTTTTTTTTTTTTAGCATTCTCAATCCGTACCGTTCCAAAGATGGAACGGTACTGTTCACATATAGTAAAAATTATGAGATTTGGAACATCTCATGAAAAGTATTTTTTTGGTGTGACACACTTGAAATAATAATAATTAAAAAAAAAAAAACAATAAAGCAAAGGAGGAAGAAAGGGGGGGACTGGAAAAAGTGCACTCAACTAACCACCAAAGAAGTAAAGGCAAAAGTGTGGTTGACTTGACTGAAAGACAGATGTAAAGTTGTGAACACACACATGAATAAGAGATGTAACAGATTCCGATTTAGCATTGAAATATAATATAAAGTTAAAGTACACCATTTTATTTAAAAACTTTTTTTTTTTTTTTTGAGAATGTTTTTATTTTTTCTCAAAAAAGAGAATGTTTTTATTTAAAAACTTAAAGTTTACAAGTTTGGATCAAATTATGTTACAATAATCACACACTATTTTCATTATCATTTAATGTGAATTTTTACTAACACATATTTACTCAACACATTATATACATAAAAAAGTTTCAGAATAACCCTAATAGAAAAATAACAATTAAAATTTTAAAAAATAAATAAATAAATAACAATTAAAAATGAAGAAGGAAGTTTATATAAATAAAAGGGTAAATTGCAAATTGCACCCCTAAAGTTTGGGAGTGTTTGGATTTTCCACTCTGAAGTTTCAGAATTTAGATTTTACCCCTTAAAGTTTAGGGTGTTTGGATTTTACACCCTAACGTTTCAAAATTTGGATTTTACCCTCTAAAGTTTAGTAGTGCTTGGATTTTACACTTCCAAATTATGAAACTTTAGGGTGTAAAATACAAACACCCCTAAAATATAAGGGGGTAAAATCTAAATTCTGAAACATCAGGGTGTAAAATCCAAACACCCCCAAATGTTAGGGGGTAAAATTCAAATTCTGAAACTTTAAGGTGTAAAATCCAATCACCCTCAAATTTTAGGAGTGTAATTTGTAATTTACCCTAAAAAAAAAATATTGATGAAAGCAAGAGCAAACAAATTTTCTAGTGGCTTTATGTGACCTTTGTATTCTTTAAAGAGTTTTGATAATATCGCAAAATCTAATGATAATTTTTATTTTTTACCATAAATTTTAGCTAAATAAAAAAGTTTTTTTTTTCCTTCTTCAATTCTCATACGCAGTACGCCCACCACATCTGAATGAAAATGGAAATTTAAACAGAGCTTCATATTCATAGCTGGTTACCACGAAACTACTCTGTCTCTAAAAAAAAGTAACGGGAAAAGGCAACTGAGACTGGGAAAAGGCATTTGACTGAAAACAGGGGATGTGAAATTGTGAACACAAACACACGGAGAAAGAAAGAACAGAGTACAATCCTTTATTAAACAGCCTATAAATATCAATTGGATCCGGCTTTGTTTCAAGTGGGTTTCGAGCATTACGAACAATCACTACTACTCTACTCTAATTTCAATTTCCAATTCTGTAAGTTGTCATTTTTCACACTTATTCATCCCTTTTATTTCTTTCCTTTCATTTTTTTTTTTCTTGAAATGAAAAATCCATATCAAATTGTTTTCTTCTTCCTAATTTCCGTGAAGCAAGAGTTTCAACTTTTGTTTGTTTCAAAGTTTGAACCTCGAGTTGGTTTTCTCATTACCAATGAAATGAATGAATTAAGCTCCAAACAAAAGTTTGCTTAAATTCCGTAGTCTTTTTATAAAAAAAAAGAAAATCTATTAAATTATCTTTGTCTCATTTCCTATAGTTAAATAATTTTCAGTCGTCCCTTCTTTGGAAAAACAGAAACAAAAAAAAAAAAAAGCAAAACAGGAGCAGTTGGATTGTCTAAAACTGGAGTGTTTTCAGGAGGTTTTGGAGACCATCACTGCTGTAATTCCTTCTCACAAATGGGTAAGTTCTCACTTTTAAGTTTTAACACACAAACACAATCATCTCTATTTATTATTACCGTTTCACTCCCTGCCTTTTTTTTATTTTTAATTGGTTGTACTTTTTTTATGTAAATTTCCAACAGCTTCAATGAAGTGTAAAAGAGAGTCTTCGCCGTCACCATCTTCTTCTTCAACATCTTCTTCTTCAATGTGTCAATGGAAATACGATGTATTTCTTAGTTTCAGGGGTGAGGATACCCGTAATACGTTTACCGACCATCTATTTTTTGCTTTGCAACAAAAGGGCATTTTAACATTTATGGACAAAGAAAAACTCGAGAGAGGAGAATTGATTGCTTCTGAGCTCTTTAAAGCAATAGAAGAATCACAGTTTGCTATCATCATTCTCTCCAAAAACTATGCATCTTCTAAGTGGTGCTTGGATGAGCTTGCCAAGATTATGAAATGCAAGGAAGAAATGGGACTGATAGTTTTGCCAATTTTTTATGATGTTGACCCAACTGATGTACGGAAACAAACAGAAACTTTTAAACAAGCCTTTATTGATCACCAGGAACGCTTTAAGGATAACATAGAGAAGGTGGAAACATGGAGAGCTATTTTAAGAGAAGTGGCTGGTATCTCTGGTTGGGATCTGCATCTACGAAATAGGTAATTTCCATGAATTTCAAATGATAAGCTTCTTTCATATACCATGAAGCATATAATTAGCTATGAGAATATATCATAATATGCATGGATAGAACTACATCATGGTATACTAGTTAAGATTTTGTTAAATTTTTTGGAACAGTAGAAGTGGTTGTGAATCTACTGATATAATCACTTATAAATAGTGAAAGCTCAGATTTGTGTTAAAACACAAGAGCTTGTTCAGACCCTCAATTAAAAAATACGGCTAGATTGCTTTTACTCCAACTAAAACTAAGTGCGGAACAAGAGTAAATAAGCGCAATGAACCGATAACATTACTCTAAGCCATATCCATCCACAATAAACAATTAAATGAAAGTTTAAAGAGTAGGGAAGAGAGATGCAAACACAAGATAACACCAAGACGTGTTATCGAAGAGGAAACCGAAAAACTCGGCGAAAAACCTCTCTGCAACCCTCCAAGTCAAAATCGATCTACTAGAGAATAAAGTTGGAGTTTACGAATAACAAAAGACCCTCTAAGCCTAGTCTACCCCATGTACTTGAGCCCTCTAAGCTCCTGCTACCAACAGACTTCTCGGAGTCTTATCTTCTCTAGCTTTTTGGATCGCACAATTCAGCCCAATTGCATCTGCCACTAAATGGCTCCTTCCAATGCTTCCCAACAGTACTAAAATCTCACTTAACACTTAGGATGGGTATGGTAAGTATTTAAGCTAACAACCTCGCAAGGATATAGAGATGGAGAGGTAGGAGTTGAGGAAAACCACAAGAAAATGTGTAGATGATTGTGGATATAACAATCTCTAACTCTCAAGTATATTTGCTAGGGTTTTCTCTCTGAAAAGCATTCATTACAATTCGTGGGTAATGGGGGTATTTATAGTGTGGGTAAAGAATTTGGTAAAGCAACTTAACTTTTTGCCAAACAGAAAGTTTCGCGGGTATATCTCAGGATGGCCCTTCTCGCAAAATACTTGCGAACTTGATAGCCTAGCGTGACTCTTTAGCTTCCAGTCATGTGCTTCACACGTGGCCTTTTCGTGGGTTTCTTCTCGCGAGCTACTCGCAAATTCTACTAATTCATCTTTTGAAGCTTGATTCTTCACCGATCTCTCACACTCATCCCTTACAAATAAACCCACATACATACAGGGAAAATGATTAAAGAAATTACAATCAAATTTGGCACGGAATTAAAGCCAACACAAGATAGTTGGAAATCACAACTTTACAATCTCCCTCTTTGGCTATTCTGTGACAAAACCCCTAAACAGACTCTAGACTTAAACGTGAGTTTGGGAACATAGGCAAAACTCACTCACACCTAAATCTAAAAGTTGTGAAGCACTTGAACCATATACACCTATATCCTGAAACACTTGCACATAACAAATAAACTTCATTAAGCACGAGATAAGTAGAACACAAGGTATGTATAGAGAACAAGTAAAATAGGATCAAGATACCAAAAGAAATGTGAACATAAAGCATAACTTGATCAAACATGAACAGTCATTCGGAAAAGACCATAATGAACATTTAACTAGTAAATGATCATCTGGACACGCAATGCAATTAAGAGCAATGCTAAAATCATTTGCATGTCCAACAAACCACATGATGCATTAAAGAAACTAAGGCAAGAAGCAATAGATAACTACAAGCATCAAGAAACGGCTATAAAAACAAAATACAAAAAGTACTAAAGAAAACTATGTTTTAAACTAAAGTACTTGAAAGCTTTAAATAAAGCACTATAAATAACAAAAGCTATAAAAGCATAAAACATAAACTAGACTAGCCAAACAATGGTTAGACTATTCAAAAGTGTGTGTGGATGTAGGTTAGCTTCCTCCTTTTAAGCCCACTGATCTCCCCCTTTCAATATGCACACCTCCTTTCCCTGTGATGTTCTCCCCCTTACTATATGCTATAGTCAAAATATTCACATTAAGTGCTCTCCCCCTTTTTGGCACGAATAGCTAAAGGCTCTCCTCTAGCTTGCGCTGAATCTCATCCAATTGTGTCTCAATGGTGGTTAGACGAATCTGAACATGGTTGTTGGTAGAGTATATGACATTAGCAAGTCTAGAAATGCTCTCATGCAACCCCTCAATCAAGGTCGTCAACCTATCCGGATGAGAGCTAGATGGTCTCGGCTGAGTGCTAGCAGACTGAGGCTCAGGAATGTGAGGAGATGCTGTCTCGGGTTGCTTAGGGACAGTAGGAGCAGCTAATCTCTGTTTAGTAGGAGTGGCATGTTGGTAGGATTCGCTCTTTGGAGGCTTAGGAGGACTTTCCTTTGCCTTTTCAACAGATGAGTGACCCTTGCTCATTTGAAGAGAGATCAATCAGATTGGTCGTTGACGAGGCAAGGTTATTCCTTCTTTCGGAGGACAGACACCCTAAAGAGTCATGATCTTTCGAGGTTGATCATGACTCTTTAGGGTTGATGAAATCAGTGTTGGACAGAGGGTACAGGTTGAAGAACATGATCAATGTGAGAGTTTTCATCTCCGGTCCATTGCAGTTCCAATGGAAATGCCCATGGAGGAGACTTCATAATCAGCTCCTAAAGTGTCCAGAATTGCAGCACTGGTGCTAATCTATCATCATACGGGGAACTCTCTACATTTTTTGGACGATTGATGTGAAGAATCTTTGCTAGATAGTTCGGAGTAATGACAAAATCTTTTCCTCAAACCCAGCACTTTAGTTCAACTCTAGTAAACCATGCATTCGGGTAGAATTCTTTGACCAACTCTTCGATGGGATCCTCAAAGTTACCAAACAAACTTGCCCAATCCTTATCCGCAAATATCTTAGGGATGAAGGTTGATCCCAAGGTGTCGAATCTCACAATCCTTTCCACCACAATAAGTGCATTCTTGAAATTGTTGAAGAAGGATTGAGAGTCCAAAAGAGTCTTGAACCTCTTGTTGTTAAAGTCTCTCGTTGATTGATGAGTCCTTTTTGATACAGGAGATTATGTGAGATCAATCACAGGTTCCTTTCCGCATGAAGATCGACGAGACATCTACAAAATAACACACAAGCAAACGGAACCAACACAAACATGGTAATAGGCTTGATTAGATACAAGTTAGTCCATAAACACGAACAAATTGTCCTAAAAAATGAAAATAGACAAGCAAACATAGACACAAGATCATGTTTTAAGTGCTAAAGGTCTAACAAGACTCACATAGCGTGAGTGAAATACAAAACATGTCAAGTGATAGAGTGTGTGCATCAAGTGTGCTTGTGGTGTGCATGTAAGATGCATGAGCAATGCATGACAAAGCACTCATTGGGTAAAGTGTGTAAAACACACAACCAATGATCAAAACATGAATAATCATGGTAATCCCTAAAGATTTGTACTCAATGGAGTCCAAAACAACGAAAAAAAATACCATATAGGCATTTTATCAAGCATTTAGAGTGCACACATGACACTAACATATGAAACAATGCATGAACATATGAAAAACTTGCCTAAATATATGTTAAAATGCCACTTGGGGCCAACACAAACACAATGGGACACAGCCCAATCAAGAAAAATCAAGAAATTTGACAAGAAATTGAAATTTTCCCAACCCCTTTCAAAATAACCCTACCCTAGAAATCCTAGAATCTAAGGCTTAATCTAAGGAATCAATGATGAAAAAGTGTCAAATAAAGTTGTTGAAATTTTGAAGAAAATAAAGTTTTGGGTTGAGAGAGGCACGGAGGAGGCAAAATAGAGTTTTTGAAAAACTGTCACTGTTTAGCCTTTAAAAACTGAAAATCCTCTCGTTTCGCGGGTAAGCCACTCGCGAAGTACTCACGAGTTACTCGCGAAATACCTCAAATGCATAGGACTAGTTTTGCGGGAAGCTATTTCTCGCAAAAGAGTTGCGAGAGAGTTGTAAAACTCTCTGTGTATAATTTTGGAAGAAATGAAAATTAGCTTCCTCATTTTCGCGGATAGGCTGTGAGATGTCTTACTCGCGACTTACTCACGAAAACACCTTTGATAGAGTTTTTCAACAAAACAGATTTGGCTTTTTGGAAAAACTCTTAAAACACAAAAGTGATACACAAAAACACTTTCAAAAACAAATAAAATACTCAAAAATCTTTTTGGGTTTGATCATCAAGCAATTGAGTATACACATATCACATTTGAATACATACAATCACACAAATGAAATAGGCATTCATTGAACATTAGACTTGTGTGTTATGTGTGTGAATCAAGTATGAACTAATCCATAGTCTAGTATGAAATTTCAATAATCAATTCAATCAAGTCATACACAACTAGCACGAAGTCAAGTGACCTATCTCACTAGTAGAAATGAACATATATGATCCTCCAACAAAGTGTTTACATTTGATTGAAAGGTTTTCATTTGGCTTCCATTTTTCATACTTTTGATCTATACAACTCAATTTTTGAGAAGCGATGTCATGAAATTTTTTATATTTCTTTGACAAATAAACATTTGGTTTTGGCTCCATATATTAGAATACATTTTTGCTCCACCTTTTCCTAGTCAAACTAGTTTTCGAAGAAAGACTTTTTCAGCTCTTTCTCTTTAAGAGATTGACGTTTGTAGAGTTTTTTGACATAAAAATAAATGTGAGGAGATATATAGGCACAAGTCTACGCATGTATCAAAATCAAGCAAGACTATTGACTAATCATTCATAACAAGCTTGAAGATCTATTTACAACAATCAAACGTAGATTTCTAAATGTCGCTCACACATAAAAAATGTGCATACATAACAAGATAAGCTTGTAAGTGCACTACGCTATTAGTACGGAGGTTGATATACACAACACAAGTGATCAAACTTTTTGAGATTTTTTACTTTTTATTAGTTTTTGAATTTTTCAACACACTTAAAACAAATCAATAAAGTAAGATCAACAAAAACAAGGTAAACTAAACAAAGACCTATAAAAGAAACATGCTAGGACGGAAGCAATGACACAAGAAGATTGCATATGTTATAATGCATGAAACTATGACCATAATACATTGGAAGTATTAATGCATGGACATAGTGAGTGATCATGCATGAGTACCATTCTTCACCCACACTGTACGAGTGTTTTGGGTGAGGTCCTTAGAAGGAGGGGTACGACCGACATAACTTTCAAATCTCGAGGTGAAGCTAACTAGGCATGATGAAATGTTTTTCAACATTTCCATAACATCTTCAATGAGTTGTCCCTCATTTTCTCCTTTAGCTTAATTTCCCTTTGGCATTCTTTTTGAGTTGTCTTGACCACGTAGAGAGTCAACCTTCTTAAGAGCTTGAAGCTTGAAGCAATTTGGTCTTGTGTGCTCTTGCACGCCACAATGATGACAAAAATGCTTCACTTGAGGTCCCCTTTGACTCTTGGGTAATGGCTTCCCTTTTTCCTTTGGTTTTGGACCAATGGTTCTCTTTACAACAGTAGGGATCTCAACCTTGGGCTTCTCCACTTTGGGTTTCTCTACATTCTTGGCCAACACGAACTTTATTTCCTTCTTGGGTTCGCTGCTTGAGCTTTCTTCACCGGTATAGCTTAAACCGGTCTTGTCGTTTGAAGGTTTTTGAGAAGAGAGTACGCTGTCAAGCTTCTTGGTGGAGATGCGTTCCACTTTGAAATTTGCTTGAATTATTTCAAGTTCAAGAAACTTGATTTTGGAGTAAGCATTCAGCAACTCTTCCTTCAGCTTTTCAACTTCACATTTAGCATCCTTAAGTTGCACAAGAGTGGATTTGTGCTCTTCTTCAATTTTCTTCATCTTTTTAACAGCACTCTTTGCAACTTTGGCATATTTGCCACAATCTTCAAGCAACGCATCGTACACTTCTTGAAGATTCTTTTCACCCTCATTGAGGTGCACATCCTCATCTTCCAAAACATCAACTTCTTCTCCTTTGAAATGTACACCAAGTTCATCAACCAAGTCGCTCAACTCATCTCTAGAATCAACGGTGGTAATTGCCATGAAAATTGAATAATTTCCATCACTCTCACATTCTCCTTCCGCATCGGAGTTTGAACTCTCCGAGTCACTAAGGGTAGTAGCAAGTACTTTACCCTTTCCTCTCAAATAGTTTGGACATTCTTTCTTTAGATGCCCATGACCATTGCATTCATAGCACACAATTCCTTGGGTTGATGATGAGTCTTTTCCATCCTTCTTCTTGAACTCCCTCTTGTTATTTTTGGAGGATGAGAACTTTCCTTTGCCAAACGACTTCCCATTGTTCTTCATCTTGAGAAATTTTTGGAAGTTCTTTGCAAGAAACGCCACCACTTTTTCTACATTGTCTTCATTGGAGGAATCACTAGTTCTCTCATTTATGGTTTTGAGAGCGAGTGATTTACTAGACTTGTGAGAGGGCAGTCCGAGCTCATAAGTTTGGAGAGAGCCAATGAGTTCTTGAATCTTGATCTCATCCAAATCTTTGCTTTCCTCAATGGCGGTGAACTTTGCCCGGAAACTTTCGGGTAAGAATCACAGTTTGCTATAATCATTCTCTCAAAAAACTATGCCTCTTCTACGTGGTGCTTGGATAAGCTTGCCAAGATTGTCAAATGCAAGGAAGAAATGGGACTGATAGTTTTGCCAATTTTTTATGATGTTGACCTGACTGATGTATGGAAACAAATAGGAACTTTTAAACAAGCCTTTACTGATCACCAGAAACGCTTCAAAGATAACATAGAGAAGGTGGAAACATGGAGAGCTACTTTAAGAGAAGTGGCTGATATCTCTAGTTGGCATTTACAAAATAGGTAATTTCCATGAATTTCAAATGATAAGCTTCTTTCATATACCATGAATCATATAATTAGCTATGAGAATATAACATAACATGCATGTATTGAACTACATCATGGTATGCTAGTTAAAATGCCTAATTCATCTTCTCCATTTTTTATTTTTTATTTTCTTAACTTTACTTTTGTTATTGTTTTCTCTCTCTCTTTTTTCAAGAAAAAATTGGAGAATTATATATAGTTGGAATTGTGTGGGGTTATTCCGTCAAGCTAGTCCTTAAATTGCTCACAAGTCCCACACGAGTGAAAAATCTCTAAGTTTATAAGGAACACTTGGTGTTTTATGGATTTAAATGTAGTAATTGAAGCTTCGTATACTAAATTGTGAAAGGGCCAAACCAAAAGGTAAATTGTACTTTTCCAGTTCCTTTGGTAGGATAAGTTTATCCACAGGCTTCTTTAGCGTGCGTTTGGGAAGCGCGTTTTGCACTTCCCACATCCACGTCTGGCGTTTTTTTTTTTTTTTTTTTTGAGCCGTGATTGTTGACTTTTATGTGTGAACAATGCACACCAATAGGTCCCGTGCACTATTTACAGGACCCACAAACCTCACTTTTCAGCCACTTTTTCATTAAAAATGGGTCTCATGGTACTATTCACACATTTAAAAATTATTTTGCTACAGTGTTTTCAGTTTTCAGCTGTATCCAAACGGACCCTTAGTCAAAGTCTACCTATAAAAATGGTTGAAAGACTATACATTATGATGACTAAAAAAATTTAATTCTACTATGAAGAGGTAATCAATTATTAAGTCACTCTTTTCAAAAAAAGAAACAAAAAATTTATTAAGTCACATGATGCTTTAATATTATGGATAAACATTCACCAATTACTCTAGCCGTGCCCCATAAGAATTTAAGTCAGTTGAAGACTTGAAAGTCCAATTTTAGAGACAATTATAACACTTTAGGGTTCGTTTGGGAACAACTTATTTAGCTGAAACTGAAAACTTTTTGCTGAAAGTACTGTAGATAAAGCTAAAAGTTAGTTGAAATAGTACAATAGGACTTATAAATAATACAAAAAAGTGCAATAAGACTCATGAATAATAGCAAAAATAAGTTGAATAGTAAAATAAGCTACCAAATATAATCTATCCAAACGCAACCTTAATAAATCAATGTGACGCTTTAACAACCCAAAATTACCTTTTGCCAAATTATAGATTGGATTAAGTTTACCGCATGCAAGTCCTTTTTAAAAGGAACTAGTATGTAACCCGTGCTACTACACATGAATGATTAATTGGAGTGATGCTATTGGTCAATTTTTTTCTTTTTTTTGGGTTTATCACATGGGTGATAGAATTAAATAAAACAATGAAAAAAAATATATTGCATTTTATTATTTAAGTAATGCTATTGGTTTTTTTTTTTTTTTAGCTTATCATATGGAGGATAGCATTAGATAAAACAATTTTTAAAAAAAGAGAATATTGCATTTCATTATTTAAGTGATGCTACAGTGAAGAAAAAAGAGAATATTGCATTTTATTATTTAAAATATATAAAGGGACATTAGTGGAACTTTCTTCAAAAGTTTCTAATAAAATTGGACATGAATAGCGTATTGGAATCAGAAGTGTGTTGCAATTCACAGTTTTTAGTGGAGATGCCATCAGATAGCACTTTTCCCCTATAGACATGCCTAATACGTTGTCCTTGAGTTTCTTTTGAGTACGTTTCAAGCCAAAGTCAATATTGTTATCTCTTTAACACTTCAAATTGCCATTGATCAGTTTCACAAAATTTATATTTACAGAACATTTTACCTTCTTGATTTTTTAACATCCGAAGGTTAAATGTTTCTATTAAAACAAAAAAGTTCACCTAACTAAAAATCATATATACATATCTTTCATCAATTGTTAATGGCTCTAAAATTTATTTATGCATCAAAAGCAGTGACTAACTTGAAGGAAAAGAAAGATTACATGTTACCATAAACTATCACTTCCAAAAGCATCATTAATCAAAGATTGAAATGAAACTATCATTCAAAATAATTCCAACAGTTGCCTGTGTTCCAAATTGTAAGCTTCAATCTTCTCCCACCAATTGTGAGCAACTTAATCTCAAAATCCACACCTGGAAATGATTAAAACAATAATGAAAGCTCATAATACAATCTAAAGAATGAAAATGGTGATCCCTAGAAAAATAGAAATAAAAGGACATGAATGCTCTTGGTGTACCTAATAATACAAAGACTAAGGAAGCTCTGGACCACCCATGATTAGGTCTTGGGTTTCTCAAACCAAGCTAATATTGACTATTTAACTCAAACGTTTGGATAGCACACAATGCAGAATTGTGACTAATGAAGTTAAAAAAAAATACAATTACATGAACTCCAAAAAATGAACTTAGCTCAGCAAAGCAAGCAATACCTTACCAACATAGTCTACACTTGTGATAAGCAAGAATCCAATGTGATATTTGAGTCCTATAGAGGAGATGCAGATCTATAATAGGATGAGAAAAAGTGGGAATCTAGACTAAATATTACATATCACATGTCTAAAGAAATTTCACAAAACACAAGTAATGTAATAATAACTAAAAAATGGTCTTCCAAGAGGGATAACCAAATGAAAGGGTGAAAATACTTTGTATAGTTGCAAGATAACTCCTAAAAACCTGACATTTTAATTGAAGGCGTGTTAGGCATGTCTTTTTTGTTTATAATCTCTACAACAATTTAAAATTTTAGTATTTTGCGTACCTTGACAGGAGTGCAGCAAGTTTAGAGAAGCATATATCATGACAAATTCCTACTCCAAAATGACCAACATCTACATTGAACACTTGCTTATCAGTGCCAACCAATTTTGAAGAAATTGCTCTTCAACCAGTAAATCTAAAAGATAGATTTGTGTTAACTTTCAATATAATTATTTTCAAATTTTGTTATACCACAAAGTCTCACAATTGGTCTCAAATGAACCTCTGATGATGGCACCTAGTCGCACCTTACAAAACCACATCCACTTTATCTAAGTAGGCACAGAAGGAACAGAGCCAATCCTCTTAGAAGTATGGATAATACACATTTATGGTGCATAATTTAGTACAATCTGATCAAAACAAATGGTAGTTATTTAAGTTTTGAGTCTAAATCGTATACACCTATGTTTGGCAACCCAAATTTTAAAAAATCTGGGACAACTCCAGAAATAAATAACATATTGGAATTTTGTTTGTGTTTGTGTAGTAAAGGGAAAAAAACCCATAGAGTATAATAAGAAGAAATATTAACCTAGTATCAGCTATCAATTTTTGAAATAATGAAACTCTTTGCTTCAAGTGCATCACAAAAAAAAAAAAAAAAAAAAAAAAATCACAATGGCATTTAAATTAGGGAATTCTTACTGATATACTTCCATTCAAGCAGACGATAGTACAATCTGTATGAAAAGTAACGAACTTAGGGCTGTAAAGTTGTGATTTACAACTATGTTTTATGTTGGCTTTATTCCATGACAAAAAGTGTTGTAATTGCTTTAATTTTGTTCCTTGTATTTTGTGGGATTTTATTGTATTGGGTTTAGTATTAAGTTGGTGAAGACTCAAGCTTATTTGAAGATCAGTGCATTTTGTGACTAGCTCGCGAGAAGTTCGCGAGAAGGGTTCCCGCGAAAAGGGCATGTGAGAAGCACATGACTGGAAGCTGAAGAGTCGTGTCAGGCTGTTAATTTCGCGAGTATCTCGCGAGAAGGCCTTACCCGCAAAAGTAAAAGAGGTCATTCAGAGAGAAAAACCCTAGATAGGTTTTCTACAACACACACACCCATCTTTTGAGAGAGAGCTACTCATCCTTAAAGAGAAATCATTGTAGCTTCTTCTCCTTCCATCTCCCATTGTCATACATTGAGAGGAGATTTGTACCCAAACACAACCCACACATTTTCAGAGTGTAGAGAGTGTTTTGGAGCTTGGGAAGCTTTGGGAATTTGCCAAAAGAAGTCGGTGAGGCTTGACGGATGCAATTGGACGTATTGCAGGATCCGGAAAGCTAGACAAGACACGGTTCCGAGAAGCCTTGTTGGAGTAGGAGCTTGGAGGACTTAGGTACATTGGGTAGATTAGGTTTGGAGGGTCTCTTGCTATTCGTGTATCCCAACTTATTGTCTAGTGGATCGATTTACTGCTTGGAGGGCGGCGGAGAGGTTTTTCGCCGAGTTCTTTGGTTTCCTCTTCGATAACATATCGCCGTGTTATCTTGTATTTGTATCTCTCTTCCCTTACTCTTGTACTTTACTTTTATTGTTTGTTGTTCATGTTTATGCACTAGAGTAGTATCGGTTGTTTGCGCTTCATTTACTCTTGTTTCCGCACTTAAATAAGTTAGAGTAAAATCAACCGAGCCGTAATCTTTTAATTTGGGGGTCTAAACAGCTCTTGTGTTTTAACACAAATCCGAGCTTTCAAGAGCCATTATTCACTTCTCCAAAAAAACAATCCTTATTTACAAATCAAAGCAAATGAAAAAAATTAGCAATGAAAGAAGAATTTAAGCTACCATTATGTGATGTTGTTGACAGTCTCAGACAGCCTTAAAAACTTTAGTTTTGTTGCCTTATTAACCCAAAGACACACAAACAAAAACTTGAGACAAACGCATGAAATGGAAATTAAATTTTCTCAGAAAGAAAGAAAGCATTGGATACCTTACGTTAAGTTAAAGTGAGGGTCAGATCTGATATCATTCATAAGCAAACAGATATCAAACGTAATCCAAAATAAAGCAAATAGATATCTAACTATCATAAAAATAATAAAAAATAAAAAATCACATGAAATTAATACAGACTTGCTAGTTATTAACGAAAGATTGTGTGCACCATTCCTACGCTTGAAGCCTGCCAATGAGACAGAGATATTAGGACAAGAATAAAAAAAGGAAGAAGCGAACATCAAATTTAATATTTAGTATTAAATTTAGATTCAGCCCATAAATTCTCACCAACAAAACCCATCAACAGAATTTCTCAACCAACCAAATAAATAAATAGAGCAATACAAATTCTGTTAGTTTCAATAGAAAATAGGCTAATTTACCGGAAACAAATATTATATCTTAAAAAATCACTGCCTTTGTAGGATCTTGGAATTTGGTTGCTATCAAAATTAATCAATCTGTCAGTCCACGAAAGAATACCAAGAATCTCTTTGCTGCAAATTCATCTACCCTTTTCCTCCTACCACAAAAAAGGAAACTTGAGAACTATAAAACAAAACCTAGAAAAGTATTTGAACTCTATGATTGATAACCAATTAGATGGCAGATTATGCAGAGAACAATCAGTAAGGAATTGTTACCTTAGCTTTCTTCAACATAGAATCAACAAACTTCTCCTCATAACTGGCTCTTCTCTTATAAGCCACAACACATTAAAAGAATGAGACATGAGATATTTCCAAATAAACCAAATTAAAATCAGTTTGTTAGAGAGTGGTCACTCTTCTATGGCCACTGATGGGAAGATGAAATTGGGATTGAATGTATATAGAGGGTTATATGTTGAAAGGAATCTATATTAGGGTTTTTACTATACAAAATCTAAACCAATTTCTTAAATCAAAACCAACCAACCAAAATAGCAAAACCTAAATCTTATTAAACGCCCAAAATTAACATAAACGATTTTACTTGTAGTAGTTCCAGCGATCTGATGTTGGGTTGGTTGTGCGGTTTGGTGAAGTTGTAAGCGAGGTGGAGGGCTCAGCAACCATGAGAGAGGCGAAGGTTTGTGGCTTAGTTGATTCACCCATTAGATAAATACAAAGACATGCGTTTTGTAGAGCATAAACCGGGCCATTTAAAATTGTGAAGAAAAGTAAAATTGAAATAGAAGGAACCTCTTCTATATAAGATACATAAATACCCAAACACGTGCATCATTGATCCCGAGAGATCTCTTTCAAATTCCATAGCATTCATTGAAAAAGAGGGGAGTTGTATATTAAGGTTCATTGAACCGGTGTGGTAACTGGTAAGATGCACTGTTATGGCCTGTTTGGAAGTTTAAAAAAGGAGGGGGAGTAGAGTAGAGGGAGAGAGAGTAATTCAATTACCTTGTTTGGAAGTTTTTTAAGGAAGAAGGGGGAGGAGTTTGAAGGGGTTTCAACCACCTCTAACTCCTAATTTTTAATTCTCCCAAATTGGAGAGATTTGGAGGGAGAGTAGAGTAGATAAATTATTGACTAGATAAAGTTCCCAATTTACCATTTCTAAATTAATAATAGACCAATGTTGCAAGTCCATTTTCAAATAAGAGTAAATTTGTCTATTTTAATCATTTCATCTTCTCTCCATCCAAAATTTTAAAACATCCAAATAAGGGGAAGGGCTAATTACTCCCTTTCCCCTTACTAATTTTAAAAACATCCAAACAAGGTGGAGGGGATCCATTTCCCTCTACTCTCCTCCCCACTACTCTCCTCTCCTCTACTCCCCTCTACTCTCCTCCCTCTCTAAACTTCCAAACAGGCCATTAGATAGGTAGGAGAGGATGGATAATTATAACCTGGTCCCACTTAAATTTAGACAGATGGAGCAAAATTGGACTCTAATTTCATATTTGAATTTAACAATTGAAAGGATAATTATGGTGTGGTCCCCACATAAATCAAGACACATGGCACAAAATTGGAACTCTAATTTAGAATTCTAATTTGAGTTTTTCTCTGCTTCACATATTATTATATATATAGATTTGTTTTTGTCCAATCATTGTTCTTGGTTAAATAAATTCCTTAAAGTGCATTTTAACCCTTTTATTCACAAATCAACTGTTTAAAAAAAAAAATTATGTAATTTTGAAGAAGTAGAGCTTTAGTATTTTATAATGATATTAGTGCCTAAATAGAAATTCAAAGAACACCTCTTCTTAAGCGAACCGAAAAGAAAAAGAAAAAGAAAAAAAAACACCATTATTTGAGTCTCCGTTCAAGAGGTAAAAACTTGTGCTTGTGCTGGCACTAAGTACCCGTTTGGGTACTGCGTTTGCGTCCAGAGAAAACGCGTTTCATCATTTTTTTTTTTTTTTAAAAGCAGGAACTTTTGACTTTTCAACTGTGAACAGTGCATCTATGCACTGTTCACGGACCCACAAATTTCACTTTTCAGCAACTTTTTCATTAAAAATGAGTCCCACAGCACTATTCACACATTTAAAAATTATTTTGCTACAATGTTTTTCAGTTTTCAGTTTTCAATTTTCAGCTGTATCCAAACGAACCCTAAGGCTTAACCTTTTATTATTTGTATTCTAGCAATCTTAAAATTTGATGCATCTGTTTCAACAAAATATAACGATAACTATAGCTTGAATATAATATACAATTCTATATGAGTAATTCTATCCACGAGCTGATGAATTCATATGTACATGCTTGTGCAAGGTGTATTCTTGCCTAGTATTTCTCTTCATCCTCTGCGGTTTTATAATTGGTTTGGACCATCATGTGATTATTTTCTATCTTGTTAACAGGCATGAGTCAGAATTGATCCAACACATTGTGAAAAAGATTATTTTATAATTGGTTTGGACCATCATGTAAATGTCTTCTATCATCTTTGCAGGCCTGAGGCAGAATTTATCCAAGACATTGTGAATGAGATGATGGAGAAATTGAGTTCAAAATCCTCAAGCTCATTTGGTAATGTAAATGGTTCAATCCTAATTTGGCATGTAACTATCAGAGTATCATGCTATTTTGCATATTCATTTTCTGTTGGCAAATGCAAGACAATTTTTCCTGATAACTTCTTGAAACTTGAAAACTAAGGACTAAATAGTATTTCCTTCCCTACCATGTGTATACTTGATAATCAATGGTGTCATGCCCTATAAAATAGATAACAAGAAAATCCAATGACACTAGTTTGTAATGAGTGAATTATTATTATTATTATTATTATTATTATTATTATTATTATTATAGTACCCTACTAACTCAGATGTTGACAAATATGGAATTGGTGGTGATGATGTATATGCAGATGGTGATGTATATGATGATGATGATGATGATGATGCATATGCAGATGATGATGATGATGCTTCATATGCAGATGATGATGTATTTGTAGAGGATGATGATGATGATGATGCATATGCAGATGATGATGATGATGCTTCATATGTAGATGATGACGTATTTGTAGAGGATGATGATGATGATGCATATGCAGATGATGATGATGATGATGATGACGACGACGACGATGATTATTGACATGACTACAGAAGATGACCCTCATGTCCTGTTTATACTTTGACTAGCTATTTTTCATAGGATGAATATCGATTGAGGCTTTGACAACTAGACGTGCACATGCAATTCAATGAGCCTGACCATGTTTTAAATTTGTATTTGGTTCAATTACAATGATTTGGGAATTTGTTCAATTGGCATATCTAAATCATCTTGTTTCAAAATGAAAATGGAGTTTAAGATTAATTAATTAATTTATTTTTAAAGGGGATCTAGCTCTTGACAGATAAGGAGTTACATGGTTTTTGTAATAATATTTTTTTGTTGGATGAATTTCAAGTGGGCTAGTGCTATTGGATAGCCTACGAGCAATACTTTCAGGTAACTTTATCACATTTCTACCTTCTATATGTTTTTGAGATAATGTTTATGAAACAATATATTCCTTACAGTTCAAAAGGAGAAAGTTTCAAACAAGTTCAGTTGTAAAGTAATATTCTTTTTAGATTATAAAAGAGCCCTATATATTCAAGAGGAAATGTCCTGTTAGAGAGTGGAAGGAACTCTCACCAAAGTTATTCCAATTGAAATTATTCAACGAGAGCTCAAGGATTTTAAGAGAGGTAAAATTCACATGATGCAAATTTTGAGGAAGATTGTCAAGGTAACAAAAGAATAAACTTAACTCTACCAGAGATGGTAGCAAATTTATTGCATTAAGCCAATCCTCTGCGTTGCTAAGATCAACACCCCCCAGATCAAGAACTTTCAAAGAAGAAAGTCTATAAACCCAATTGAGGTTTTTAGCTCTTAAAGAATGGCCACTTCCACTCAAATCCAGAGACTCCAAGTGTGAGAGGTTTCCAAGAGAACTAGGAATTGTTCCACGAAAATTGGCATCAGATAAGTTGAGATATTCTATATAATGAAGAGAACCAATAAACTCTGGAATTGAAATATAGTTGAAATTATTTTGGCTCAAGTCTAGGTACCTCAGATATGGTAGTTCAAGGAAAGATTGATTTATCTCACCTTGCACTATGTTGAATGGGTCTCGACCGTGGAGATCAAGGATGGTCACATGACCAGTTGCGTTGTCACATCCAACTCCTCTCCATTTGCAGCAATCTTCTTTGGCCGTCCATGAAAAGAAGGGGTCTGATGAAGCACTCTCCTTAAAGCCTTCTTTGATCTTGAGAAGAGCTTCTTGCTCACTGTCCATGCACGGTTCCACACGAGTCAAAGCCATTTCCATGCAGTGAAGCCCAGTGATGTAAAATAGTATTGGAATAAACTTACTTCCTTTTATCTTCATGATCATCACTGCACTTGAAACTGCCAGCTATGGGTACAAAATGAAAGAAAGTTCGCAAAAGAAAGTTGCAAGCCAGTAAATAGAATTGGCTATGTCGAACTCTTTTTGCAGTGGTATTTTGTTGAATGAATTCTTCATGTCATATTCCTTCTTTTTTTTCTTTCTTTTTCTTGTTTGTTTTTTTATTAACAATTACGGCAAAAGTTCTATCACATTAATTTGTTGGGCAGAAACTCCTTTGATAGGGAAGTATGAAAGTGACAAGAAAATTTTATAATTTTATGAATTATAATCTTATAACTTATTCTTTTAGTTTACAAAATTCTTATTCACAGGCGATTAAAATTTTCATTCAATTTTTAGTATGGGATTATCGCTGATGTATCTCTGTCTAATTGTTCTTAATGTTAGGGCACATTTGGTGTTCTCAATGAAAATTAAGTTAAGAACAAAAACTTCATATTAGTGAGAATAAAATCTATACTACTAATAACAAGAATTTGTGAATGTATAAAGCTATTAATGATGGCTTTAAATCCTAAGGGATTAACTAAGTGGTTTTTAAGGTCACTTGATATCTATGAGATCCTGAATTCGAAACATTTTGCCAACATCTTGGAGCCACCTTTAAGGGATTCCTCATTGTAATAACCTAGTGTGTCTAAGTTGGGGGAATGTATACACCTGAGAAAATAGTCAGATACTTAAAATTTTTTGAATATGCTCGTTTGTCAACAAAAAATGATGTCTTTAGCACTTAATTACCTACTTAATTGTATCAAAATGGAATATACTTGCATACATATTTTGTGGGATTTGTGTACATCATCTTACCCAGTTTGTAAATAGTTGCAATTTGGTTCTAAATATGTATAAAAAATATGATGCGAAGCATTGTATTTCCATCCAGTATCCAAACATAGCTATGAATGTGATGAGATGTATAAGTTCGTAGGTGTGATTTTTTTTTTTTTTTTTTTTTGGGGAGGTACCTCATCACACTCTTAGGTGTTTTCATGATTGGTAATGACATTAATCTTAGTGACAAAGCATAAACCTTGAATTGAGACTAATGAAAAAATATATTATCTTAAAAAATAATTGAAAAACCTCTGAGCACATGTGTAGTGCATGCAAAGGTTTTATAATGCATAAATATTTCCTAGGTGTTTCAGTTTTTTTTTTTTTTTTTTTTTTTTTTTTTAAATCTCACTAATAAATACATGAACTCCAAATTTAGATGAATGGAAATAAAATAGAGAAGTCTCTATGCATGCGCAACACGCGTGTGAAGAGACTAGCATACTATAATATAGGATAACTATATTCTTATCATACTAGTGTTTGTAAAATTTTAATAAAATCTAATATATGTATTTAACCGATTAAAACTGTATTTTTAATATATATATATATATATAATTGTTTGATTTAACAACTAAAATTCTAGGTTTTTTTTTCTTCTAAAAAAAATTATAGGTTTCGGTCGTTGTAGAAAATTTTATTTATTTAGGTTTTATTTTTATAATTATTTTATTTCTGAAGATATATTAACTTTTAAAGTTATTTCGCACATTTGGGTAGATAGTTTTTTTTTTTTTTTTTAGAATAGTTAATCATAAGAAATTAACAACTATTTCCCCTAATTGAGAGTTTAATCAAATCATCGAATAACTTTATAACTACATGAAATGAATAGCAATTCTATTGTAGAATTTATTATTGCGTATCAAATATGTCCATAATGCATTCATATTTGTGCTAAATTTATTCGAATTTCTTCGTGATTCTGAATGTTGACAAGCTGGAGATTCCTGTTCAGAAACTAAGTTATCATCAGCACTAGAAAGTCTAGTCTTGTATTGGAAGTATTCTATGAAGAAGCTTCCCCCTATTAATTAGTAGTTGATTTGTTTGCACAGAAGACAAGTCTTGTATTGGAACTTGGAAGTCTTCTATGGAGAAGCACAGAAATTTCCACGAAAACATTTGTGAAATTAGAGAAATTATTAGTTCTATTGGGAGGATTGCTGAAATAGTCTTTTGGTCATTCTAACTAAGTATCTTAAACCAAAGAATTACATAACACGTTCCTATAGTAATAATAATAATAAGATACATGTGGAGAAGGAATAGTACCTAAATTAGGGTGCGACACGTCTTTGTGTTTTGCTTTTAGGCTTGATTCTTAAACCAGAGTCATTGTCATTGTCATTCTAGTTGCTGCAAATTACTCTGATTTTTTTTTTGATGGAAAGGAAAATTTATTGAACAGAGAACCAAAAAACAAACAAAGGCTAGCTTAGCCTTTCCTTCCTAATTATAGAAGCAAAACAAGGAGGACAACTACCCCAATTAAAAGAACCAAAAAAATTACAAGCCAGAGACCACTTAGCTAGGGAGTGAGCTGCCATATTAGCTAGCCTAGGAACCCAAATGACAGACACATTAGAATAAGATACAAGAAGAGACTACATGTCCGCTAGGATTGAAGCAATTCTCCAAGGCGGGGGCAGCATCAGCTCATGACTAGCATCCTGACAAATCTTAGAATCTGTCTCAATAATAACATTTTCTGCCTCCATCTTTGCAGCCAAAGAGATAGCCCATCTCATAGTTTCAGCCTCTGCCTGGAGAGGGAAGGTGGTTTTCGCTTTTTGAGAGCAAGCAAAAACCAAATCCCCTCTCCAGTCTCTAGCCACCAAAGCTAAGGATGAATAATTTGGACCAATAGCTGCATTAACATTAATTTTAACAGATAGACGCCTTGGAGGGGACCAAGGCTGCAAAGGATGATTGATATTTACAGATGCAGGAGCAACCGGTTTAGAGATTTTAAATTCCATAAATAACTTCCAAACTCTAGCTATTAATTCATCACATCTCAAAGGAAGGTCTTCAAAATTCACTTGGTTTCTTAGCTTCCAAATTCCATCACAAAGAATGGCCCCAAATAACAAGAAATCGTTCTTTTGAATAAGCTGGTTGGTAAATGGGGGTGAACACAAAAATTGAATGAAATCCACTTCCGAAGAGAATCCAAAAGAATCCATTCTCAGCCCCCATTTACTATTGAACCACACTGCCTTGGCTACTGGACAAAGTGCAAAAAGATGAAGAGAGGTTTCAATTACCAACCTACAGAGGGGACAATAAACATCACCAATATCAACAAACCTGCTTAGCTTATCTTTAGTAGGCAAGCAAATGCAGCAATCCTCCAAATCATCATTTTGTGCCTCTCATGGAGTTTAGCTTTCCAAATACAATTCCAAAAAGGGTCAATATTATGTTGCAAAGTAAATTAAAGAAGACTTTGTATGTGCCAAGTAAATCACCAATTCATCAATGTCATACTCATACCATTTTTTTCTTCTTCTTTTCCCTTTTGCTTTGAAGATGCCATGAATACGCTGAGTTTCTTCCCTTCTAGAGTGTTTCGCGTCGAGCGCTAGTGTGAAAAGCGGACTTTGTTTTGTGCGTGTGGGCTGTTGTTGACATGTTGTGGACAAAACTTGGCTTGGAGTTTCGGAGAATAACTCTTGAGCGTGTTCACCTGGTATTATTTTGATTAAACTTTTTCTTTCTTTGTGCTTAAGTTTTCTAGAGGATGACTGACAGTTTTATTGACTGGCTGGTAAAAGAAACATAATTTGTTAATAAATTAAAAAAAAAAAAGAGAAAAAGAAATCTGGTTAATGGTCTTTTGGAAAGAAAAGGTTGTCTACGGTATCTTCATAGCCATAATTCATTGAGTAGTGGAGCATGTATTACAACTTTTATTACATTAAGCTTACTAAATGATGTATCACCAACTACAAAAAAGACCTTCAAATATTCATTTATATGGGGTTCGAAACCTACCAATTTCATTTATTATCACATCAATTTGTAAACTTTATATAATAAAACTTGTAATGCCTTCAACATTTTCCTAATTCATTACAACTAATAACAAGAATTGTGCCATAAAAAAATAAAAAATATAAAAAATTGATGCACACCTGAATTTGTACCATAACTTAAGATTGGGGATCATATAAGATGCCATGAATACCAGGAGGGAAGCAAATGGAGTGGAGGTCAAGTTGAGCAAGATCAATTATGAGAAAAGACGTTGTAGCAATGGTTAGAATTTAAATAATTAAATTCACAATTTTCCTAACGGCTTAATCTTTTAAAAGAATCGGTAATTTATCATGGTATTCTTAATCTTTTGGGAGAATCAAAAACATATTAGCCTCTATCTGCAGGGGTAGAATCAGGAATTTTTGTTTGGAGAGGCAAAGATTAAAAGATATATATATTAATTTCAAGATTTGCTTCTCCAAATGTTAAAACAAAGACAAATTTGTTAATTTTGGCATGTTTATGAGATTTTTCAAATAAAATTAGTAATATCATATATTTGATTATCAAGAATTATGTTGTAATCTAGCACTAAATGTGTTTGTCATACCAAATTCTATTTTTATCTTCTTGTTTGAGTATATTAGTATGAAATACTAGAAAAAAAAAAGAATATAAATTGGTTTAATAGCTAACATTAGATAAGTAAAAAGAAATTTGAGTAAAATATAAATGAAAAAGGAAAACTCTTTGTTAAGAAAGAGAGAGAGGAGAGAGATTGATAGCACTAGATAAAAAGTGTGTTTATGAGAACACCAAGCGATGAGATATTTTGGAAAGTGGCAGGAAAGTAGAATATTAGAAAAATGCAAATTGAAAATGTGAAAGTAATAAAACAAATTTCAAGGTTTACCAAAAAAAAAACAAATTTCAACAAAACAAGGACAAAGGTGGGGCCGTGGGGGTAGTTAATCAATTTCCTTCGGATTGGCAGCTCTTGAAAAAAAGGCATTGGGGTATCTTTTGCCCATTTCCCAGAGCTCTCTCTCACCCAAAGGAGTAATCTGCTAATAATCAGCCTTCATTGCCCGACATCAAATATTTCATTTTCGCCAAAATCCTGTTTCTCCAAACCAAATGACGCTTCGCCAAACCAATTCGTGTGCATCTTGTTCCATATACCTTCATGTGATTCTCTTCCTTTTTATAATCCTGCTCTGCTTGCAACCAACCACTGCAGCTCCTGCTCCAACAAATGAGACCGATCGTTTGGCTTTGCTCAAATTTAAAGAATCTGTAACTTATGATCCATACAACATTTTGAGTTCATGGAATGACTCTGTGAACTTCTGCAATTGGCTTGGAATAACATGCGATGGTCGACACCAAAGAGTCACGGCCTTGGACCTACCGGGCTACAACTTACGTGGATCTCTATCACCTTACATAGGCAACCTCAGCTTTCTTAGGTCCATCAAACTCCAAAACAACACCTTCTATGGTGAAATTCCACGGGAAGTTGGCAATTTGTTTCGACTGCAAGAACTCAGACTTAGCAATAACACGTTGGAGGGGCAAATACCACCCAACTTGTCCAAGTGCTCCAATCTCAGATTCATACATCTTCATGTGAATAGCTTTACAGGGAAAATTCCAATGGAGCTAGGCTCTCTAATGAAACTTGAAGAACTTCAACTCCTCAAAAACAATTTGGCAGGAGGGATCCCACCTTCTCTAGGAAATCTTTCTTCGCTCAAATCTTTCACTGCAGAGTACAATAACCTGGTGGGAAATATTCCAGATACCATAGGCCGATTAAAAGGCTTAGAAGTTTTCTCAATTCTCATGAATAAATTGTCAGGTATGATCCCTTCCTCTCTTTACAACATGTCATCTCTCCAAATATTTTCAGTTGCAGACAACCAACTTAATGGCACACTTCCAACAAACATAGGCCTTAATCTTCCTAATCTCCAAGTTCTTCAATTTGGTGGGAATGAGTTCTCTGGGCCAATCCCTACTTCATTATGCAATGCAACTCACCTTCAAAAAATTGATTTAGGTATGAACAATTTTACGGGATCAGTTCCAACTAATCTTGGAAATTTGTTGGATCTTTTCTGGCTAGGTTTGAATGGCAATTACCTAGGAAAGAGCCTCCATTTCTTAACATCGCTAACAAATTGTAGCAAACTGGTCTCCGTGGATTTAAGTAAAAACCAATTTCAAGCTGTTTTGCCCAATTCTATAGCCAACTTGTCAACCAACCTCACTAAATTATATTTTGGACACAATGAAATATCTGGAACTATTCCTGCATCATTAGAGAATCTTGTCAACTTAATTGGCTTAGGCATGGATTATAATCACTTCAGTGGCACCATTCCCACCAGTTTCGGGAGGTTTCAGACGATGCAACTGTTGGCTTTAGGTGGAAACAAATTGTCTGGAGAAATACCAACCATCATAGGCAACCTTACTCGGTTGTTCCGACTCGAGTTACAAGAAAACAGATTCGAAGGAACCATACCTCCTACTATTGTATACTGCCCAAATTTGCAGATCTTGGACGTTTCACAAAATAACCTTAATGGATCCATACCCCTGGAGCTTATTGGTCCTTCTTCCCTTACGTTGATTCTCCTCAATTTATCTTACAACTCATTGACTGGCAAACTGCCATCTGAAGTAGGTAACCTGGAAAATATCAATGAACTGGATGTTTCTAACAATAATTTGTTGGGTGAAATTCCGCCATCTATCGGAGCTTGTTTGACATTGGAACACCTTAACCTGCAAGGGAATTCCTTTATAGGACCCATTCCATCATCTATGGCTTCTTTGAGAGGTCTTCAACATCTAGATGTTTCACAAAATAACCTATCAGGATCCATTCTAGACGGTTTCAAGAAGCTTCCTTTTTTAGAAAGTTTAAATCTTTCGTTTAATAATTTTGAGGGTGAGGTACCAACTGAAGGAGTTTTTAAAAACACAAATGCAATATCATTGATTGGAAATGCTAGACTTTGTGGTGGTATACCAAACTTGAAGTTGCCAAAATGTCCTGTAAAAGTCATGAAACGAGGGAAGTCCAGTGGCTTCAGAGTAGAAATTATTATTATTCCCATTGTTCTATTTATTTGCTTGCTTCCATCATTTCTTGTTCTCTATTGGATAAAAAAATCAAAAAGGGATTCACTATCTATGGTTTCAATGGTCCCCCGTGATTTTATATACGGAGAACTCTATCAGGCACTAGAACCCCGTAATGTTACATACAAAGAGCTCTATCAGGCAACTAGTGGATTTTCTTCAAATAATTTAATTGGATCTAGCAGATTTGGCTCTGTATATAAAGGAGCTCTTAATGGGAATAAAACTCTAGTTGCTATAAAGGTCCTTAACCTTCAACAGAGGGGAGCTTCCAAAAGTTTCATGGCTGAATGCAATGCATTACGAAGTATTCGGCATCGGAATCTTGTTAAAATAATAACATGTTGCTCTCACATGGATCATTGTGGAAATGAATTCAAAGCTCTAGTCTTTGAATTCATGACAAATGGGAGCTTAGATGTTTGGTTGCATCCAGGGCTAGACAACGAAAATCAATCAAGGAACTTGAGCCTTCTTCAAAGACTAAATGTTGCAATTGATGTGGCTACTGCAATAAATTATCTTCACAACCATTCTGTGCTACCAATTATTCACTGTGATTTAAAGCCAAGTAATATTCTTCTTGACAATGACATGGTTGCTCATATAAGTGATTTTGGCTTAGCAAGGTTTGGCTCAACTATTGAAGATTCTTGTTTAAAGGAAACTATTACAAGTGGGCTAAAGGGATCTATTGGCTATGTTGCCCCAGGTAATTTCCTTCCAATCATTTCTAAATCCTAAAATATCCTAACAAATATCGTTAAATTAATTGTTTAAAACATATTGGTTTTCTTGTTTTAGCAATTGCCATATCAGCAAAAGATTCTCTCTCACAACATGCAACACAAAACACACATACACACACTTGATTTATTTTTTAAATAAAAAAATCTAAGTAAGAAAACATGATTTATGCCATGATAAGTCATAAATTTGATTAGTTGACAGGTTTTACTGATTATCCATTCACTTATCCTGAACACTGTGTTTGAGATGATAGCTTGTCAATCGGCTATATCAAATTGTGGTATAGCAGCTCTTAAGACAGACCGATTCTACAATATTGTGTATTTTATTGATGTACGTATCCTGCTCTGAACAAGCTGTCAACAAAAACTACACATGTGAATTATATAGTGGGTAATAATAGGACTTATGATTCTGTATTGAACATTTGTGAATTGTGGAGCCAGTATCTAATGAGTCCAGTATGACCATACCAATTATAAATTAGTTTGATTAAATTATCCTAATTCTAACCATTAACCATATTTCCATTACTACATCTAAACCATAAATATTGCCTCCTTCTAGTGGGCTCAAAAGTATTATTCTAATGTAAAATTATTATTTTTTTAAACTTGAAATATTGAACTTGTGGCATCTATCATCACGTTTTTCCTTATGTTCAATTTCTTTTTACTTTTTGATGGACACTCTCCTCAAATCCCAAATTTCATTACCAACAAGAATTTCAATATCTCCTTACATTACATAACGTGTAGAGTATGGCATGGGCTATGACACTTCAACAAAGGGAGACGTGTATAGTTATGGAATAATTATATTGGAGATGCTCTTAGGGAAGCGACCCACTGACAAAATGTTTAAAGATGGTCTCAATCTCCACTATTATGCTAAGATGGCAGTGGCACAGCCAGAAAGACTTGTTCAAATTGTAGATCCAATCCTTGGAAGAGAAGTTGAAGAAATGCCAACAACAACAGTAAATAGAGAAGATAATAATGAAAATGAAATGGAAGCAAATGAAGAAATTCATGATATTGTCAACCTGCGCCAAATGGATACTACTGTGCATAAGTGCTTAGTCCCAATACTTAAACTTGGACTGGCTTGTTCAGTGCAATCACCAAAAGAAAGAATGAATATGGAGGAAGTTACCAGGATATTACATTTGATAAAAAATGCTTATCTTAGTTCCAGGATTTGAAGAGGTGGACCTTTATCTAGTGGAATCCAAGTTGAGGTATTGCTATGTTTCAAATTTGAATATGCTTAAGTAAAATTGCACATACAATTATCTCGTAAAATAGTTATTAGCCATTATGGTTTCTTTCTTTGTTTTAATTTATTTTGCATACACAAGCATAGATGATTTTTTTTTTTTTTTAATTTTGTTAGATAATGGTGATTGTCCAATTAATAGATTATCATTTTAATTATGCTAAAATTTGTAAATTAGTTGTCCAATATTATTTATTAGTTATTCAAATTTACAACCACAGGTGTTATTGATGATCTACTTCATCTTCAAACAACCCATTTCCAATTTGCATTTAATACACAAATTTATACCTACACCCACACAACGCTTGGCTATGAGATGAGTTAATTGTAACTATTATCATTGTTATTTTTTTTTTTATAAAATTGAAATATATCATTGGTTTTACTTAATAGTCAATTGTAGGTATCATGAGGGCTATGACTCTATGACTTCTTCTACCAAAAAAGACTCTATGACTTCAACCACTTTTTTTTTTTTTTTCATTTGCAATTTTAAAATTTAGGGTAAATTCCAGATAACTACCATGAGATTTAGGGTAATACCAAACACATCCAAGACAATTAAAAAGCAACCATTTTAGTCCTAAAAGACAAACGCCGTTACAAGCCGTTTGTTCACTGCACAAAACAAAATTTGCACGGCCTTTTTTTTTTTCATTTCTAAGGCAACAAGTTCAGAAAATGTACCCCACACCATCTGTTCCCGCCAGGCCAAAATCATCACATTTGAGTCCAACACGTTTTCATCATTTTTGCTCTTCCCAAGAGAAACAAAGGGCTCTTAATATAAACTAGAAGAAAGTAACCCAAGTCAGTTGGTTCAATGGCTCTTTTTAGACTTCATCAGAGTTAGAATTTCAACTCTCACTCAAAAAAAAATTTCGGACTGAGCAAAGAGAAAGAGGGCTTTGTTCAAGTTTTAATCTGAAGAAAGGTACAAATTAGTTCTTGATATCAAAATATAGCTAAACTTCTTGTAATGGAAGAAGTATTAATTACTTGAAAAATAGTTGATTTAGTTTTTGTTCTGGTTTCTTTTGTAGGTTCTTTTTTTAGCAACTTGGCTCTTTTGCTTGGTAATTTTGACTCTTCTGGCATGTAATCTTGGATTTTTTTTTCTCTAAGTTATAGTTTTTTGTATGTAAAGAACTTGATCTTTATGGAAATTAAAGGATAAACACTAAAAAGAAATTAGGATCAACTAAGGAATCCTTTACCTTAACAGATTTTTTTTTTTTTTTTTTTTTTTTTTTGCATAAATGGTTTTTCTAATGATTTTATTCCAATAAACTACTACTACTTTTGTACAAGATAACCCCTACATTTTAGGAACAACTTATCTTAATAAAAATCAAAGATCTCCACTAGCCGTTACAATTCTATTGAGGATATTTCGGAATCCAAGTTTATTCATCATGAATACCATTTAGATGAAATGATATTCTAAATGATATCATTTAAGTATTTCTTTTATCTAGCACATATTTGACTTTGGCTGCTAGGCTTGGTGTAGTTGCTTGATTTATGGATCCTTTGATTCACGTGTGCTTGATTAATGGTCAATAAAATTTGATTCTGAAATATCCTCAATAAATACAATCAAATGAACTAACATATTCCCTTATCCTACTAAAATGCAAATACAAATGCAAAATATCCTAATATCATGCAACAAATTATTATGATCCTAAATTACACAAAATATCCAAATGCTATGCACGTAACAGTTGTAGAGTCTTTTATTGTTTTCTTTTTTTCCTTTTTAAGTTTAATTTATGCCAAGAAACCCAGTGTGTTCAAGGCCACTTTGTATCTTAGTTACTGATTTTTTTTTTTCAAACTTTGTTTTATAGATATCAATGGCAGCAACACCAACTCTGTTTTCTTTGCTTGTCCATCATGGTCCAACAACATCGGTCATTCACGATGTTGATAGGAATCGGTATTTATATATGGATATGTGTCAAGATGTATTAGAGACTGCACTTGTGGACTTGCCTACAAACATAAGTGCAGACACCAACATCAAGTGTGAAATACCAAATTCAATGGACATCATGAATGTGAATAATGATATTGATATGCTACGTATGTTTGATGCATATGAAGATGAAGGGTGTCGTAAAATTCACATTCATGTTTTGTTTGCGCTTAATGATCCTCAGTGCACTACTTCTCAACCCAGTCAAGAACAAGCTATAGTTGGTACGACTTCTTTATCTGAAGATCCTGATTTTAGTGACTTTTTTGGCAATGATCTTTTGGCTGGGGCTGCTATGAATTTTAGCCATGACATTAATGCCGTTAAGGGGAAAGAGGTTACTAATGAAATGCTATTGGCATTGGCTAGTCCCAATACATTAATGTCGACAGGAAATTTTTCATTGAAATCTTCCTACTTAACAGAGCACGGTGGTAGATTTGATCGGAAGTATGACAAAGTTTGGAAGAAGTTAAGGGAAAGTAAATTGCATGGAAGACTAAATATGTTTCTGTGGAGGCTTGCAAAAGGAGAGCTACCCCTTAAAACCCTATTGGCAAATAATAGCATAGGGTGTGAGGATCTGTCTTGCGTGCTGTGTGGGGAAGCAGAGGAATCAGAGCTACATATGTTCCGAGATTGTATAGTGATTAGAATGTTGTGGTTTGCCTCTGAGATTGGCTTGAGATGGGATCATTTTGAGGCTAATTCTGCTGTGGAGTTGGTACAAAAGATATTAAACCCCCCCAAGGAGTTAATAACTGATGGTTTAAATCAAAATAAGTTCACTTTAATGGCAGCTGTGATTTGCTACGAAACATGGATGTTGCGAAACTTGATGCTTTCTAAAAATGTAAAGTTTGACCCAATGGAATTCCCTTGGAGAATTAAGTCTGCTTTGGAAAGATTTTCTCCAAGAAAGGAAAATGATGGGCAATGTAAAGAAAGAGAGAAGGAAGAAGGGTGGTGTCCACCTCCAAGGGGCTGGATTAAGATCAATGTTGATGCTTCTTGGAGTGAAGGGAAGGCAAATGTTGCTGGTTTGGCAAGAAACTGTAGAGGTGAAGTTTTGAGGGCATGGGTTGAAAATGCAAAGATTGTTTTTGATGCTATCTGCAACATTGGTCAATCGGTAAGCTGGAAGCTTCATCAGTATGTTGAAATGATTAGAGGTGTAGTTAATGAGAGTGAGACTCCTAAATTTTGTTTTAACTGGGTTCCTAGGATTTTGAACAAAAGTGCTGATGCATTGGTTAAATGGGCCTCACGTTCATTTTTTATTGGTAGTTTAGTTGCTGAGACTCTCCCAATTTCTGTTTCTGATGTTGTTGCTCTTGAGAGGGTCTCTTCTTGTTGTACTGTGTAATTCTGTTTTGTTGGTTTTAATGAATTTTATTTCAGCAAAAGAAAGAAAACCTTCATATCTCTCTCTCTCCACCACTTTTTTTTAATTACAATTTTTAAGCTAATAAATAATAATATCAATATCAAGTGAGTGATAGAAAGAGCTACACACTTACACCCACAGAGCTCTTGGCTTAGTTTCAATAGTTTCACATATTGCCTCTTAACTTCCTTTCTTCTGTATGTCATGAGATAGAGTTATTTTTTGGAAAATTAGGGGTTTCCATTGTCTAAAAGTAGTTTTTCTTTGACTCATTTTTTTTCCCCCTAATGCTACCCAACACAGGAAGCTATTGACAGGGTCTGTTGTACAAGCATTTCTACTTGTAGTTAAAACAAATTTCCAAATTGGCAAAAACAGGTTATTAGTACAACAAAAATTGTTCCTTTCTATATAATTGATTTTATTTTCACACCTTTCTACAATTATTTTTGACTGAAATAATTGGTGTCTAATTGAGTTGAATGAATAAAATATTACACTAAACTAATTTTGATTGCTTAGTTGGATATATGTTGATGTTTCAGGCATCAAAAGCAAAAGAGAGGATATCTGATGGAGATATTTAGTCCAGACTTCAGAGTTGATTGAGGAATGGACAAGATATTTTATTTGTAAGATGTTTCAAGGAGTATTTAGGGTGTGCTTGAGTCTTTTGGTAAAGGATAATAACTCTTCTTCAGTAATTTTTCTTTTGGCAGGGGGGGTCGGTGATTGCAGAGAGACAGAGGTGGGTTGTTGGGTATTTTCGGTGGAGAGGGTTGAGACAGAGGTTAGGATAAGTGGTCGGGTAGGAGAGTGCTTTGGTGTATGGGGAAAGCAATGTGCCATAACGGGGCTGGGAGTGGGTAGGCTCATTTGTTCGGAAGAGACTTTAGATGGTAATTGGGCTTGGTGGCTTGGACTTTTCGGCCTACACAAAGATGAAGAAGGGCTTTGTATTGGGCTTATGGTTGAGATACACTCATTCGGCCCAAATGATGGGTTGGGCTCGAGAATAGTACAAGGGGGGGTGGATGAGGGGGTTAGAGACTGACCTTGAGTGGAGGGTACAGACCTTGGTGATGTGTCTGGATTTGAAGGCGTCTGGGAAGGTGTAATGGTGCCACTCGCGTGAGGGCACAGCTCCACTACCATTTGTCCTTTAAGGGAGTGCTCTGTGGACAGTTCTTGGATGTATTCGGAGCACTCTTCCACTACCAATTGTCCTTGTGGAGGGTACTCAGAGGACTTTTCTTGGAAGTATTCGGGCATGGATGAGTCAGTCGTATCCTGATTCAGATTGTCCTCATCCATCTGTCTCTGCTTCGGCTTATCGTACACTCCGATCCAAATGTGGTCATTCTCCGGTCTAAGCCAAGAGCCGGCAGCTTCAAACTGGACACCGAAGGGATTTTGGAGCTTGTACAAGTCTCTGCCACAGTCTTTTTCATCGTGTCCGATGATACCGCAGATATAGCAAATTTGGGAGATCTTCTCATATTTCAGACTTACCCAAAGGTCATCTAGGTTCGGCCGTGGAAGGAAGACCCCAGGGAGCAAAGGCTGCTCTATATCAATGTTCACCTGGATTCTGGTGAACCTGCGCCATTGGGCACCTCCTTCGCCGGATAAGTCTAACTCCAGGACTTTGCCGGCCATGGCGCCGATGGTTCTGAGATTCATTCCTGAAAGCCATAAGGAGGGTAGGCCATGAACTTGGACCCAAACAACTGATTTTGAAAAGTCTACCTCTTTCCAGGTAAGACTTGGGTTCCATTCCTTCAAAATGAGGTGCCCGCCACGGATAGACCATGGTCTTTTGAGGAGCGTTTTTTGAGCATCAGCTTCGTGGTGAAACTTAAATAGGAACACATTATTATCCAGCTTGGATACTTCCAGTGGGTAGGTAGGGCGCCACGCTTTAGTGACAACGTCTTTGATGATGGGTAAGCTGAGGCTTTTGGATGATATTAGTTTTCCTATAATGGTGTTTTCCGGTGGACTGTCTAATGCTTGGTTTGGAGGGAGCTCTAGGATGATATCTTGGAATGAGCATTGGTTGGTGCGTTTCACTAGTTCAGTGACTTCCATGGTTACAGGAGGGAGTGGGAAGGGAGTGTATTTTTGGTGGGGTTGCTATGGTTAAGGGGTCATGGGGACAAGAGTTTATGATTTTGGGGATTTTTGGAGGAGGTAACGGCGAGGTCAGTGTAGGAGTTTGGATGTCAGGGAGATATGATAGAGAAAGGGAAGGGTAGAGACAAGCTCTAGGGAAAGGTAGAGACGAGCTCTAGGGAAGATGAGAACAGTATGGCTTTGGTCGGCCTGCCAGCTTCACAGCCTAGGTTCATACAGCACAAGCAAGAGGCATTTTGGTTCTATAGGTTACTCTCAATTGTGTTTGGTTGATCTGTTGCTGGGTTTGTGGTTGTGGTTTTAGGTTTGTGGTTTTTGGTTTTCAATTTAGAGATCTTAAGTCTGGGTTGGTGTTCTTGTTCAAGATACTTTTAGATCTTAATTCATGTGAATTTTGATTTTTATTTCTGTTTTGATTTTTTTTTAATTTAGTTAAAATTAATAAATTAATTTTTTAAATTTAGATGCTAACGTGATATTTTTTAATGCCAAATAATATTTTTTATTATTATTTTAATGGCCACGTCAGCTTTTAGTGTGCCAACAGTGCACTCCGTTTGCCACGTGTGCATTTTTCGTCTCTAATGTAACGGCAGAGACAAAAACGAGACGCGTTTTTCAAGATAGGGACTAAAAGCGGTGGAAATAAAAGTTAGGGACCAAGGTGGAATCGCGTGAAAATGTAGGAACGAAAATGTGATTTTTGCCAAAAAAAAAAAGAAAAAAGAGGTCAAATGAATAGTAATAAAAAGATTGGGGTAGTAATTACACTCTCCTCCTTTGAAGTTTGAGGGAATGATCCTTCACTTCAAACCTGTAGGGAAAAATATACTCCCCTCCATTGAGATTTGAAGAAATTAACACTCCTCCCTTCCGGCACCCTCTTTATTTATATTAGTAATAAAATATTGTAAATTTTTATAAGATCTTTTTACACAAGTTCAACCATGGTTAGTAAATAAATAACTGATAAATTTAGAATAAAAATACAAAATTGATCAAGTACCAAAATACTTGCAACGGAAATTCTCTCAATAACCTGTTGAAAAAAGAAAAATAATGATAAGCAAAATCCACACTTAATATTTTAAAATACACTTTAATTAAAATTATGAAATAATAAATTTTAATTATGAAATAAGATAATTTTTAAAACCTGCTCTTAAGTAAAGATTAGGTTAGTACACAAAATTTTAATGTTAATTTAACAAAGTTTGTTCAATCAGATGTCAAGGGAAAAAATATTTTTTTCCTTCAAATTTGAGGTGGAGTATCATTTCTCCAAACCTCAAAGGAGGGGATTGTAATTACCCAAAAGGTTAATATATTCGTTTTTGACTCCCAAAAAAAAAAAAAAAACTATAACATTGTAGTAAATACTATAAAAAAAAAAAAATTTTGAAAGGATCAATAAGGAAGGTAAAATGAACTAAAATACAAGGAGCAAGGTATATTTTCCCAATTAAAACAAAAGACCAATAGGAACTTCTGAATAAAATGGAAATTTCAACTGAACTTCATCGCTGGTCACCACGAAGTTACAATGTCCTCTTCTATTGTTTTGTATTAAAAAAAAAATTAAAAAAGAAGAAGATAAATGAAAGGATTAAGAAGAAAGTGGATGAATGAGCAATCAATGAATTAACTTGCAGTACGTTCCAGTTAACTTAACTGGTAAAATTTTGAGGATTGAATAAAAGATTTAGAATTCAATCTCCGCTTATATAAAAAACCGATTGGTGTCTTGTTCTGATAATTAAGAACATAATCATTAGAAAGGGCATTATAAATTAAAACTCTATCAAAATAAATAAATAAATAAATTGATTTGCATGAAGCGCTAAGTTTGACCCTTTTTCCACGCTAAAAATCTCCCCACCCTTTAAGACCAACCGGAAGACTATGGAACATGAAATTATCTAATAAGAATTGAGTCCGGCTTTGTTTCAAGAGGGTTTCGACTTTCGAGCATTACAAATTTACAATCACTCCTACTGTGATCACAATTTCCAAATCTATAAGTCACATATTCTTCACTTTTATTATTTTCCTTTTGCTTTGTCCTTAAAATGAAAGATGAATTCTACACACACAACACTTTTACAACAAATCTTAAATAGCAGGCTGTTTCTTGTAAATTTTAATAATCTATCACCTAGAATTTACTATGAAAATGTTATAAAAGTATTGTGGACCTAGCATTTCTCAAAATAAAAGAAGAATTTAGTCCAAAACACTTTCACATCAAATTATATTCTTCTTCCTTAAATTACTCTCCTTATAATTTCTTCCTCTTCAGTTTCAATTGAATGCACTTGTTTTATTTATTTATCTATATACAGTTTGAGATTTACAAGTATATTTACATTAAATTATATTCCTCTTACTTAATTTACTTTTCTTATAATTTCTACATAATCAGTTTTAATTGAATGCACTTTTTTCTTTATCCATATATAGTTTGAGATTTACAAGTATATTTACAATGATCTGCATGAGCACCCAAGGACCATCAGCATCATCACCATCTTCTTCTTAGGGAGGAGTCCCTGGACTTTTCAAAAATCCCTCCTCCCTCTTATATATTTTCCATTTGGTAAAAAAAAAATTATAAATTTAGATGTAAACTATAAAAAATAAATAAATGTTATAGGCACAAACTATTTTATAATATTTTTACAAAACTGTTGATATAGTAAATTCTTACTGGTTCACATCTAGGCTCACCACTAACATCATATTTTATTTACCAATAATCATCCACCATATCATCAGTTTTTAACATAGTTTGCAGTTTTAACATTTTCTTTTAAATAATGACCCCCTAGATTTTTACTAAAAACATGTAACATTTATTTAGATGACTATTACATTATTTTTGTTTCCTCTAATTACTCTTATTAGTGTGTAGCCCCATGTATATGCACAAATACAATTAAAAATAATCACAATTATACGGTTCAACTTATACATAGTATTAGTTTACACTTTTTTTAAACCATACATTACTAAAATATGTAATGGTTTCTCATTATATATATATGTGTGTGTATATATATATATATATGATTTAGTATTTAATTGGTTTTAGACTCTTCGGTTTATGCATCCAATAATTTACTTGCTACAAAAAGTAAAAACTTAGATGGACACGTGACGCAAAATTAAAAATCGAATTAAAATCCAATTTTATTTTCTTTATGCTTTGGCTATTAATACACACACACACACACACATTTGAACTCTTTAATTTTTACTCTCAATAATTCACTTGACATAAAATTAAATAAGATACGTGGCACAGAATTGAAAATCCAATTAAAATCTAATTGGATTTTCTCTAAAATTTGGCTATTAATATATACTAGTATATAATCCCATGCATATACACGGGTACAATTAAAAAAATCGTAATTATACAATTCAAATTAAACTTTTTTTGAGAAAATGTTCAAATTATACATGGTATTAGCTTACACTTTTTTTAAACCATACATTTCTAAAATATGTAATGGTTTTTCATATATATATATATATATATATATATATATGATTTAGAATTTAATTGGTTTTAGTCGCTTCTGTTTTTGCATCCAATAATTCACTTGCTACAAAAATTAAAATCTTAGATAGATACATGGCAAAAAATTGGACTTCAATCGAAATCCAATTTAGAATCTAACTAGTTGTTAACCCGTGCTTTGCACGGTTTTTATTTTATTTATAAAATTGTAATTATTAGTCCTTAAATAACTACTACTATAATACCCAAAGAAAAAAAAAGATTTAAAAGGGGGGTATTTAAGTAAATTTGTTTATGGGGTAAATTTTTATAATTAATTTTACTAAGGGGGATTTTAGAAAATAAGGTTGAAACTCTAACTATATATAGTCTAATTTAAGTTAGCGTATAATGACAGATATTTGGAGAGGGGAGACTACCCAAATACTCAAGTAGAGAAGGTTTGACTACACAATTGAGATAAGAACCTAAAAATCTCTTTCTGGTTAAATCTAAACTTTATTTGGAATTAAAGTATCTTTTTTATGTGAGTATTTAAATATTCAAAAATTTTAATGATATAAACGAAGAAAAGCTTAGTTTTATTTTTTTGTAAACTGGACAATGTACTTGCAGATTTTTCTAAATTTAGTGATTTAGAGCCGTTTAGTAACGTTATTTTAATAACGTTATTTGTATTTTTTAAAAATACATATAAATAAAAAATATATATATAATATTATTTAAAAACTAAAAATATGTGCTTAAACTCATCGAGCCAAGTGCCCTTAATCTTTTTACATACGCTTATTACGATGAGCGCATATTGAAACAATAGATTTAGGCGGGTAAAGGGTCAAGTTTCTGCACAGTTTTTGTGTTAGGGTACCGAATTGATGGATTTGGGGAAAAACAAAGAGTCTAGTGAGTAGTGAGTAGACATGGCAAAACGGGCGGGTCGGGTCTGGTCGGGTTCGGGTCGGGTCAATCGGGTTGCG
This sequence comes from Notholithocarpus densiflorus, assembly GCA_030021035.2. Classification (NCBI taxonomy): domain Eukaryota; kingdom Viridiplantae; phylum Streptophyta; class Magnoliopsida; order Fagales; family Fagaceae; genus Notholithocarpus; species Notholithocarpus densiflorus. Next base: position 412,230 of record JARYZH020000164.1, on the reverse strand, counting down.
GGTCAAACGGGTCACGGGTCAAAAACGGGTCATTTTAAGCGGGTTAAAATCGGGTTCGGGTCAATCGGGTTGCAGGACGGGTCGGGTTGACCCGTATTTTTCACATGAATTTTTTTTTTTTTTTTTAAAGAAAACAACATGTATTTGCTATTTGGAAAGTTATGCAACAAATTACTTAATATAAAATGCATTATTTTGAATTCACCACTTATATCAAGAATGAACTCAGTTAAACTTATTAATACTTATTCAATAATTTTAAAATTATACAAATCCTAACATTGCTATCTAAAACAAAATAACACAAAGATAAGTAAAACAAATACACAAGTTTTATTTCTACACAATATCAACACCCCAAAACATAAAACAAAATTACAAATGACTTATTGGATAACTCATTTGATAAAGAATAAAAATATATAAGAAATTTGCAATCTTGAAAATTAATTTCATAATCTATTATCAATTGTGGTTGACACTCTATTTCAATTTGAGATATACATTAAAGTTTGATTGCTTACTTATTTACACATGGTCTTTTTTATGAATATCATATCATTGTTAAGCAACACATACTCTAGGAAATATCATAATTTATTTTAAAAAATCGTTTATTTTGGACATAAATTGTTAAAAAATAGGTCTAAGTATTCATAATTTATGCTAATTTGATACTTTGGCTTCACTATTTTCACACTTGTGAATGTTTCTCACACATGTCTACAATTTTAAATCTATGTTTTTAACTCTACAGATTATCTTGGCATGTACTTTGCTATTTGATATCTAAAAATCTTTACTCATTACAAAATGCTCAATCACATGCATTTATCTTTCAATTAATTTGCATACAGTTTTGTAAATGTATCAATTGTTTCCTTAAAGTTCACAATAAACAATTAAACCAATATTGTCTTAATTTTACTATTTTTTTTTTACCAAAAAAAAAAATTTTTTTAAATGATTCGGGTTCGGGTCGGGTCGCGGGTCGGGTCGGGTTGACCCGCAAAAAACACGGGTCGGGTCACGAGTCAACCCGTTTTTGCTTCGGGTAAAAAAATCAGGTTCGGATCGGGTATTTTTCGGGTCGGGTCGGGTCAGAAAATTCTGACCCGTTTTGCCATGTCTAGTAGTGAGTATAAGTTTAGGTTTGAGCTCTGACAAGTTAAAAAAAAAAAAAAAAAAAAAAAAAAAAAAGTGTACGTAACAGTGTATTTGTTGAAGATGGGTCAGCTACCAAAAAAAAAAAAAAAAAAAAAAAAAAAGAAAAGAAAAGAAAGAAAGAAGAAGAAGAAGAAGAAAGCTGTAATGTAAGTGCAGTACCTAAAGGATGGCCCACGTCCTTGTCTTTCCTACTGTGACATAGTACTAGGAGCTATATAGCCTGATCTTTTAAGGCATTAATGGTGGCAGAAAAAAAAAATATATATATATATATATATATAAAGAAAAATATTATGATTTGGTGAAATTTTGGTCGGAAATAAGTGGACGGATATGGGATATTTTTAATAGTTTTTCTTCTGATCAGGTATTATTATAAGTTTTTTTTAAAATTATTTGATTATTGAGTAAATGGTACTTGTAAATTGTTAGATGATATCTAAGGATTTCAAAAAGAGTGTTAGAGAAAAGTTCTTTGTGGTAAGCTAGCTGAGATAAGTAACCTTATCTTAGTTGGTTTTATTTTGCGTATTTTAACTACTGAAAATTGTTTACAGTTGTTACAATTTTATTTTAATTGTTTTAGCTACATTGATTTAAGTAAAGAATAAAGAATTATAACAAATATATTTGATTTACTAAATATATGATTTTATATATGTATTTGAAAGAAATATATTTTTGTTTGAACTATGATTTCATATATATGATTTTAGACTATCTGACTATGTTTGACTCTAATACCCAGCTAATGGGAGTTATTCATTGGTACTGAAACTAGTTTTATCTGGGGCATCACGAGCCTATCATGTTTCTGGACCCAGCTAATGGGAGATATACATTAGCACGGAACTAGTTTCATCTGAATCTGATGCCCAGTCACAGGGATATAGTGTGACCATAGTCGTAAAGATTGTTAAGAATATGAATTATGTTGAAAAATTGAATTGTTTAAAGTCCTTGAAATTGCTTATGTGTTTTTGGAACCTGTTGTAAATTATAGCTTTGATATATATGGAAAATTGATTATTTTCTAATCCATCTATGAAATATTTGTAAGATTTAAAATATTTGATCTATATACAAATTATTATTTTACATATCTATTTGCTTGATAGAACTTTTTAGGACTTTGGTTATGTCAACTCACCCCCCTCTTTCCCCTTTCAGATTTTGATCAGGAAGAGTAGCATATGTTTGGGCTTTCGCTAGGATGTGCGCATGAGTGAAGTTTAGGAAATCAATGGAATAAGATTTGAACTTTTATGTTTAAAATTACCATTTGTGTAGACCTTTAGATTTAAAGGATTTAGTTTATTTTTATTTTGATGTTGGAAGATTATTATTTGGAGATCTTTTGAGAATTGCATTATTGAGGATATTTTTAAATTTATTGATGAAGTTTTCTTTGAGGATAATTCTTTAGTTGTTAAGAAGACCTTTCACACTTGTAGGGTGTAAACTTTATAAGTGTGTGGTTGTTGTCACGTGCCTAGCTCTTACTTGGGTTCGAGGCGTGACAACTACATTTTTTAATGTGAATTTCTTAAAATTATAATGAGTGTTATCATTTTTTATTGATAATAATTATAAAATCTTATGATGTTTATTTCAAGAAGTTCATTGCTTAATAGAAGTTTATATTAAAGTTTTACGTATGAATCAAGTTAAATAAAAACTAAAAAGAATATTTCAGCTATTAATCAACATGAAGGCTGAAAGCTCAATGGTGTAAAACACTATACCTTGTTTAGTCCCCCAATTTTAAACGAACGGCTGAATTGCTTTTACTCTACTTATTTAAGTGCAGAATAAGAGTAAATGAAACGCAATAAAATTGGATCTACTCTCTAATGCATAATCATATACAATAGACAATAAGTATAAAATATAAAGAGTAAGGGAAGAGAGATGCAAACAATGAGATAACACCGAGACATTTTATCGAAAAGGAAATCAAAGTACTCGGTAAAAAACTTCTCCGCAGCCCTCCAAGCTGAAATGATCTACTAGTGAATAAAGTTGGAGTACAAGAATATCAAAAAGACCCTCCAAGCTTAATTTACCCAATGTACTTGAACCCTTCAAGTTCCAGCTACCAACAGACTTCACTAAGTCATATCTTCACTAGTTATCCGGATCCAGCAATTAGTTCCAAATTTCATCTTCCAATCAATGGCTTCTTTCAAGGCTTCCCACAAGTACCAAATCCACTCTCAACACTCAGATTAGGTGAAGTAAGTGTTTGGGCTAAGAAACTCTCAAGAATTTATAATTGGAGAGGTAGGAGTAATGGAAAACTAAGAGAAATTGTGTAGATGATTGTGGGTTTACAATCTCTAAATCTTAAGTGTATTTCTAGGGTTTTCTCTCTGAAAGTCTCCTTACAATTTCGTGGGTAATATGGGCTTATATAGTGTGGGTAAAGAAATTAGGAAAGCACACTTTAAAATCATCCAAGCAATGGGTCACTCGCGAGTTGGCCAGGTCGCGAGATGACTCACGAAATCCATCCTGGCACTTGACTCTTCATCTTCCTGCATGTGCTTGTCACGTGGCCTTTCACGAGTTGTCCACCCGCGAGCCAATCGCAAGCAAGTCGTGAACTTCACTATTCTTCACAATTCTTCACCAATCTCTCACACTCAACTTTTACATTAAATCCCACATACATACAAGGAAATGATTGACTAAAATACAATCAAATTTGACATGGAATTAAAGCCAACAAAACATAGTTGAAAATCACAACTTTACAAAGGCAATATTCTATAGTTATATATCCACCATCTCCCATTTAGCAAATTAAGGGGGATTTAAGAAGATTTGTTTATATTTAAATGGGATATATAGTTATACTTTATGCTACATTTTTTTTTCATGTTAATATGAGAAAATTTTTCTCTAACTTGGACTTCTCAAAATGTATAAGAAGAAAAATTTGACATAAGAACATATTTCTATATCCATTGTTACTTTTTTTTAATTCATAATTAAACTATCAAAAAAAATTATAAAGTTTTGGATTCTCAACTTTATAGGAGTTATCATTTGAAAAGTTTACCATCTTCGATAATTTTAATGGGTAACAATAATGATAATAACCTGTCAAACAATTGTAAAATGAAAAAATTGGGGAAAAAATAATGGTCAAGAACTGTTTAAGGGAAATATTAATAATTCAACCATGGAAAAGACTTTTCTTTTTCTCTCATTTTCTAGTACCTCTATGATAATAGTAACATTTGTAAGAATTTTTAGACCCCTTAAAACACAATTGGATTAACCTAGTTGATTAGCCAAGTTATTACTTAGTCCAAATTCCAGATCTAGGTTATCACAATCAAACAATCATATCATGCATAGTGCAGAATATAAAGAACACATGATATGATGACCCAGGAAACCAAACCGGTAAAAACCTAGGGAGAATTTAACCTAGCTATCCTCAAGGTAAACTTGAATCCACTATAGAAAGAATCGAAGTTTGTACAATAGAACTTAGACCACTAACATTCTATTGCTACCCACCAATAAAACTTACTGACACGACCACGTGCAAGCTCCGAGACCACGAACTCCTTCTTTCTTGAATTCTCCAGCAAGTACAAGCACACCCGCTTGTATATCGTTAAGCTCTTATGGCAGCAACTGAATGATCATCAAGCTCTTGAAGAAATCTCCTTCTTGATAATCCTAAGCTTGTGTAAAGGAAAGCTCCTCACAGATCTCACAAGAGATTTACACAAACTGCAATATGAGCAACCCCAAAAACGTGGCTAGGGTTTGCCTTATATACCTAGGGCAAAACATAAAACCCTAAACGTTTTAATGAGCTAGGGCTGAGTTGGAATTCTGTAGAAAAAAACATTTTGCCCGATATTCGATCGGTCGAGTCTGATTCTCGATCGATCGAGCCAAGCTGAAAGTCACTAATACTTCTGCAGCCACTCGATTCCAACTTTACATACAATGCACACACTTTGAGCAAGTCTAAACAAGACTAACAACCGTTTTGATCATGGTTTGCCAACAATACAAATTAGAGTTCTAATACATTAGTTCCTAAGTTCTTAGAACCTGACAACATCTTAATTAAAAACAATTTGTTGTATATTGGAATAATGGAATAAAAGAAAGAGCTAGGCCAAAGACATATTATACTTCAAATCAATTATTGTACCTACAAGTACCAAAGCCTCCCACATCATCAACACACACAATATATAAATCCAAATGCAAATTGAATCTAAAATCAAATAAATTTAAAGAGAAAAAAAAGTAAAAGTTTCTCAATATCAAAATATTTTCTGATTTCTCCCATGTGAACTTTAGGTCATTATGCTTAGTGGTGAGTCAATCATAAAGTATGAAGATCAAGAAAATTACAGCTCTTGCTCCCTGTAGAATGTAGATCGAGGTGATTACACACTTGCATCACGCCTAAAAAGATTATTCTAAAGTAAAACAATCAAAACACCAAAGTTTGAGAATATTATAAAATGATAATCAATCTTTAATAGCAAAAAGATCGTTCAACCTTAGTTATCATATACAAAGAGAGTAATCTACAAAACACATGCATTAAAACAAATCAAAGATCAAAATTATAGAGAAATCAATATGAGAGAGAGAGAGAGAGGTACCTTTGATTGTAGATATCAAAAACAAATATTTAGTGATAAAAAAAACACTCCCATCACAAATACTAAGCTTGTTAGTTTTAAGAGAGATAAAAAGAGAACATATATAAATATGAAAATATGTAAGGATAGACAAAGGTAGGGGAAGAGGAATTATTGAGGCAGGGGAAAGGTTGGGAAAGAGAAAGATATCTTGAATGTTTTGGTGATTGAAAAATGTATATGTAATAGGCAAGTTATATATATATATATAAATATATATATATGTATATAAACTTATCCAATTCAATGTGGTAGCATAATAGCAAGACTGAATAGAGAACTTTTGGATTACCATATAGGTTTATAGAAAATTTGAGACTTTCCATACTTGTTATTTATTTTTTTACCAAAAATGTTTACAGAGAGAAAATTATTGCCTTTTAAATGATAATTATATTTTCTATTCCATATTTCATATTTATTGTGTGTGTGTGTAAACATTTATGGCCTTTTTTTTTATCAATTGGATGGAAGAAATATATAGGTACCGGATATTTTTTCAATTACACATATTCAGCACATTTTAAAACATGCCCTTTAGGATACTCTAAAAAAAAGTCTTTTAGGTTACTAACAAAAAAAAAATTAGGGAAAAAAATTAATGGATTATTTAAAGAGCTTGTAGTGGATATTTATTATAATGGTGGAATTTATTGTTGATACATGGCTAAAAAATTGACATGTATCAATATTATCTGCCATGTAGCAATATCTTCACAATTTTATATGTGTCATTGTTTTATGCATTGTTAAGAGTACACGTGTCACTATTGTGTGCGTCCTCCAATTTGAGGATCCAACTTCTATAATATATTATAGATTGAATTTGAACTCTTCAATTTTTACACTCAATAAATCACTTGGCATTAAATTAAAAATTAAATGTGACACGTGGCACAAAATTGAGAATCTAATTAAAATTTAATTGGTTTTTTTTCTAAGCTTTGGCTATATATGTGTGTGCGCGCGCGCATATGTACGGATATAATTAAAAATAATTACAATTATACGGTTCAAATTATATATAAAATTAAATTACACTTTTTTTAGCTAGTGTGTAGCTTTGTGCATATGCACGGATATAATTAAAAACAATTACAATTATACGATTCAAATTATATATAAAATTAGCTTACACTTTTTTTAAACTATACATTTCTAAAATATGTAATAATTTCTCATTATATATAAAACCCAACCCCATATAGGGTTGGGTTCAAGTTACACTAAGTGTAATTTTAAGCAATGTTACACCACTCAATATTTTTTAATTGGATGCGAATTTTGAAAAATCAACCGTTGGATTACACTATCTTTGTATATTCTCCATGTTTGCAAAATTTCAAGGTAATTAAAGATCAATAGCCATGTCATCAATCAATTGTTTAAATTCAAGTTTTTGTAATTTAAAATATTGCATAAAATATAAGTTTATGAATCGAATAGTAAATAACATCTGATTGATATAAAAATTGGCATGCATGTTAAAAACATATAGAATATGTAATCCAATGGTGAGATTTTTAAAATATGAATTTAATAACAAATTATTTGGTGGTGTAACATTGCTTAGAGTTACACCAGATATAACTTGAACCTAACCCATATAGGGTTGGGTTCAAGTTACACCAGGTTTAACTCTAAGCAATGTTACACTACTCAATATTTTTTAATTGGATGCGAATTTTGAAAAATCAACTGTTGAATTACATTATCTTTGTATATTCTCCATTTTTGCAAAATTTCAAGGTAATCAAAGATCAATAGTCATGTCATCAATCAATTATTTAAATTCAAGTTTTGGAAATTTAGAATATTGCACAAAATATAAGTTTATAGATAAATTAGTAAATAACATCTAATTGATATAAAAATTGGCACGCATGTTAAACACATATAGAATAAGTAATCCAACGGTGAGATTTTTAAAATATGAATTTAATAACAAATTATTTGATGGTGTAACATTGCTTAGAGTTACACTAGGTGTAACTTAAACCCAACCCTATAAATATATATATATATATATATAATTTAGAATTTAATTGGTTTTAGACTCTTTGGTTTTTGCACCCAATAATTCACTTGCCACAAAAATTTAAAACTTAGATGGACACGTGGTTGAAAATTGGACTTCAATTGAAATTCAATTTAAAATCTAATTGGATTTGGACTCTTCGATTTTTACACTCAATAATTCACTTGGTACAAATCTAAATTGAATGGGACACGTGGCGCAAAATTGAGAGTCCAATTAAAATCTAATTGAATTTTCTCTGAGCTTGGACTATTAATATATATACTAGCATGTAACTCCATGCAAACGCATGGATGCATTTAAAATTAAACAAAATTTTTATTATAAAAATATAAATAATTAGTCAAATTAATTTTTTTAAAGCATGTAACACATGCATTCATGCATACATATAGATACATTTGAAATTAAATACAATTTTTATCATAAAATATAAATAATTAGTCAAATTATTTTTCTAAGTAAACATAATTAGTCACGTATTAAAATTCTTACCTAAATTTAATATTACTTATGACCATTTTTTTTCTAATTTTTAATAAGATAGAACATGGGGTGATTTTTGTTATGTGGTGATTTTTATTTAATTTATTTTTTGAGAAACATGTGCTGATTTTTATTGAGTATATGCGATTGTTTTTTTTTTTTTTTTTAATTTTATAGTTCATTAATATTAGATTTTTAGTATTTTGCACACATTAACTCACTTGACACAAAGATTAAAAACTTAAGTAGACACATGGCACAAGCTTAAGTGGATAATTATGGTGTAATTCCCACATAAATTTAGACACATGACACAAAATTCGATTATAATTTCAAATTCTAATTCAATTTTCTCTAAACTTTACCTATTAATATATATATATATAGATGACTTATAAATTTGAATTTTTTTTAGTTATATGATTATGTTTTTTATGGTTAATTATATTGTACTCCTCGTTTTCTACACTAAATTAACTAATTTGGCACAAAAATTTAAAAATTTAGATTAGATGGGACACGTGTTGCAAAATTAAACTCTAATTGAAATTCAATTTTTACACTAAATTAACTCACTTGGCACAAAATTCTAAAATTTAGATTAGATGAGACACATGACACAAAATTAGACTCTAATTGAATTCTAATTTGAAATTTAATTGGATTTTCTCTCTGCTTTACCTATTATTATATATATATATATAGATTTATATATTATGTCTGCTATTTAATATATATATATTCTTGATTGTTGGAATCATTTGAGAAAAAAAAAAGTCATGATATTCTTGAGATTATTTGAGCCATCTTATAGGCGATTTCAAAATCAAAGTGCATATTGTTAAAAGTTCAACTATTTATTTATTTATTTATCATTGGTTTATGTACAATTTTTAAAAATCCTACTATTTTTTAGTATAGTTTACATTTACTAAATTTATTTTTAAAGCAAAATAAATCAATGAAAATAGTAACATTGTAGTTAATAATAATAATAATAATAATAATAATAATTGTAGGGTCACGATTTGTAGCTCAAGCCCAAGCTATGTAGGATCTTGGCCCAATAAGCCCAATACAATAAATTTATAGAGAGTGGGTTAAAGAATTAGGTTTTAATGACGTGGACCACATTCAATATGACCTTAGAGATAGATTTAATGTTTAGAAGACAAGAAAGAAGTGTTGGAACGACTTTGGATTAATGTGCTCTCGGCTCAGTCCAAGAATGCTTAGTACAATATATTTTTCAAGCTCATCAATAGAAAAATCCTCCCCTTCTCATCGTGGGTCTTTTACATTATATTGTTCCTTTTCGGTCATCCTGACTTTACACTTGTAACTCACCTAGGACACTAATTGGGTACTTGTCCCATCAAACATCTCATTTGGCTTCCCTGTGAGCTGTAGTAGCTTAGGTAGCACTGTTCAGAGGTCTTCTCCACATAAATGCGGCTAGAAAAGTAGCTGCAGGGTATTCAATGCGGTGGTAGCAGCTTTTCCTTAGATATTTTCAAATCTCTTTCCTTCCCGTATGTTCATAAGACCCACCCCTTTCATTGAAGCTTCCAGAAAGGTCACTCCAATCGTTGGGATACACCCTTGAGCTGTACTCCTCACATCCGAGGACGATATCCTCCTCGGATTGACTTCCTTTCACTTCCTACTCTTGAGTCTTTAAAAATAGAATGTCTAATAAATGTGTACCTACTCAGACCATAAACGTCCTCGGACCAGGCCCAATATATATACATAATTCTGGGCCCTTGCCCCCACAATAGCCCCTCAAAACTTCAGTTTTTCCCAATCACCCGAGGAGAAAAAATGGGGTTTTGACTTTCAAGAGAAAAGACTAATTAACGGATTGACCCACACGTGTAGGAATACGGTTTAATTGTGCTTCATAATTATTTCTGACGCTTCGCAGTCCACGAAGCGTCAGTAATTACTCCAGGAGGCGTCTTGTCCTCCGCATCCAACGGCAACACGCAGATCCAACGGTTGACATTCTTCCTAGAATTTTGAGTGGGATAACTCCCCCTCCCTTTCTCCCTCAATATAAAGCCTTGAGGGAAACCATTCTCTTTTCTTCAGAAAGTCTTCAAGCGCTCCAGAAAACTCCAACGCTCCTACTCATAATAGAATAGAAATTCTTGAGTCTCCGTTGCGATTTCTTGTAAGAAATCTTCGAAAGTTTTCTAAAAGCTCCAGAGATTAGCATACGTGATTTCGTAAGTTTTATCTCTTTATACTTCCTTATTCTTCTCGGCCATTCTCCTCGGCCTGTTAGTTTTATTCCCCTATATACGAATCCCAGCTATTCCACCTTAAGTTGTCCAAATGGGTAGATTTAAGAGCCTTGTAGATTCCCCCACAAAAATAGAAGCCTTTAAACAGAAATACCATATACCTCAGGAAATTGACCTATGATATTGCTCCCCAGAAGAAATCATCACCCATAGAAAAATGGGAGAAGTGGTCATTCCTATAATAGCTTTCATAGAAGGGGGAATGACCCTTCCTATGGGTAGGATAACCCGAGATTATCTCATTAACCATAGGCTATGTCCCCATCAGTGTGCACCTAATATGTTTAGGATCCTAGGTTGCGTCGATGCTCTTAACCAGCATCTTCACCTGGACCTTACATGGCACGACGTGGTACACCTGTACGAGTGTCACTCACAAGCCGACGGAGGATTTTACCTTAAGTCCAGGTCGTCCATCGTCAGGCTTATCTCGTGCCTCCCTAAGTCCAACAAAGGGATGAAAGATGACTACCTCATCGCTTCAGGGGCATGGCACGATGGTCGCCCCTGCCCAACCTGGGAAAGAGAGACAGGTGGGATACCTTAGAGTTAGGTTCCTTAGTATGGGATTTAGATTTTAACTCTTCCCATGTTCCCTATCTTGCTTTCCTTTAATGACGGATCTTAATCGTCTAACTATATCTGGTTTCCTGGTTATTTCTGCAGATAGGAGGCTAGTTACTCCTCGGCTCAGTCTTACCAACGTGGTGGCCCTTAATTACCTTCTTTGGTCGGAAATTTTTGTGAGCGAGGACCGACAACTACGAGCTGTCCATCTGATCCTAGACTTCGATCCTATTTCGAAGGTCTTTTAGGAAATCGGCCACGCCATCAGATCTGGTGACCCTCGGATTAATCGTATTGACGTGTCAAAGCCGGACTTTTTGGCCCGAGAAGAACTTCCTCCAGTTATACTACCAATCCGTCCAGCCCTTCCTCAGCTCGTAATACCGTTACAACAAGTCCCTCTCGAGGCTGAAGCTGCGGCAGAGGGGGAAATTGCCTCCTCTCGATTATCACTAGAAGAAGAGATAGACCAGTTTCACTTCGAAGGGGAAGAATGGGTACTTGACAGACCCGTGCAGCTCTCGGACTCTGAGACTGAATCCGACCAGCTCTCAACAGCTTTCCAACCAGAAATAAGCGTCACCGGTGTTGACATAAGCTCCGAGGAAAAAGGAGAAATGAGCTCGAAAGGAAGGCCATCGTTAAAAAGTTTAGTAGCCAATAGAAACAAAGGGGGAACCTCGAAAGATGTTCCCAAGAACCAAATTCCAGCCAGTCTTCCGCCTCCTCCTCTTCCTCCTGCTGAGCCCGAACAGCATGCCAAGCAGGATTTAAAGAAGAAAAGGATAATACAGGAAGTTGAAGAATGTGAGGTGATCCCTCCGAAGGGCACAAAACAACAAAAAACCAAAGATCCGAGGGATAACAGGTCCAAATCCGTTGATAGTAGGAAGGATGCTGAAGTGCGCCGACAACAACGGTCCTAGGCCCCACGAATAGAATTGGATGGAGCTCAAATTCCCTGAGATGCAACTATTAGGGAGCCTCAGAGAGGTTATGCGGCCCATCTTGCCCAAGTTTTAAAGCAGCCCCTTCTACTCCCACGGGATATGGAGGCTCTCAGACGCACCAGGCAGCCTGAGCTCTTTTTGTCACTAAAGAGGGATCTCGCCCTGGTAAGATAATTTTGCTTTTCCAGATTAAATGCTAAGAAGTTTCTTCTTTTTTTAGCATCATTACACTTTATTTTTGTATACGTGATCCCTTTGTCACTGTTACGTAGGTCACTCAACAAGTCTATGTGGCCAAAGAGTGAGTTCGAGGCGCCCATAATAGATATGAAGCTGAGTCCCACTCTCGGCGCGAAGTCGAGAAAGCTCTTGGGGCCTTGAAAGAAGAAAAAGCGCAACTGGCCCAGAAGCTAAAGGTTTCAGAGCACGAATGTTCAAGTGCCAAAGCAGGGCTAAAGAATGCTGAAGCCCAAGCCGAGGACCAGCGCAAGTTTCTTTACACAACAGAGCTGCATCTGGCTACCGAAAAAGCGGCAGTTCTAAGTTTGAAAGCTGAACTGCAGAAAGCTAAAGAGGAAGCCATAATGGACAAGGAAACTGCTAAGGCCTCGGAGGAAGTGGCCTATGAACGTGGGATGAAGGAAACGGAGGAAAGGCTGGCCGAAGAGGTAGCCGAGGTGTGCAGGGATTACTGCACTAAGTCTTGGGTAGAGGCGCTCAACCGTGCTGGAGTCCCTGCAAATTCCGAGTTAAGGAAATCTGAAAATGTGTTCCTTCCCGAACACATTAGAGAAATCCCAACTAACCCTCCTCCGACCACAGCCCTACTCCTTCCTCCTCCCGAGCAGGTTTCTGACACTCATGCCCTCACCATAGCTGCTGAGATTCCCACAGGAGTTGTTGGGAAAGGCAATAAGGTCGTACCCTCAGCCAAAGATACCCCCGCCGAGGATTCCCTTACCATAAAGGATGTGATCTCCCAAGCCAAAGCAGCTGAGTCAAAATCTGATGCTGGGGATGCCAAGACTAAGACCACCGGTCCCGAGAAGGATCCTCAGCCTTCAAAAAAGTAGCCGTAGGATCTTTCTTTTTACTTCAGTTTTCTTTCATGTAGCTTTGGTCAACTTTTACAATGTATTCATTCTCAATTTAAAGACTAGCCTTTTCTTTCATACCTTGTGTATCTCTACTTTGTCTGCATTCTAACTTATTAACCTTATAGACAGTACTGCATAGCTACCGTTTGTCTTTATCAGAGGTTAACTATGACTCATTACCAGCAAGTTCAATAATTTGATAAACTACCAGTAATGGACGAGTTTATCATGCTCTTGTTTCAAAAATTGATTCTTCTGTACTAAAAGCTAATGATAGTAAAAATGGATAAACATTTAGCAAAAGCCAAGTAAAGAGAAGAGAATGCCTTTGTTTGACATTTTATAAAAGATATCATTGAGCGTTAATTTCACGTAAGTAAGTGGTTCGAGATGCCTGATATGACTTAGGATCTATTTAAACACTTTATAACAAACTTTAGTGTCTTAATTTTCCCAAAGCATCTAGTCCGAGGACATCAGGCATGACTAAGGTTCTGTTTAAACACTATATAAAAGACGTGTGTTAATTTCCCCAAATCATCTGGTCCGAGAACATCAGGCATGACTAAGGTTCTGTTTAAACACTATATAAAAGACGTTAGTGTGTTAATTTCCCTAAAGCATCTGGTCCGAGGACATCAGGCATGACTAAGGTTCTGTTTAAACACTTTATAAAAAACGTTAGTGTGTTAATTTCCCCAAAGCATCTGGTCCGAGGACATCAAACATGTCTAAGGTTCTGTTTAAACACTTTATAAAAGACGTTAGTGTGTTAATTTCTCCAAAGCATCTGGTCCGAGGACATCAGGCATGACTAAGGTTCTGTTTAAACACTTTATAAAAGACGTTAGTGTGTTGTGCCTGTTATATGGGAGTAATGCTTGGTTAGCATTTCAAAATCTAATTTCTTCTCCAGCTAACTAGGCAAAACGCAGGCAATAGTTTTAAGAGCTTATTTGGATGCAGAAAAGCTAATGGTTTAAAATTTCAGTAGAAGCTAAGTGTAACAATTGCTTTTAGCAGCTAAACTCAAAACTTTTCTTATTAATTCAAACACGAGCAGCAATCAACTGCCACTGCCAGTGATTTAACTGTGAATACTTTGACATCTGCAGCCACGTTAGTGTGTTAATTTCCCCAAAGCATCTGGTCCGAGGACATCAGGTATGACTAAGGTTCTGTTTAAACACTTTATAAAAGACATTAGTGTGTTAATTTCCTCAAAGCATCTGGTCCGAGGACACCAGGCATGACTAAGGTTCTGTTTAAACACTTTATAAAAATTGATTAACAAGAATCACCATATCCTTACATAACACTAGAACTTAATGATAAAGGAAATTCTTATTAATAATAATACATTTTCAAGTTATTTACATTCCAAGGGCGCGGTATTACATGCTTATCTAAGTCTTCCAGAAAATATGCTCCTATACTTGCCTCTGAGGTGATGCGATATGGTCCTTCCCAATTGGGTCCTAGCTTTCCTCAAGCTGGGTTTTTTGCAGTGCCCAGAACTTTTCTCAATACCAAGTCACCAGGCGCTAGTGGCCTTAGCTTTACCTTGGCATCATAACCTCGCTTTAGCTGGTGTTGGTAGTACGCCAATTGGACCATTGCACTTTCTCTTCTTTCTTCAATGAGATCTAAACTTCTTTCCAGCAGCTTATCATTGTTGTTCGAATTGAATGAGCTGCTCTTTAGTGTTGGAAAGCTTGTTTCTAAAGGAATGACAGCTTCGGCACCGTAAGTCATTGAAAAGGGGGTCTCTCCTATTGACCTACGAGGTGTGGTTCGATATGCCCATAGGACATGTGGCAGCTCTTCCACCCATCTCCCTTTTGCATCATCTAACCTCTTCTTCAGTCCATTTATTATGACTTTGTTAACAGCCTCGGCTTGCCCATTCCCCTAGGGATAAGCTAGGGTGGAATATCTATTCGTAATTCCCAATTCACTGCAGTACCTCCTGAAGGCTTTACTGTCAAACTGAAGACCATTGTCCGAGATGAGAGTGTGAGAAACCCCGAAACGAGTGACGATGCTCTTCCAGACAAACTTCTTAACGTCTACATCTCTGATGTTCGCTAGAGGCTCGGCTTCAACCCATTTAGTAAAATAGTCAGTGCCGACCAACAGATATCTCTTGTTCCCTGCTGCCTTGGGAAAGGGTCCGACAATATCCAAGCCCCATTGAGCAAAAGGCCAAGGGCTGGTCAACGGGTTGAGGATCCCTCTTGGTTGATGTATGTTTGGCGCAAATCTTTGGCATTGGTCACACTTCTTTACATATTCATGTGCTTCTTTTTGCATGTTTGGCCACCAGTAGCCTTGCGTGATGGCCCTGTGAGATAAAGTCCTGCCTCCAGTATGGCTCCCACAAATCCCCTCGTGTAACTCTTCAAGGACTAATTCTGACGCTTCAGGGTGAATACACAGTAGATATGGCCCAGAAAAAGAGCGTTTGTACAATTTTTGATCCTCGGACAGCCAGAAGCGAGGCGTCTTTCTCCGTATCTTTTCAGCTTCTGATTTACTCTCTGGCAAGATGTCCTTTTCCAAGAATAGTACGATGGGATCCATCCAGCTAGGCCCCTTCCTAACTTGATGTACATGGATCATCGTTCCCCCCGCCTCCATGGGTTTGTACAAATCTTCTACGAGGATAACTCGAGGCAAGCTCTGCGCCGAGGAGGTTGAAAGTGTAGCAAAGGAGTCAGCATGTGTGTTACCGCTTCTAGGAATGTGCAGTAGACTGAATGATTCAAATTTTGACCGCAGATGTTTAGCTTGACCTAAATACTTCTGCATTCTCTCATTCCTTGCTTCCAATTCGCCCTTTACTTGACTAACAACCAATCTTGAGTCTGAGAACATCTTTACCTCGTTCCCCCCATTCTCTGAACCATGGACATTCCCTCTAATAAGGCCTCATACTCGGCTTCGTTATTAGTGGCCGAGAAGCATAATCTCAACGATTTCTCAATCGTGAGTTGTTCAGGGGAGATCAGGACTAGCCCCACTCTGGAGCCCCTTTGATTTGCTGCACCATCTACATACACTTTTCCAGCATAGAGGTTCTTGCAGGGAGATGATGCCAACTGATTTTTCATCCATGTGCTGTGATGCTGACACATTCTCTAATGGGGTTTCAGCGAATTCAGCTACCAGGTCTGCGAGGATCTAGCCCTTGACAGAATTGCGAGGCATGTACTTGATGTCAAAAGCCCCCAGAATTGTACCCCATTTAGCAATCCTGCCCGTGTAGTCAGCGCTCCGAAGTACAGCCTTTAGCAGAGCTGAGTCAAGACGATAACAATGTGTGCTTGGAAGTAGTGAGGAAGCTTCCGCATACCATGCACCACAGCCAGGATGGCTTTCTCCAGTGGCAAGTAGCGCACCTCGGCCTCATGTAATGACTTGCTAACATAGTAAACTGGCCGTTGCACGCCATCGTCAACCCGGATTAACACCAGACTTACAGCATGAGGGGCCACAACGATGTAGGCAAACAGAACCTTGTCCCCCTAAGGACTGGACATGATGGGAGGCCGAGAAAGATACTCCTTAAGCTGCTGAAATGCCCGAGCGCACTCCTTGGACCATTCGAATCCCTTCCACTTTTTCATCAAAAGGAAGAAAGGTCGGCATCTATCTACTGACCGAGAAATAAACCGATTCAAGGCGGCAGTCATACCGGTAAGCTTCTGGACCTCTTTGGGATTCCGAGGAGATTGTAGATTGTTGATCGCCTTAATTTGATCGGGATTGACCTCGATTCCCCTGTGAGTTACCATATATCCCAAGAACTTGCCTGATCCCACGCCAAACGAGCACTTGGAAGCGTTTAGGCGCAACTTGTGCTTCCTCAAGATTTCAAAAATGCTTTCGAGGTCCGTAACGTGCTCGGACGCCACCTTGCTTTTAACCACCATGTTGTCTATGTAGACCTCGATGCTTCTCCCTAGTTGGGGCTCAAATATTCTCGTCATCATCCTTTGATAGGTTGATCCTGCATTTTTTAGACCAAATGGCATCACCTTGTAATAGTAGTTTCCAATGGGGGTGACAAAAGCGGTCTTTTCCTAGTCCTCCAGGGCTAAGGGTATTTGGTGGTATCCTTGAAAGGCATTTAAGAAGCTCATTCGAGGATGACCTACTGTCGCATCCACAAACTGATCTATCCGAGGCATGGGGAAAGGGTCTTTTGGGCAGGCCTTGTTCAGATCTATAAAGTCCACACACACCCGCCATTTGCCATTCTTCTTCTTTATCACCACAGTATTGGCCAGTCATTCAAGGTAGAACACTTCCTTAATAGCCCCTGCCTGCTTGAGCTTCATCACCTCTTCCCTAACAGCATCTGCATGCTCTTTAGATGGGCGTCGAGGTGGTTGTTTTTTGGGAGTGATGGATGGATTAACATTTAAATGATGACAGATAAAAGTCGAATCCACCCCCTGGGCCTCGTAAGCGCTCCAGGCGAACACATCAACATTTTTCTTAAGAAACTTCACCAACTCCTCCCTCTCGGAAGGAGGCAGCTGGGACTCAACCTGGAAGTAATTTTTTGGATCATCCCCTATAATAATTTTCTCCAAGTCTTCGCATTTTGCCTCCTCGGACTTCCCATCGATAGGCGACTCCAGAGTTTTTAATTGCTATGAACTCCCCTCAGCAGCAATCGACGACTCAACCTCGAGTTGATGAGATATGGCCGCCACTAAGCATTGTCTAGCCATGGATTGGCTTTTGAGGATTTCCCTCACCTGACCCTCGGACGGGTACTTCACCCTTTGATGCAGAGTAGAGGATACGGCCCCCAGAGTGTGAAGCCAGGGTCTGGCCACAATAGCCGTATAAGGTGAATAAACGTCCACCACGATGAAATCCACTTCCACTATCTCAGGACCGGTCTGTACAGGTAGTCTAATCTGACCTTTCGGCAAAATGGTCCTCCCTTCGAAGCCTACCAGAGGAATCATAGGCAGTTAGGTCCTCGGGTTTCAAACCCGGCCCCCTGAACAAGTCGGGGTACATAACCTTGACAGCACTCCCTTGATCTACCAACACCCTCTTCACATCATACCCACCTATCCTAAGCGTAACCACCAAAGCATCATCATGGGGTTGGATAGTTCCGATCTTATCCTCGTTCGAAAAATCCAGAACCGGTTGGACATCCATCTTAGTTCTTTTTGGCTCCGGATTATTGTCCTCGGCGGGCCGTCTAGCCACAGACATTACTCTGAACGGACGGGATCCAGTTCTTCCAGGGGCAGCGAAGATGACATTTATCGTCCCCAAGGGAAGTCCTGAGGAGGCACCTCTCCTAAGATCAGAACCTGTTTGCCCTACTTGGCCGCTGGAGTGGTGTAACAGCTCCTTCAACCTCTCTTCTCGGACCAGCTGGTCCAAATGATCCCATAAATTCCTGCAATCCTCAGTAGTGTGCCCTTGATCCTGATGGTATTGGCGATAAAGGTTTTGGTTACGCCTCATGGGGTTCCCAGCCATTTTGTTCGGCCATCTAAAGAATGGCTCGTTCTTAATCTTTTCCAAAATCTGATGCACTAGTTCTCGGAATACTGTATTAACTGCTTGGACGCTAACAGATCCTGACTGCCCAGCGAAATCTCTCTGAGGCTGGTTGTTGTTGAATCGGTCCGACCTGAATTTCCTCCGCTCCTGAGGGATAATCTTTACCCTTTCCATGCTGCTGGTCCTCCTCGACCCTCTTGTACTTACCAATTTGATCCATAAGTTGGCGCACGCTGGTAACAGGTTTACCAGTGAGGGACTTCCTTAAACCGTGCTCGGCGGGGAGGCCGCTCTTGAAAGTACTGATAGCCACGTCTTCATACTCACCGTCTATCTCATTGTACATCTCCTAATATCTATCCGAGTATGTTTTCAGGGTCTCCCCTTCCCGCATGGATAGAGACAGTAGTGAGTCTAAAGGCTGAGGTACTCTGCTGCATGTGATAAAATGAGATCCAAAAGCCTGGGTGAGCTCCTTAAAGGAATCTACGGAGTTAGCCTTTAACCCATCGAACCATCTCATGGCCACAGGTCCCAAACTGGAGGGAAAAACCTTGCACATCAAAGCTTCGTCTCGAGAGTGGACAGCCATTTTCTGGTTGAACTGGCTTACGTGCTCTACCGGATCAGTTCGGCCATTATAGGTAGTGAAAGTGGGCTGATGGAATCGCCGAGGGAGTTTCGCTCCCTCAATCCGTCGCATGAAGGGCGATCTAGAGATTTGATTCAACGCCTTGCTCATGACGTTATTGCCCAAACCCTTAAGAGGTGAGCTTTTACATCTTCGCTTGTGGAGGTGTTCTTCAAAGCAGGAGAAAGACTCGTTTAGTGGTGTCCTAGACCTGTGCCTATAAGTGATATCCTCTTCATCATTGGAGGAAACACCAGAACTGGAAGGAGTTCGTCGTTGGTGGGCATGGCGTAACTTCTTCTTTAAATCGTCAATTTCCTTCTGCATGGCTCTATTGTCCTGATCCTGAGGGAGGTGACTCCCAACCCGGGAGTGACTCCTACTAGTATGTGTGGTGTGTATGCTACCTTCTCGATCCCTTTCACGCTCAAGGTTTTGGAAAGCATCTTGTTGATGGGAGCCCCCAGATTCCTATTGATGGGGACCTGATCCTACCATCTTCAAACGTCGCACTCACTATTACACAAATTCTTCCCACAGACAGCGCCAATTGTAGGGTCACGATTTGTAGCTCAAGCCCAAGCTATGTAGGATCTTGGCCCAATAAGCCCAATACAATAAATTTATAGAAAGTGGGTTAAAGAATTAGGTTCTAATAGCGTGGACCACATTCAATATGACCTTAGAGATAGAT
The DNA here is from genome assembly GCA_030021035.2 of Notholithocarpus densiflorus. Taxonomy (NCBI): domain Eukaryota; kingdom Viridiplantae; phylum Streptophyta; class Magnoliopsida; order Fagales; family Fagaceae; genus Notholithocarpus; species Notholithocarpus densiflorus. The sequence continues at coordinate 392,065 of JARYZH020000164.1, read as the reverse complement.
TTAATGTTTAGAAGACAAGAAAGAAGTGTTGGAACGGCTTTGGATTAATGTGCTCTCAGCTCAGTCCGAGGATGCTTAGTACAATATATTTTTCAAGCTCATCAATAGAAAAATCCTCCCCTTTTCATCGTGGGTCTTTTACATTATATTGTTCCCTTTCGGTCATCCTGACCTTACACTTGTCACTCACCTAGGACACTAATTGGGTACTTGTCCCATTAGACATCTCCTTTGGCTTGCCTGTGAGCTGTAGTAGCTTAGGTAACACTGTTCAGAGGTCTTCTCCACATAAATGCGGCCAGAAAAGTAGCTGCAGGGTATTCAATGCGGTGGTAGCAGCTTTTCCTCAGATATTTTCAGATCTCTTTCCTTCTCGTATGTTCATAAGACCCACCCCTTTCATTGAAGCTTCCAGGAAGGTCACTCCAATCGCTGGGATACACCCTTGAGCTGTACTCCTCACATCCGAGGACGATATCCTCCTCGGATTGACTTCCTTTCACTTCCTACTCTTGAGTCTTTTAAAATAGAATGTCTAATAAATGCGTACCTACTCGGACCATAAATGTCCTCTGACCAAGCCCAATATATATACATAATTCTGGACCCTTGCCCCCACAATAATAATAATAATAATAATAATAATAATAATAATAATAATAATAATAAACACGGTAAGAGTTGATAAGGAAAGTAATTATTAGATACTTTTGGTTTTGGAATTGATGATGTGGTTCTCTCTCCTCTTATATTTGTGGTGCATAACTGTATTCTACTAATTAAATTTATAGAGTCCAATCAGTCCATTATGAATGTGAGAAAATAAAGCACTACATTACTAGAAGTACCTAATAGAATAGTTTTCCCAATAAGGAAGGTAAAAGTAAAAAAGGAAGTCTTACGTCCACAATATAATTTGTTATTGGTTACTGGTTTTAATTTGACCTCATCACTAAAATTATTTTTTGTCCACTAATAATAAACAGTAAAAACCTATCACTTATATTTTTATTTTTTGAGGGGGTATCACTTATAATTTGTTACAAAAATATTGTTAAAAGTTTGTATACATACATAGCATAGCATATCTCAAATAAAATTGAACCATACAGCGTAGCATATCTCAAATAAAATAAAATTGAACCATATAGCATAGCATATCTCAAATAAAATTGAACCATACACCGTATATCTTTCTAAAGGAATAAAAAAAGAAAAAGACCAATTATCCGAAGTCCGAACATGAAGAATACGAAGGAAACTTCTGAGTAAAAAGGAAATTTCCACTAAGGTTCATGCTGGTCACCACGAAGTTACTCTGTCCTTTTATTTATTTATGTATTTTTCTAAAGAAAGTAAAAAAGATAAATGAATGGATTGGGAAAGTAGCAGTAGCCAGTAACAGAGGAAAATAGGCATTTAAGACGCAGATGAGTTGTTGACTTGACTTAAAACAGAGGATAACGAAGTTGTGAACACAAACACACGGAGAAAGAAAGCACAGATTCCATTCCTATATCTAAAAAGAATTGAATCCGGTTTTGTTTCAAGAGGATTCTGAGCATTACAATCACTACATTGATATCGATTTCCAAATCTGTAAGTCACATATTCATCACTTTTATTATTTTCCTTTCAGTTTGTCCTCAAAATGAAAATTTCACATCAAATTGTATTTTTCTTCTTTAATTTACTTGCCTTCTCTTCAGTTTTAATTGAAAGAATTTTTTTCTTTTTCTATCTATATTATAGTTTAAAATTTTCATGAGCACTCAAGGAGCACCATCTTCTTCTTCTTCAACGCCTAAGAGGAAATACGAGGTGTTTCTTAGCTTTAGAGGTTTGGACACCCGTAGAAATTTTACGGATCATCTATATGCTGCTTTGCAACGGAAGGGTATTTTGACCTTTAGGGACGATGAAGAACTTGATAGAGGACAACCTATTTCACTAGAGCTCTGGAAAGCAATAGAAGAATCGAGATTTGCTATCGTTATTTTCTCAAGAAACTATGCATCTTCGACATGGTGCTTAAAAGAACTTGCAGAGATTGTTAAATGCATGAAAAATAGAGGATTGACAATTTTGCCAGTTTTCTACTATGTGGATCCATCTGATGTACGAAAACAAACAGGATCTTTTGGACAAGCTTTTAACGAACATGAAGAATGTTTTAAAGAGAACATGGAGGTGGTGGAAACATGGAGGGCTGCTTTGAGAGAAGTGGCCAATCTCTCTGGTTGGCATTTACAAGATAGGTAATTTCCATGAGAAATTTGTTTTTATTTTTATGAATATATAAACGATATTTTCATATACCATGAAGTATATAAATAACTATTACAATATTAATATATGAACGATCTTTCACAAACCATGAAGCATATAAATAGCCATTGGAATGCATAATAATATGCATGGATTGAGATGTTACATATACTAGTTAAAATTATGTTGTTATATTCTAGGACTCCGTGTAGGAGGTGCTTATACTTTCCCAGTCTCTGTCTTTCATGCCCCTAACATAGAAAGGCCCAAAATATAGGGCATTAAGGTTTTGTTTTGTTTTTTTTTTTTGTTTTTTTTTTAATTCAAAAAATATATGCATAGCTATATGTATTTTTTTCTCACTCTTAAGAAGGCTCAAAATTTTAGAATTATGCCAGTTTATTACAAGTTTTACTAGATAGATCTTATAAATTGATATATCAATTATTCTTTTGTTGAAGTATCACCTTATTACTACATCAGTTTGTAAGTTTTTTGTAATAAAATCTGTAGTAACTTTAATATTTTCTCCACACAAAAAAAAAGAATTAATAGAAATACAACCAAATCATCATTATGTGAATTAAAAATGCTAAAGCTACTACAAATTGTATGACAAAAACCTTACAAATTGATATGGTAGGAATATGATTGGTGCCACTTAAATAATATAATAAATGAATGTTTGAATAACTTCAAAAAAAAATTTTGATGACACGTCATTAGTTTGTAAAATCTATATAGTAAAATTTATAGTATCATTAGCTCATTATGGGGGAATTAGTCATATTAAAAAGTAAGAATTAGATTTGAAATAAAAAATAAATTAAATATTATTTAAGTGATGTTTTGATATAAAAAGGCCCCTTTAAAATTTTCACATTAAGCCTTAAGCCTTAAACTGTTTTGGGCCGGCCTTACTCTCTCTATCTCTCTTTAAAGTAAAAGTTAGAGTTTTCTTTTTATAATTTCATTTGAGACCCTTGCAATTAAAAGGAACTACACTATTCAAGAACATAACTTTATATAAATTATAAATCTGTTAGCATTGTTTATTATCTTTATTATATTTTTTGGATAAATTACAATTTACCCTTTGTGGTTTGGCTATTTCACATTATAATCCACGAAAGTTTGATTGTTTGTTTTGTATTATTATTTTTTTAAGAAACAAAACACGTACACAAGGGAGAATGAATGGTTGTCAGTTTCAATTAGCTCAATTGGTAAAAACTTTGATAGTTGAATACGAGATCTGTGGTTCAATCACTGCTTGCATGAAAAACCGATTAATATCTTGGTCTGATAGTAAAAAACACAATCATTAGAAACGGACGCCATAGGTTGAAACTCTACCCCTAAAATTTGGACTAAAATGAAACGGTTAAAGTTCTTTCCAAATTAATAGATTTTGTTGTTTACGGTCAAATTTATCCACCAATTTCCTTTCCTCTTTTCTTCTTCCTCCAACTCCAATATCCAATCCTATGAGAGAGAGAGAGAGAGAGAGAGAGTAAAAATTTAATCAACAACAAAATTTCGAATGAGTATGCTGTGAGTATGCTGTAAAATTAATTGGAGGAGTTTCTGCCTTCTTCTTTTTTTTTTGGTTTTGGTAAAGGGCTAATATCATTGCTAACCTAACCAATGGTAAATACTTGCTTTTGCCCTGTTTTTGCAGCTACTGGTATCCCCTGTTTCTCTCCCTCTTTTATGCTTTTTCATTTTTCTTTTTGGTTCTATGAATAGGAAGGCCCACATGTCTTAGGAAGGAACAACCGAACAACAATTGTCTACAAGTTATTAACGAAATTCGATGAGTCTCTTTCAATTCAATATAACAAAAACTATGTATATCTGATATCATCTAACAATTCTTATATGGGTAGTTCTATCCACATTGCTTGAGCTAATGACTTCATATCTGTTTGACCAAGGAGTATTATTGCCTAGTATTTTTGTTCATCCCTGAGGGTTTAAGTTTGGTTTGGACAATCACGTAATTATTATTCTATCTTTTCCACAGGCAGGAGTCAATATTTATCCAACATATTGTGGAAGTGATATTGCATAAATTGAGTTCTAGTTTCTCATGCATTACTAATGACTTGGTTGGAATAAATTCTTCAGTGGAGAAATTGATCAATTTGTATTTAGGTCTTGGGAACAATATTTGCATGATTGGGATTTGCGGCCTAGGGGGTTTGGGAAAGACAACTCTTGCTAGAGTTATTTATGATATGTTCCATAATCATTTTGAAGGCTCTAGCTTTATTGCTAATGTTAGAGAAGTATCAAAAAAAGGTGATTTGCATCTATTACAACAACAACTTCTTGAAGAAATTTTGGAGGAAAGAAATATAAAGATAAGGAATGTTTATCGAGGAGTTGACATGATCAAGAATAGGCTTTGTTATAAAAAAGTTCTAGTTGTTCTAGATGATGTTGATCAATTGGACCAGTTACAAAACTTGGCTGGAGAGCATAGTTGGTTTGGATTGGGAAGTTGGATCATAATAACAACTAGAGATGAACATTTGTTGGTTCAGCATGGAGTGCATGAAATATATAAGCCTAATGCACTAAATATTGATGATGCTTTAAAACTTTTTTGTTTGAAAGCCTTCAAAAACGAGCATCCCAAAGAAGGTTATATGAAGCTCTCCCAGGATGTTGTGTACTATGCTAAAGGCCTTCCATTAACCCTTGTTACTTTGGGTTCCTTTTTGGTTGGAAGAACAATGGATGAATGGCAAAGTGCGTTGGACAACTTTAAAAAAATTCCTAAAAGAGAAATATTTGATATACTTAAAGTAAGTTATGATGGACTTGAGGAAATGTGGAAGGAGATATTCTTGGATATTGCATGTTTCTTTAGAGGTGAGATGAAAGATCGAGTAATAGAAATATTAGAGAATTGTGGTTTTGATGCAAGAATTGGTGTAAGTGTTCTAGTGAATAAATCTCTCTTGACCATAGAAGGAAAGAAGTTGTGGATGCATGATCTACTACAAGATATGGGTAGAGAAATTGTTCATCGAGAATCTCATGGAGAGCCTGGAAAGTGCAGCAGGATGTGGCTTTATAAGGATTTGTTTCATGCATTGACGAGAGGAACGGTAAGAACAATGACAAAGCTAGAATTTTATTTCAGCAAACAATATTTAGTTGGTATATTAACACAATTTCAGTCAAAAAATTTATTCTTAAAAAAAAAAAACCATCCAACAAATATGTAATTGCCTAGGTACTTTGATAATAAAATATAACATACAAACTGTCATTTAACATGCTAATATATTGTCTTTAATTAGATCTTATATTTTGAAAACATAATGTGATTGTGTGATTATTATATATATAATTTGAATTCATCTTTCTTGATGTAATCAACCAATTTTTCATCTCTTGATTACTAACTAAAACAAAAGGCTATATTTTTTTATATCACTTGAAAAATAATGTTGTAATTTCATCTTTTCGTTTTTCTTTTCTTTTCTTTTTTAGGTTGTTTTCCTTTTTCCCTTGGTCATGAATTTTTAAAAGGTAGAATTGCACCTTCCTTATTATCAAAAAGAATTGCACCTTCCTAATTTTAATGTATGGTTTTTCTCAAAAAATAAATTAATTAATGTATGGTATTAAAAAAATAACACATGTTTTAGTTAAGAAGACTATGAATTTAAAAAATTAATTAATCTTAGTCTATGAATTTAAAGGCGAAATTAAGAAGACTACTTTAACACATGTTGACATGTTGTACAACGATTTTTTAGGTTTTTTTTTTATTATTCTTAACTTATAGGACCCTTAATTGTTGGTCATATACTAGAAGAGATGAAGAGCTTATTGCGTCATTTTTAAAGCTGTAGGTTCAGGTTCAGTACTGTTAAACACGATGCTAATATTACATCTTGTAGATTATAGGCTTGTAATTTTAGAAATAGAAATCCTTTATCCCTCCTTTTGTGCTCTACTTTATGCCATGTCAATTACAAGTTTTCATGTGTGAGTTTTTTTTAAAACTTTGGTTATTTTATAAGAAAACAAAAAATTATATGTAACGAATTGTGATTGGTAAAATGTAAAATGAAATACAAAAAATGGAACAAAGGATTTTTATTCCTAATTCTAGTACAGACAAAGTTTGGTTGGAGGATACTGCCGATCTTATTTGAGGGTTGATCCATTCTTAAGTAAACTTTTAAATTTGTCTTACTCTTAATATATATTCTCCTCTTATTCCTTAAAAAAAGAAACTCCAAATTTTTTTTGTTATCCGGTGACTCTTAACTGGTATTTTGCAAGTTAGTCTATTTTTTATTGTTAAACTAGTGGTATGCATGTGTGATGCACATATTAATTACAAATTTTATGTAAAAGCAAAATCTACAAATATTATTAAAACTATCATAATAATTAGTGAACCACTTGAAACTCTAAGTAACTATTATAATATACACACATATAGCCCCTTGACTTGAGGAAAATATGTATTGTGGAAGTTTTATTACATTACAATAAAAAAAAACTATGATATATGATTAAAATTATTGAAATAAATATTAAAACTTATTATAAATTTCTTAAAATTTTTGATAATATAATTTTAGTTGAAGCATATTTTAAGTTTCTTGAAAATTAGATAATAGTGTTACCTATATTAAACCGCCCTAACAAATATTAAGATAAATAGAATTTTAGTTAGAATATAATTTTTTATTTCTATGAACAGAGTTTTAATAAATTACACTGTTAGGTTCTAAATATACTAACAAGTATCATAACAATTAATAAGATAAATCAATTTGACAATTGTTGCATAGAGAAGATAGCCACTTGATGCAATCATGGCCTCTAAGATCCAATTTTTATTATATAGTATATGATTTGAAGTTTGGTCCACCATTCAAGGGACTTTGAAAAAAAAAAATTTATTTGGCTGAATATTTGAGGCTTTTTTATTTTTGGTTGAGGGAAGAAGATGCAAAAATTAAATTGTTTCTCAAAAGGGCTAATAGGAGCAATTTCCCACCTTACCCTACTTGATTCCACCAATTGTTAAGAGGAGTTTACATTTCAGAAAAATTCAGGATCTCGCTATTTTTATTTCCTTTAATACAGTACACACTTGCGTATTTATAGTCTTCTTATCTTCTGTAGTGTATTTTTACCGATCCTTTCTCTTTTGATGCTTAGGCAACAGAAGCAATCCAAGCCATAGTCCTAAAGTCTTCTCAACTAGAAAAAGAATACCGGAGCATTGAAGCCTTTTCTAAACCTTTTTCAAAGATGATCAATCTTAGATTGCTCATAATTGATAATGAGGATATCCCCAATGGCCTCAGTCATCTTTCTAATGACCTAAGATTTCTTGAATGGTTTAATTATGGTTCAAAATGTTTGCCATCCAGTTTCAGACCAAAAGAGCTTGTTGAACTTACTTTACCATTTAGCCACATCAAGTATCTTTGGCGCGGAGTAAAGGTAATTTTGTTCTTTTTATAATCCTTCTTTTCTTTAGGAGTAGCATCAACAAACTCCTTGGGTATTTGAGTTTACTCTAGTCACTATAAAATATAATTTCCTTAAAAGGTTGTTCCTAATACACAAAGCTCCCACTTTTATAGAGTTTGGGAAAAGTTATGGTAGGCAGCCTTACCTCCATTTTTTTGGAGAGCTCTTATTAAAATAAATTATGTGTTTAATGGAAGTTTTCTTTTTTTATCAGAATTTGGACAAGTTAAAATGCATCGATCTCAGACATTCTGAAAACCTTATCCAGACACCTAACTTCAAAGGGGTTCCGATTCTTGAGAAATTATATCTTAGTTGGTGTAGTAATTTGGTTGAAATCCACCCTTCTCTTGGGAAACTAAGAAGGCTTTTTATTTTAGAATTGGAACACTGTCACACACTTATCAATCTTCCAAGAATGACTACTAAAATGGAGTCTCTTACAACTCTAAGGCTTTGTGGCTGCTCAAAATTCAGGAAGGTTCCAGAATTTGAGGGAATATTGAAAAGCCTATCAGAACTTGATTTGAGTGGGACTGCTATTGAGAAACTACCCTCATCAATTGGGTGTTTGACTGCCCTTACTGTATTAGATCTAAGAAATTGTGAAAATATTGAACGTCTTCCAAGCAACATGGATGGTTTGAGGTCTCTTGAAAAACTTGTTCTTTCCGGATGCTCACAAATTGTCGAGTTGCCAGAGAACCTGTGGAAAATAAATTGTTTGAAAGAACTTGATTTGAGTCGAATTGGATTAAGATGGCCAATAGAGAAAATGTTTTCTAATGGTCGCTTATCCTCGCTAAAATATTTAACACTAAGTTATACCGAATGTGTCACACTGCCTGCAAGCATCAGTCAACTTTTGAAATTGGAAACTCTTGATTTGTGCTACTGCAAGCAGCTTCAATCATTGCCAGAGCTTCCACCAACTGTGAGATATATAAATGCTAAAGCTTGTTATTCCCTAGAATCATCAACAGCACTACTCAAGATGAGCAGTTCGTTACAGCCTCGCTCCCTCTTTGGTTGTCAGTATGATGAGAGCAAAGGTGAAGTGGCATTTACATTATTGAACCATTACCTACAGGTACTCTCTGTCTCTGTCTCTCTTTTGATTTTTCTGTTTTGATAATTTGATAGTTGGAGGAGGGGGATTTTAAGCCTATAAATTTTCATTAGAAACACCAAAAAGCCCCAGTTGATCTATAAAGCTCTTGACCTCTCTAGTGTATTGTTAAGTGGAATATTATAATCATGTGTTTTTTTGGTACAGGGACTCCTTTGTCGAAAAACTGGATTTGAAACTAATACCAAAAGGAAAGAGGGTGGATCTAGAACTGAATTTCAGTTAATTATTCCTGGATCTAAAATTCCACAGTGGTTAAAACATCGAAGTGGGACGAATTCAGTAAGCATAGTTCCGCCTCCAAATTGGTGTAATAGTAGATGGATGGGATTTGCTCTCTGTGCTTGTTTGTATGCATCACATTCGCCTATTATTGCTAATGCTGAGGAGCATGGCAAAACATCTGATCTTAGAGCTCGTGTGATAGCCCTTGGTGATATTCCTCACAGTCACTGTGCCACTGAAATTTTCTTTGGGATGGAATTAGGTGCAGACCACATTTGTCTATTGTATCTATCTCGTGATGATTGGTTTGCTACTGGTTGGAATGGTGAATGCAATCAGATTGAGATTGTATTTGAGACCACTAACCCATCCTGGGTTACGCAGAAATGTGGGGTCAGTTTGGTATACGAGGAAGATGTGGAAGAGTTCAACCAATCAATTGCACAATGTAGCAATAGCCGTGTCAATACTTATGAGGGTTCTGTTGGTAATAAATTAAAATTTTCCTAAGCTGCTAAGAATGCGACAAGTGGCACAACAAGGAGATTACACCAGTAAAAGCATGAGAGCATAGAGAAAGATATGGGAAGCAGATGCGGCAGTTCCTATGGAAGTCATTAATCCATTTAATTGTGTAGAAAGTAAAAACAAGTGGCGGTGATGTAGTTGCAGAAGTTACAAGCAGCACCTGACATCACGGCAAGTTTCATTCAAGCCTAAAGATAGACAGACACGTGGATGAACAACTGCTAATAACTGTCTGTAATCGTCGAGGGTATAAATAAATGACACATTGTCAAGAAAACTTTGGAAGTATGAGTTTTTATAAATCTAGCTATTGTATCAAATAAGCATTAATTTTAGTGTTTATTCTTGAACATTTTCCTTGCAATCCAAAGCCGAAAGCTTTCAAACAAGTTTCTTTTTATACGCATGGTGGACCTTGACTAATCTTTGTTTAGTGCTGTTGTTGTTGTCGTCGTAGTATATACTCAAGAGAAAATGTCCTGTTAATTATGCTTTTCATTAAACTCAAGTGTTATTTTCTAGAATGCATCAGGGATTGTTAGAGGACCAGGCTCATGTAGGAGCCCACGCCAATCTTAGGGCATAGTATCTCAGGTTGGGAGTCTATTATGTGCCTTGTGTCCTTTGTGTACAGTTCAGGGGGAAAGGGCATTGGCTCACAATGATAGTATCTACTGTGCATTTCTACTTGTTCTTGGAGTGAATTTTACCGGAGCAATTTATGTCCAACAAGACTGTATAGCATGAACTTTTGGAACCTTATGACTGTTTTATGCCGGAAAATCTGGCCTAAAATCTATATTTTAGGTTAGTCAGACCAAAACAGTTTTGAATACTTAGTTGGAATTATGATTTTTCAGGCATAAAAACGGATAGAGAATATTTGAGTGAACTTAGTAGGATGGGCAAAATATGTTATCAGTATGCCATTTCTCAGGACTCAATTTCGCCTGAAACTAAAATTTGTCCAATCCTTTAAATTTTTACTGAGAGTTGGGGCCAAATTTCGTCATTTACAACTTCAATTTTATCTATGAATGCCCCTTTTTGTACTTCCCTTATAAAATTTCGTTACAAGATGTAGTATCGATTAAGATGAAAAAGATGTTTATTGAGAAAAAAAGAATTGGACATAGCAAAGCTATACACAGTGCTACTATCCGATTCCAAAACCCAATTGTTAAGTTATGGTTTTTCACATAACATTTGTGTTGGCTATATTCCATGACAAAAAGTGTTGTAATTGCATTAATTTATTTTCCTTGTATTTTGTGAGATTTAATTGTAATGGGTTTAGTATTAAGTTGGTGAAGATTGCTCAAGAAGTTGATCTCGCGACTCAGCTCACGAGTGGTGCAACTCGCGAAAGTCACATGAAAAACACATGCTGGAAGCTGAAGAGTCAAGTGTCAGGCTATATTTCGCGAGTCACTTCACAACTTAGGCCAAGTTGCGAGTGACCCTCGAAACTCTTTGCCTAGAGGATTTTAAGTGTGACTCTTATACCCTTCAGTGCCTTCACCCATACTATAGATACCCTTATTACCCACAAAAGTATAAGGAGGTTATTCAGAAGAAAACCCTGGAGAAGTTTCTACAACACACCCACCATTTTAGAGAAAGCTACTCATCTTTAAGTGAGAATTCCTTAGTAGTCTCTTCTCCTTTCCCTCTCCCATTGTTATACCTTGAGAGGAGATTTGTACTCAAACACAACCCACACTTATTCAGAATGTAGAGAGTGTTTTGGAGTTTGGGAAGCATTTAGGATTTGCCAAAAGAAATCGGTGAGCCTTGGTGGATGCAATTGGGTGGTATTGCGGGATCTGGATAACTAGTGAAGACAAGACTCCGAGAAGTCCGTTGTAACTGGAGCTTGGAGGGCTCAAGTACATTAGGTAGATTAGGCTAGAGGGTCTTTTTGATATTCGTGTACTCCAACTTATTCACTAGTGGATCGATTTCGACTTGGAAGGTCGCGGAGAGGTTTTTCACCGAGTTCTTCGATTTCCTCTTCGATAACACATCACAGTGTTATCTTGTGTTTGCATCTCTTTTCTCTTACTCTTTGTACTTTACATTTATTGTTTATTGTTTATGTTCATGCACTAGAGTAGTTCCGTTTTATTGCGCTTGTTTTACTCTTGTTCTGCACTTAGATACGTTAGAGTAAAAGCAATTAAGGCGTAATTTAAAATTGGGGGTCTAAACAAGCATTAGTGTTTTCACTCTAATCGTGCTTTCACCAATAATTTCTCACCCAATTTCCAAAACACAAATAATACCTCATTCTTCATGTGACACTCTCTCTCTCTCTCTCTCTCTCTCTCTCTCTCTTCAAACTGAGAGTTTTTTGCAATGAATGTTCGAGTCTCACGTTGATATCTGTGTCCTCAAGGTTCTCTTCTCTTAACCAATACTTTGTATGATGAGAAAGCAAAGGAAAAGGATTTCTGTTTTTTTTATCTGAACATTTTGAACGCCAACTTTCCTAGTTCAGCTTCTTTGCTTAGGAAATGTATATAAAGTAAAGGAAACGACTTTTGTTACTATTTATTTAAATTCTTCGAAGTAACAGTTCCCATCCCTTAATTAATCCACCAATTGTCTATTAGGAACTAAATCCAACATTGTTTCGTGAGGTTTTCGATTTTGAACTCTTAAGGATTTTGCTAAGGTTGATGGTTCAGTCCTAATTTGACATCCAATTTGTCAATGTTCAAGTATTATGCTAATTTTCATATTCACCTTGTGTTGTGATGGTAAAAGTAAGATAATTTTTCATCGTAAGTTGTGAATTCAAATTAGAACCAATCACAATTTACTACTTATGATTTGTTGTGAAAATGTTGTGGACGTAGCATTTCGCAATATTTTGTGTTTTAATTATTTTACTAAGCTTTTAACTATTTCAGACTAGAATAACTAGTGTCAAATCTATATTTTGTTAGAATTGGTGGCAATTAAAACTTGCTAGGCTCCTAGACTAAACTGGTTTTGAATGCTTTAGTTGGATTTTAATTGACTGTTATAGTTTGAATACTCATAAGTCCAATACCATTGATGTATAATTGCTTTCATAGTAATGGCTGGATCTATGCTTCAGGTGTCAAGAGCTAAAGAGAGGATATTTCAGGGAGATTCTTGTAGCAGATAACATAATACATAGAGAGATTTGTGTTTATTTTGGGGAAAAAAAAAAAGATCCTATAATTTCTTGGCCTATCTTTTTATCAACATTACGTGACAATGTAAATGATATTATTATGGTGCAATGTAAACGATGATTAATAAAACATCTTGGGAGCATCGGTACCTTTCCCAGTTGTAAAGAAGCACATATATAGGTGGTGTGACAGGGGACTTTTATATGTGAGCAGTCAGCATGTGGCGATTGAATGATATGTACACTAGTCACTAATATCCAAAATGATTGTGAACCATAGTAGTACTTCAAGTACCTTACAAACAAGGGGAAAATTGGCATTTGCCCCTAATGTCCCTGTTTTTGAAACTCGATTTTGACAAAATCAAGTCACAAATGGAACTCAACATTACTAATGTTGAGTTCTATGCATATTTTGCCACTTAATTTTTTTTTTTTTGAAAATTTAAGTGGAACTCGGCATTGCTAATGTCGAATTCCACTTAAAAATATACATAGAACTTGATTGTGAGGATATCGAGTTTTACACAGAACACGATTTTGTTAAGATCAAGTTTCAAAAATAGGGGCATTTTGCTAAATTTTCAAAACAGAAGTATTTTGCTGCATAGTTTGCAAATTAGGAGCAAATGCCCATTTTCCCCTACAAACTATAGCCATATCAATTAAGCAGTTATCAATGCGCCTATATTAGATTAAGCTAATCATGAATCATGATGGATTGGAACAAAATGTGTGAACAACCCACTGGTTTGGCTGCATGGTTTTTACCGAACCGATCAATGAAATGTTTTTGCACTCGGTTCTTGGTTATTGACCGATTTTGTCTGGTTTTGGTTGGGTTTATTGGACCAGATCAGTACCCGGTTCTCGTTTGAACCAGTTTGACCAGCTGGTCCGATCCGGTTTTTAAAACTATGTTTAGCCGAGATTCTCAGTTATACAAGCCAATCACTTGTTATCACTTACTAACAAGGAGTGGCTAAAGTGGGTTGAAGTGAACGGCCTCTTGCTATGGAGAGATATTGAAAAAGCTATAACATTGATGTGTAGTAGGTGATGCTAATAGCATTGATCATTGATGTGTGGGAGGGTCTTTGGATTTCGATGGGTCCAGGGATTTAAAGCCAAAACAATTGGTAATTTGGATTTGCAAAGTAGTTTTTAATTGTAGCTGATCTTATAGACCATGAGGCTCAGGGTTCGAATGAAGCATCACTTTCTCACTTAGTACTAGTGGGGACCCACACCATGCACAAGAATATGTTATTATTTTGTAATGTTAGATAATATATAATTTATTTTCTTAAATATTCATAAGATTATCTATTAAAATTAGTCAATGTAACAATTTATTTTTCTTATAAAAATATTTAATTTTAGATGTATTGAACTATAAATTTAATTGTTTACAAGACCTACCAAGGTCGCCAATTTTTTACTAAAAAAAAATATGTTATATTACTTTCTTTGTCAGCTAATGAAAATTTTAGTGTTCACTAAAAATAAAAAATTATATATAATTTTTCTTTTCCTTTCGTTTAAAATTTTCATATAATCGTATTATGTGCCAAAAAAACTTTAACTTGCAGCCTTGTATTTTAATGTTGTATTTAATCTCAAACGATTACATTGTCATCTCTCTCTCTCTCTCTCTCTCACTCTCTCTCTCTCTCTCTCCAACCATCCTTCTCTTCGCCTCTTGCTGCTCATTGCCACGACCATCTCGGTGGTGATCCTTTTCTCTCGATATCATGGGTTTGCAATTTGGGTCTAGACTCTCATCCTCTCCTCCCTGTATTTACACAATCTGAAAAACAAAAAGGTGATATTTGATATTACAATTTGACTTGTCACCAATAAAATTAAAAAAAGTTGAATATTTATTTAATAAGTTATTAAAGTAATATCAAATATACTCATTGTAAGGTAAATTTGTAATGGTGTATGTGTTTTGTTTTTCAATGTAATTTGTAGTAAATGACATGAACAAAACAGAGATTTACACAGTGCTTCATATAATATAGGTCACCACGTAATTACAAACATGTCCTATTTCAGAATCAATGACTGGTGCGGTTGTTGTTGTGCCACGCCAAAAGACTTAAAAAGTAAAAGGGACAGGAATTTAAAAAGTTAAAGTGTTGTGGACTTGATTGAAAAGTAGAGAATTTCATTGTTTGAAAAGTAGAGCTAATGAACAGTATTTTGGTTTATTGAGTAACCTTTACCCTTTATGTTTTTTTTTTTTTTTTTTCAAGTTTTCAACAGTTGCTACAATGCCAATTTGACTGGTTCAATTGGCACTGTAGCTACAGTAGTTACAGTGTTTTTTTTTTTCCTTCAGTCAGTCATCGTTTTGTGCTTTTTTTTTCCCTGTTTTCTTTTAAATATTTATATGAGCTGATAGTTATATTGACATCGTTGATGGTGGCTTGGGTTGTGATGGGTTTGTGAGAGGGTTCTAGAGAGAAGTGTGAAGATGAATATTTTATTAAATAAATATGTATAATAGACAACTTGATGTGGGTGTTTTGCAAGAATATGGGTGTAAAATAGAAAAGGTAGGTTTTTTTTTGCAAAATTTACAAAAATTTTACATCCACTGATGCGGATGCTCTTACTTGAGAGTAGGAACACAGTTTTCAATATTTGATGATAAATATAATTCTACATTGACAATGTTGTATGATATTGGTAAAAAATTGTTAGCGAGCCTCCAACAATGTGATTGTGATTTCATTGGTTGAAGAAGATACGCGTTTACTCGTGAGAAATTGACCTTCATTTGAATCCTTTTCCAAGAAGAAACCAGGTTGTTTGGGTTGAGGCAATGCACTCTCACTGCCTAACATCACAACAATAGAAGATATGCTTGGTCTATCCTCAGGACGTTGTTGCACGCATAAGAGACTCAGATGGATGCAACGCAATACTTCTGACATTGTGCATGATTCTCCTAAACATTCATCAAGCAATTCCAAAGGCCTGCCCTCATTCCACAGTATCCATGCCTAAATAAAAGAACAGTTGTCATTCATCTGTCCAACGTATCTAGATAAGTAATCTAATTATTTGATACTTACATGTCCAATAAGGTTATGCTTGTTGTTTGGATGATAAAACCCTCTACTTTTCTTCCCACTTATGATCTCCAACAATAAAATCCCAAAACTAAAGACATCAGATTTTGTTGAGAAGAGTCCGTCAAAAGCATATTCTGGTGCCATGTAACCACTGCAGGGCATCACAAGTTTTAAGTAAAAATTAAGTTGGAAATGTAGATTTACATATAGATAATATCAATGAAACTTACTAAGTTCCAACCACTCTCTTTGTGTTTCCGTCTGACTGATCTCCTCCAAAAGTTCTAGCCATGCCAAAGTCTGAAATTTTAGGACTCATCTCACTATCAAGTAAAACATTACTTGCCTTGAGATCTCTATGTATAATTCTCAATCTAGAATCTTGGTGAAGATATTGAAGCCCTCGAGCAATTCCACATATAATGTGGAAGCGCTTGGACCAATCTAACAATTTGCCTTTCATTTGATCTGGTAAGTATATGGTTCAAGTTAATTATATATACCCTTATTTCAACCAAAATTTGGAAAATTTCTACATTTTAAGAAATATTGATCACATAATTACACCAACTAGCAGAGTGTATTAGGTTAAGGGATCCAAACCAAAAATGAAGGAGTCCAGGCCTTTGTTGGGCATGTATTCATAAACCAACAGTTTCTCTTCTTCTTGAATGCAATAACCAAGAAGTTTTACAAGATTTCGGTGTTGAAGCTTGGAAATTAGCCTTACTTCATTTTTGAATTCATTCAATCCTTGTCCAGAACTCCTTGAAAGCCTTTTGACAGCAATTTCTCGTTCATCTTCTAGTATACCCTGAAATTCTCATTCGCAGATTGCTAAATTCTGAAAGCAAAACAAAACAAAAGAGTGCTTCATCATTTTAATTGCTTTTGTACATCACAAACTTACCATGTAAACAGATCCAAAACCACCTTCACCAATCTTCTTGTTGATTGCAAAGTTCTCAGTGGCACAAACTATTGTGGATAGGTCAAAGAAAGGGAGCTCAAGGTCTTCGTTATGGCCTTCATTGTTCTGATAATCCATAATTCCACTTCTCTCTGTTTTTACTGAGATAGAAAAGAAATTCAGTAAAAAAAGAATAGGCGTGGCGTCATTATGAGATAAAAGTTAAGATATAAAGGAAACTTCAAATAATAAGATTGGATATAAATTCTAGTTAAGCTGGAAACAAAATATCGTATGACTATCTTCTATCATGAAAGCATAATCTTCTTCATATCTTATAAAAACGATTTATTTCTCCCATAAAGATAGTATCCCACTTGAACAATGAGACTAATACGAAAATAAATAAAATATGTAGCAGTACAAGTACAGTGGTGCTTATATAAGTGATCTAAAATAAATCAAAGTACTTAACAAAAACAAACTATAAAGCTTTCAAAATTATATCTGTATTAGTTTAAGTCCAGTATAATAAGCACTTTGCTATTTTAGTCATTCCTACAGATATCTACTAAAATGAGTACCTTGGCTATTCAAGAATATCCACTTGAAACTCAAGATTAAAAAGGTCTATGTATGTGTCTGGATAGCAATGAATCTCACGTCTGTGTTTTGTGTTGCGTTTTCTCTTCTTTTTTTTTTTTTTTTGTCAGCTGCAGCAGGGGACAGCGGCTACTGTTCATGAACAGTAGCCACACTTTTCCTACTTTTTCGTCACTTTTATCAGTTCTGTGGTCCCGTGAATAGTGCACAGGACCCATAAATATCACTTTCAGCAATTTTTTCATTAAAAATGGGTCTCACAGCACTATTCACACATTTAAAAATTATTTTGTTACAGTGTTTTCAGTTTCAGTTTTCAGTTTCAGCAAAAATAAACTCAATCCAAACGGACCCTATATCTTAAAATTTCTATGGACTTTTAGAGGGCAGCATGGTTTTGTGCAATTAGTAAAACAAATCTCACCACTTCAAATTAGACACAATAGGTTAGAAATTACCTTAAAAGTCCTGTTTTGATTTTGGTTTGGGTGTTTTTGATGTGTCCCATCACCCATTTTGACACTCTTAATTTAAAATTAATATATATATATATATATTTATATATATATATAACCCGAGTTTCCAAAAACATATCTTTGGTCAAATCCAAACCTAAACTACCGAGTCAAAAGTGACCAAATCAATTTGCCTCGATCTTTTTTTTTTTTTTTTTTTTTTTTTTTTTTTTTTTTTTTTTGATAAATAACATAAGAATTTTTATTAAGAAAAAAAAGCCAACCAAGCACATTGGAAGTGTACTACAACGGTACAAATTAAGAACCTAGATTACAACGATCAATAAGATCGGAGAGAGATAAACAAGAACAAGATGGCATAATTAAACTCCAATCAAGGAGGGTACGGAAAAAGACAAACTTAATGTCAAGAATAGACCGTTCACAATCCTCAAATCATCTAGCATTCTATTCCCGCCATAAACACCAAAACAAACAATGCGGCACAAAACTCCATAAATCAATATTTCGATGTCTACTGAACTTGCCTTGCCAAGAAGCTAACAGCTCACTAACTTTATACGCCATAAACCAATGGATACCAAACAAACAAAATACCATAGAACTCAACTCATATGCTATATGACAATGAAGAAGAAGGTGATCCACCGATTCCCCACACCTTTTATACATAAAGCATCAATCTAGCACTGCAATATGCCTCTTCCAAAGATTATCTGTAGTTAAGATTGCTAATTTAAGAAAAGAACGCTAATCTAAAAGGAACATTCGATTGCCATATCATTTTCCAAGGAAAAAAAACGACATAATAAGGAGATAAAGAGTGACAGAAATCTCGAACCTCAAAACCTCTACTCATTGCTGGCTTCTAGCAAAGTTTGTCAGCACCAACACCTCGCACCTTCGTGGAAGAAATCACATCCAAGCCAATGACCCTGCCTCCCAATCCTGCGCTAGACGACGAAACTGAAAGTCCCAGTGAGGCCTCCCATTAGAGAAACGCATGACCTCCGACATAGAAGACTCCCTTGCCCAACTAACGCTATACAATTCTGGAAATGCTTCCTTAAGAGAACAATCCCTACACCATACATCCTCCTAGAACTTTACGCTAGTACCATCACCCACATCAAACCGAAGAAATTTAGAAAAGGCCAACCAACCACTTCTAATGGATTTCCACACACTAACACCATAGGTCCTTGACACCAATTTTGTACACCAACCACCCCCACTATCCCCATATTTCGCCTAAATGGATTAGAAATTTTCCCCAATCTAATGGAGAAAAAATTTATTCGTGTCAAATTACAAATCCCTAGGATTAATGAACTTCAACCAAATTTGACCGATCGACTTTCAAATTACAATCCTTAGGATTAATCAACAAATTTGACCAAGGGTTTATCGATGTCCAAATGTACATGTTTATTGTAATTATGTGTCAAATCAGTGAATTTCATCAATTCATGTCCAAACCCTAGGATTGACCAACTTTGTCTGAGTTTGACTGAGGGTTTTCTAAGGTCCAAACGTACTTGTTTACCTAGATTAGGCATCAAACCAGTATATTCTATTGATTTATGGTCAAACTGCAAATTTGACTAATTTTGACCAAAGTTTAACTAGAGCTCTGTTGTCTGATCAGCGTGAATTTGGTTCCATTCTAAAAAGAATGAAAAAAAAATATCAAAAATCAAAACGACTATTTGCAGGCTACAATCAAAGTTGGAACAAACAATATATCATGAAATTAAGGGAAAATGGCTCAAACCAGGGCCAACCGTCGTCGAATTGATGTAAACTGGAAACCATTGGAAAGATCACAGAAAAAAAAAATAATAAATAAAAACTTTGATTTTATATGCTTTGGACATGGAAACTCCAAAAGAACCACTCACACTCACAAAAAATAATCAAAACTGTTTCAGGTTACGTTGCCGTGATCATGACTTTTCATGTCAAGAAATTGGAAGTGCAACTTTGGCACTATTAAAGCTTTATAATGATAAGTCATTTGAGTTAAAGGGACAACAGGAAGGTCGTTAATTAAGAGAATGAAAGTCAATGGATTCTTTGGAAATCTTGGATTTCTTTTTCAAAATCAGACTGCACTAGAACCATTCCACGCAAAGTTGTTTCGAACCACACATAGTTCATCTGAAGAACATTTACTTTCTTAAACTATGTAAAATTATCTAAACCTTTCCTAAACCATGCAAAATTTTCTACAACTTGGTTAAACTGAATTTTTACATGGAAGTTCAAATTGTTGGTAATTTTACATGAAAAAATCTGAAAATTAGGAAATGCATATTGTAAGTCCCAAAATCATCTTGGGGTACTAAATCTGCACACTAAGTTGCCACAAATTGCTTAATGAGATTTCAAAAGGCATGTACTTCAAGAAACTAGTCAAAATTCTGTACAACTTGGCTAAGCCCGATTTTTTTGAGGAAGTTTGGATTATCAGGTTTTTCGCACTAAAATGGAAAGCCGACAAAAATCTATGATTGGGTCAAAATTGCCTCACCAACTACCTAACTTCACAAGACTTATAACCTTCGGATCATTGTACAAAACTACACAAATGAGGAGGCACTAGAAAGTAGGTTTCATAAACTTTCCAAGGACACCAAGACCACCCAATGAAGGCCTTGACTAGTTGAGAAGACAGTTTTAGGCAGAAAATTTTAGTTGCACAAGGTGTATGACCTGCTCAGCAACACCAAGCATGGCTCAACCAATCGCTCCATGGCCTATAAATAATCTTGTTCTATTCATCACAAAGCTAGAGTAGGAGCATTGAGGGCTGATCAAGCGAAGCTTACTGGACGGCATGACTCATGGTTTTTAAACCCAAACCGGACTGCCCAATCTGATTGGGTTTACCACAAAGCGACAACCAATCCGGTTTATATATATATATATATAAACCCTGCATGCTAAACAAAGTCAGTGAACCACCCTAACCACCAGTTGAACCGTTCATAGTTCAACTTGTTCAAGGTAGTAACATTTTTCTAAGAAAACTTACAAAGGACACATGCTGTGGGGATTTAAACCTCAGGCATCTGCCCTTAAATTAGTGTCACGTACCATAAGGCAGTTGATTTTGTTGTGACTTTAATTGAATAACTATTATATTTATTGTTCTCTTACAGGATTAATAGGTTTTTATTTTATTATATAACCTCTCTCTCTCTCAATATATTAGTACCATTGAATTTGTATTAACTAAATTTATTTGTGATTGAAGAATTGTGCTTTTGTATTTCAACGTGATATTTATGAATCTATTTGTAAAATAGACTTATTTTAAATGAAACTGCTTTATTCTTAAAGGACTACCAAACAAAAAAAAAAATTAGCTTTATTATTTTCTATTAACCTAATAAAAATCGCTAAAATTCATTTGAAAGTTGTTTAAATTTCTTTAGATATTTTTTGGTCGATTTTGATAATTTTAACAAATGTAACACAATTATTTGTATTTTAATTAACTAGTAAATTATATATTATTAAGATTCGACCAGACTCAAACCTTGGACCTTCACCTTTTCTAATTCTTTGAACAATTTGGTTTTTAAAACTTTGGCACAATGCCACTAGAGTGTGAAGCAAGTGCACGTGAGTTGTATATCCCAAAGTTTTTCTCACTTTAGTTTTCTGAATCTTAAACATTTATATAGTTAGTATTTAAACGTTTTCTTACGGTAGCACTATAATAAATATCTTTGCACGGCCCAAGGAACGGTGTCCAAAGCTGTGCGTGCGTGGCATGAATAGGTCAAGGGCATCCTAATGGTAAGGTCATTTGCATTCAGAAGTGGCTAGACTATGGCAGATAAGGAATTACTTCTTTGACAAGTAATTAGTGGTTCAAGAAATTGGTATTGCTTGGCAAAGAAGTAACGTTCTATTCCTTACCCAGTGAGGAATCAGAGTGGGAGTCATATATATTAAGGGTTTGGTGTCATTTGCCCATGAGGTTCTCTTACATGGGGAGAGAAGAAGAGTCTTTGAAGATCTTGGAATAAGTTTTATTGAAGAGTAAATGAGTTAAAAATATATCTATTTCTTGAGTGGGAGAGCATAATTGGAAGAACTAGAGCTTTGGATTGTGAGTGTTGTGAGTGTATGCATGAAAAAGGCCAAACCATGTCAAATACTGTATTGTGTGAATGCTTTTATTTCTTGTTTGTGTGTATTTGCTTCTGCTGACACGAAATTAGAACCCAAAAAATTGTCCAAAGTTTGCTTAGTCTAATGACACTGTTTAGTCTGTGAAATTCTTTTGGAGTGCACTGAAACATTTAACACGATTGTAGTATACCTCATACCAACCTTGTTCTAAATTTTGTATTATCAAATGGAAATAAGTAGATTTTGCATATTGACAAAGAGATCCTGTTTAAAAGCAAAAGGCCTATCAAGTGATTCCATGGGAGAATACTACCATATGTATGCAATGGTTTGCAGAGTAAAGTTATTTTACCTTTTAAGTTTGTTCTGCTTCTGCAAATGTAAAGGCCAACTAAGAGCATTCCACAAACTGCAGCAAGGGTGGCAGCAACTATCACTGCTCTCTTTATCTTATGAACATGACTTGCCTCTTCATGGTTGAAATTAACACGACAAAGAAAAATGTAGTTAAACTAAAGCTAATGGATGTGAAACTGAAAGGAAAGGATTGCAGGAAACAAAATCAAATCAGAATGAAAAGCATAATGGAAACAATAATTAACTTCAATAAGGCGTTCTTATTACAAAATTAACTTCATACCTAGCTCTGAAGCCAGCATTCTGATGTATAGATCTTGCCCACCAGAAAGAAACTGTCTAATATCCATTAGATCACCAAACCACATGGCACAGCCACTACCACTTCCTCTGATATCTGAGTTTGTATAAGCCATACATGAACAGTTGTTCAAGCACTTGGCCCTGCATTCATTGAGGCTCATACTTTGATTCACCCAAGTATATGTAGTATCTGGCCATTTCAAATCAACAAATTTGAGAAATCCATCTTTATCGCAGCTCAGAGGTTTATTGCGTACACAACCTTGAGACCAGTCCATTAAGCTCCATTTTTCCGGTAATTTAGGCTTGAATCCTTGTAAGCATTGGCAGACCGGTGATCCACTAATGATACAATTTCCATTGGATCCACAAAGGCCATAGTAGTCACAATAGTCTCTAGGTACTGATGTATAGCGGTGCCAAACTTGACTAGCTTCAATCCATATGTAGCGTTCACGTGTATTGCTAGTTTGGTTCAAAACTATTCTTGAGATTACTGATTTATTTTTGAGGTTGTAGGTATAGTACACTTCATACTCATTAGAAACAAAGAAGTAATCATAAATCGGATTGGGCTTTAGATCCGGTGTACCACTGAACTGAAGACCGTTCCATGGGCCTGTACGGTAGAAGTTGCTGGTCCCTTTCCGAATAACAGGCTCGGGGTATGGATGCATTTCTATCCCATATGTGAAATCCCCAGGAGATGGATCATCTGGACTTTTCCATGCTGTAAGACGCCACTTAATACCTTTCCTTAAGTCCCATCCCATCTTCATTCCTGGTAAAAATGTATCAGACGGATAGTCGAAGCTTTCCCACAGAAAGATTCCTGAATTTCCATCTCTTACTACAAGATTTCCAGAGTCTAGTAGCTGTAACACAGGATTCCTGGCTTGTTTTTGTAATCCTATCGACCAAACAACACTCTCATTCTGACTCACAAGCACAAGATTGCCTGTGCTGTTTATTTTCAACAAGCCAGATGAGTCATTCATTGGGTTGAGTCGGTTTGCAACCCAAACAAAAGTTTTAACTGGGATACTCTTGTACCATATTCCCAAGTAATGATTCTTGGAACTACCAGGACTGAAGAAACCCAGTTCAAAGCTTCCATCTTTGCTGACCAGGGTTCTTCCATCACTAATAGATTGAGATGGGGTAATGCTATCTATTGCAAAGGAGACTTTAAAGAACAAAAAGAGTAAATAAGTAAGCAGAAAAATAAAAGAAAGAATGCCCATTGATTGTTTAGTTTCACACCCCCCTTGCTTATCACTCATACTTAAACAATGAGAAGGAAGAGCAATTTCAGATATGTTTACACATTGATGAAATCTGTCAATAACGCCTCCTTACTTGACTTTTCAACACTATGAATTTTCCACTAAACATGGATTTTTTTTCTTCACCAGTATAACCGTAGTCCGCACGTTAATAAAAGCAATTTTGTCTTGAAATTGAAAAAGACAGGTTCTTTGTCACATGGACTATAAGAGACTTCAAAGTTTTGTATTAGCTTTTGCACCCATTTGGCATTGTTGAACATTCATACCAGACTCTATTTCATTTTGCATATTATTTATTTCTTTATTCATATTTCAAGACCCAAACCCAAAGCACCAACCCACCTAATTTAAAGAATACCTTCACAATATACAACTTATTAAATTCTGACTTTCTTTGTGACAGAATTGAAAGAAACCAATTTCAAATACACTTATTACTATACTCATGTCAAAAATTTAAGCAAATGTTCACGTTAAAATTATTCAGCAGAAAATAAATTAGAAATGATACTAATAATTCTTAGCCAAGAACAATAATGTATAAAAACAGGCACATAAGCCAATACCCATTTCAAGATTCAACTAAAATAACAAGTAAGAAACGATAAGAATGTCCACAACCAAAGAAACCGAACCAATCCCACACAGTCCCAAAAGGCTAACCAGAACGATCAAACCCACAGGTACGATACCTGAAAATGGGCTTCGATCGGCGGCATTTGCAAAGGCACTTCCTCTCGTCGGTGTGGTCAGTAGACGAACGGCTGGTCTGCTCCTTGCTGAAAATGGCCCGCGCTCGATTGAGAGAGAGAGCTAAAGAGCTCTGGCGTGACTGTTTCTGTTTATAATTTATTTATTTTTATTTTTTTTGAATAAAAAAGGGGAAATTACTTTTTTTTTTGATAAATTACTTTGTATCTGTAGTCGGTTGATTAGAGACTTTTAAGTTTTAGCTGTCTTTTTAGCTCTATTTTGAACTTAAAAAAAAAAAAAAAAAAAACTAAAGGTCAAAATATAAGGGTTTATTTGGATACCGCTTATTACTGAAAATTAAAAACACTGAAGTAAAATAATTTTTAAATGTGTGAATAGTATCGTAAGACCCAGTTTTAAAGAAAAAGTTACTAAATGAAGTTACTTGTGGGTCCCGTGAACAGTGCACGAGACCCACATAAAAAAATGCTTCCGCTGGAAAACGCGCAAAACACGCTTCCCAAACGAAGGCTAAGTGTTATTAGTCCGTAAAATTTTATAGAATACTGATTATTTTACACACACCCTCAAAAAATAAAAAATAAAAACGACGTGATTTGAATTCACAATTTTGAAGTTCGTTAAAGCTTCTAAATGACAAATCCAAGTTTAAGAAAAATAGGAAGAGTGAGGATGAGATCTTCCATAAGTTCTATGCCAAGTTGAGTGATATATAGTGACAACTTAAATAAATAAAAAAAAAAAAAAAAAAAAAAAAAAAAAAAAAAAATCATTGATGAACATAAGATTGTTAGTAAGATCCTTAGATCCCTACCTAAGCAATTTCATAGTAAAGTTATTGCTATAGAAGAATCCAAAGATGTAGATGTCATCAAAGTGATGGCATTGGCAAGATCTTAGCAAAGATATGAACTCACCCTTCCCAAATATACGAAGAGCAAACCCATGGATCTCAAGACCATAGAAGATGAAGAAGTAGAACTTAGTTATGATGATTGACTTGTTTAGGTGCTATCCTCCAAACTAAACAATTTTAAAAATTCCTTAGGAACTCCTAAAGTAAGAGTAAAGATAAAAACCCTAGAAAGTCTGACCCACTTAGAAAGGAGTTTAGTGCAAAGTTCAAGAACGACAAGAAGGAGAAAATAACTAATCTTTAAGTCAACCTTCCGGCCCTAAGTGTTATGGTTATCAAGAACATGGTCACATGAAACAAGAGTGCTTGACTTACCTCAAGTCGATTGAAAAGGGTAAAGTTATGGCAACTACCCTGAGTGATATTGAGTTTGAGGACAAAGACTTAGATAGTGACCAAGAAAGGAAGTATATGGTCTTTGTGATCACTATTGAGGAAAGTGAAGGAGAAGTTGTGGAGAATGAACCTGCGAGGGATTTTAGCAAGGACTTAGGTGAAAAAGCTACCCTACAAGATGCTTATGATTAGGTGTACATAACCTAGCAAATATATGCTAAAACCTTTAGATTAGCTATTAAGAAACTAAATGAGATTGAGTTAGAAAAAGAGAGGTTGATTGTTAAAGTGGATGAAGTGAGTAGGACCATAGACTTGAAGACAAAGAATACATCTTTGGTTGAGAGAGTAAAAGCTCGTGCTAAGAATTGTGTCAAGCTCATACTCAGATATAAAGGAATAGGATGTATAGTTCTAAGTTAGATGATATGGGATGAACTCTCATAGTTTTAACAAAACCGAGTTAGGGTATATAGGGTCAAATTCCTCTCTTCCTTCTGCTTCTAAATCCACTAGACTCAGAGTTAGATATGTTCCACAATATGAAAAGGTTGAGCCTAAGGTTGAACAACCAAAGGCAAACAAGGGTAAATCTATTATTAGTAATGCTCAAAAAACGACTCCTCGTCGTCCCTCCAACAAAAATAATCAACTTAAGAGACCTTACTTTTGTCACCATTGTGGTGCTGCTGGACACACTCATTCAAATTGTTTCAAGTGGGTTGCCAGCTAAAAGAAGAATCACGTGTCAAATTCTCAAGGCCAGTCTAAGGCACGGGACCCAGTGCCTTTGCTTGGTGAGTTGATCAAGGACTTAAGCCTTCTGACTCAGTTCCAGGGGAATGTGAATCCCGCTTAACCTTCAAGGAGATGTTCTCGGATGAAGAAAAGCCTTTCACCCACAAAGTCTACTTATCAAACTAAGTGGATGGAGAAGGAAGTTATTGTTGGGGTTTATGCCCTAAAATCCAATTTATTGGCATGTCATAAATAATTAAATAGTTTAATTATGTGAGACTATCTATAAATGAACTAATGGGACATTATCTTAGTCCATGAGATGCATAGTATGTGATTTATGTGAAAAGTCATAGAAGATATAGATCACAAGTTCTTTGTAAACTCAGAATTTTAGTTTGTAGTCGGTGATGAAATTGGGCGTTTCATCTGCGAAAACTATAACATATCAACTAAGATGATTTGTCTTGATCATGGAAGTGGAGACTTCTAGTTGGTATGTTGATATGTTTTAAGAGTTAAAACATATTGAACTGAACCGTTGTGAGATTTATTATTCTCCTAACAATTGTCAAATGAATAATAAATCTCACGACTTCTATTTACATCAATTCTAAATCCTAAGAGAATAATGGACTTGATCATGAGATGTAGGTTGCTTTGATATATCAGGAGTGAAATCTATAAGTTACGGTCAAAACCTCAGTATGTTGGGCAGTCGCATTTAGTGTTGATGTAACATATATTCTCAAGCTTGAATTCATAATCTCTTAATGGAGATATAAAATATTCCCTTGAGATAAGTTTAATGGGTTTGGTTATTCAGAGTGTTGGGCCCAACCACTTTAGTAAGGAGTTGCTAAAGTATATATTTATGAAATTGGATTTCATAAATATATGATGAATAACATAAAAGATTAAACTGGGTACTCAAGCATTAAGATGTAGTAATCTTCAAAGTGGCAGTCAACATTCATGACTTTGTATTACTACGAATATTTTAATGAAGGGGTTGCATGTATAATAAAGTCTTGGGATATAATTTATTAATAAGACATATAGTGCAATTATATTCTTATAGTGGTATTGAATATAATTAATGATAACTTTGGACTTGTCAAGAGTTGACAGAAAAGCCCAAGGCCCATTGAAGCTAGAGTCCTATTTGTTCCCTTTTGGTCCCACTCCAAGCCACATACTAGAGCCCAATTGGAATGGCCCAAAAGGCTAGTCCAATTAGATAATCAGTTATATATAAGGAGAGAAACATACAGAATTTCATTATGTCTTTCATAAGAGAGTTCTCATAAGGAATTAAATGGTTTGTATGTGAGTGTTGGACACTCTTCTATTCTCTCCTTGGAAACTGATTGAGAGACCACACTTCTTGGGCATCAAGTGGAATTGAAGTGAAGATTAAAAGTATTCCCAAGTACTTCTAGATCTTTGATTTTGAATTTCACCGCACCAAGGTACGCTTTCTTGTTCTTAAATTCTGAAACTTACATAGTACATGTTATCAATTGCGAATGAAGTAGATCTGTTAATTTTCCGCTGCGTATGTTTTGTATGCGTTACAAACATGTATTTTTCCAACAGTTATTGCTTAAGCGTCTTGTTTCATGTTTATGCTTTAATTCTTTCTATCTCTTATTAGACGTGTTTTTCATGTATTTCATATGTTGCTCTACACTCATTATTATGTATAACTAGAATTAAGATCTTTTAAAAGTAGTTTCATTTTATTTAAATTAATCTTGTTTATGTCAGTCTTGCTTATTTTAGTTGTGTTTCTATTTTTGTTTTTCATGATTATGTTTCTAGACTCTAGAGTAAAAAAAACAAATAAATATATAAATAATTTTAAATAAAAAAAAAAAAATAGAGAGTGTGTTGTATTTACTAGTACAGTGTACCTTTGGTTGGGCAATTAACATAAATTCATGTCCTTGTACATTTTGTAGCTTAGATGAGTATTGTGGCGAGTGAAAAGTAGGTTGGATTTTAATTCAGTTACTGTTCATTCACACAATTAATTTGTAAAGATGGGATACAAGGTCAACCTTTAAGTACCCTTTTTGTAACAAGAGATGAAAGTCAGAATAAAATACTCTATGCAAAGTGGTATCATTCAAGTGGAAATAGCCTAAAAATTGGCTAAGTGTTCGTCCTCGAGTTCAGTCTGAGAATGAAGGTACAATTGAATGGTTTTTCTCTCTTTTTTGTTTCTCTCCTCAATCTCCCATCCCCCTGATCTAGGTGCTTCTTAACTTTATATATATTAGCAAGGATGCATCTAAATCTTACATTTGGAGGGTTGTGATCATATTTTCTTGATACTTGTCCCATCAAGACCTTGCTAGAAAGTTTTTACACCAGAATATGAGCTGTGAGGGACACTGTTTATGGTCATTTCCCCATTAATGCGGCCAGTTAAGTGGTTGCAGTGCAATTAATGCGAAGGGGATGGCTGCCTTGTCCATCCTTTTTCTTCTCTTCCTTGTTCAGTACCAAATTACCTTTGTCTCCTTGGGAGTTGCACCGTGCTCCCTTCATCCCTGATTCTTGGCCTTCCCGAGGTTAAGTAAGAGCGCTCGGCATCTTCATCAACGACAACATCCCGAACTCCTTATTAGTTAAATAAGTCCTCTCTGTAAAGTTCCCCTCCTCGGAAATGATCTTATTTTCTTTATTAACTGTTTTCGATCCTCGTCCCCCCACAATAGCCCCCCAAAACCTCACTCTCAGTTCCCGAGTTAGGAGAGAGAGGTTTTGTCTACTTGGAACTATTACTTCTGGCAACACGCTTTTAGAATATCCCACGTGAGAATGTCCTTTCAACTGACTGAAGCACGCTTCTGGCGCTTCAAAAACCACGACGCCTTAATAAATTATGCAAGTGGCTTGCTGTCCCCCACGTTCTACGATGAGATCAACATCGTACAGTCCTTATTCTCTAATAAAAAAAGTGAGAAAAGTGCCACCACCTTTTCACCTCCTATATATATAGGAAGGTAGGGGACTCCTGTCTCCATTTCTTCCTTTTAAGAACATACAATCACTTCTCACTTCAGATAACTCGCCCGAGGAGTCCTTCTTCCAAATTTTGTAAGTGCACATTTTTTTTGAAAAATTCTTCCTTCTTCTTTCACATTAATAGATTTTTCACCTCTTTTATCTTTTCCCTTTCCCAAATGGGTAGATTTTTTAATTTGGTTGACACTCTTGAACACAAAGAGGAGTTTAAGAGATACTATAGGATCCCTAGTAACGTATCAATACAACACTGTAATCTAGATGAATGGCATGAGAAAATACCTACTGAAGCCATTGTGATTTCGATGATAGCCTTTATAGAAGGAGGAATAAGGATTCCTATGGGTAGAATCACTAGGGATTTTTTAACTCTATTTGTACTTTGCCATACTCAGTGCGCCCCAAATATGTTTAGGACATTACATAGTGTGGACGCGATGAACGAAAAAATGGGTATAAACCTCACCCACCACGACATAAACTGGGTCTATAGTTGCCAAAAGAATAATGAGGCAAGGTATTACCTAAAAACTAGGGTTCCTACTGTTAGATTAATTTCTTGTCTCCCCGAGACGAACAAAGGCATGGACGAGGACTTTCTCATCGTTTCAGGGGAATGGCATGACGATCTTCATTACCCGACCACAGATGGCACTCCAGGTGGGATAGTTTAGGGACGTCCTTAAGACCTTATGTTATTTAGGAAAACTACAAATACTTTATATGTTTATTACTATTATTTTTTATTTCTTTACCCTTTACTTTGATTTTGTCTAACCAGACGAGTAACAAAAATTTCTTTTCTTCTTCAGATAAAAAAGCTATTGCCAAATGATGAGGTTTGGTAAATTTTAATTTACTAAACCAAGTTTTGAGATCCGAGATTTTCTTACACCAAGATAGACAGCTTTAGGCAGTTCATGTCATTCTTGGTTTCAAACCTATTTCTAATTGCTTCCAAGTGTCCAAGCACGTGATCAAAGCTAGGGACTCACGTCTTGCCTTAGTTGACATGGCCGTTGAAGGTTTTATTCGGAAACCTCCCCCTACAGGCACACAACCCATAGATCTTCCCACTTTCAAAGATCCTCAGCCAATAGCCGAGGAAATCTTATCTTTGGACAAAAAAGCTGAAACCCAATCTGAAAAGGTCGAGAAAGATACATCGGGGGAAAGCACTGAAAGCCTTGTCCACAACGAAGATTTCGAGGTCTTTTATCGTCCAGATGAGACCGAGGACATAGCATCCAATTCAAGGTTAACCACAGCTCTTGTCAGTGAGAACCAAGAGATAACCGAGATACCTAAAGCAATGGTGCTAGAAAAAAGGATGCCCGACCTACTTTCTTTACTGGAATCCCATGCTGGGACCACCACTCCCGAAGTCCCAATAGTTCTTAGACCTTTTACTCCGATTCCTCCTCCTTCTTCGCAAACCGAACCGACAGACAAAAAGAGAAAAAAGGGATAAAAAAGGTGGAAAGGGCTCAACCAAGAAGGGAGAGATCTAAGAGGAGACACCTCCCGAGCAAACTAAGGTAACAAAGACGAGTCGACCCCAACAAAGGAGGGGAGGAGAAGATTTTGAGATGATACATGAACGTCGATCTCGCGTTCCGAGCTGGAACCCTCCACTAGTACTAGATGGTGCCCCTCTTCTTGCGAACTCCTCGATTCGCAATTTTAATCATGGAAGGGCAGGTTACGTAGCCAACTCAGTCAAGCTAGCGCTTCTTCTTCCCAGAGATATGGCTGATCTCCAGAACTTGAAGAAGCATGAAATGTTTGTCCCTAAAGAGGGATCTAGCTCTGGTACACTTTCTTCCCTCTTTGTTCACCACTGCTACTTTATTATTATTGCACACTTATCAATTTTACATATGTCTAACTTGTAACCTTTTTCTCATTTGCACGTACCCAGGCCACCCAGGCAACACATGTGGCCGAGGAATGGGTTGATCAGGCCCTCTACGAGAAGAAGGAGGAAGAGTCTAAACACTACGTTGCCTAGAAGGCCTAAGCTCAGACAGACAAAAAATTAAAGGAAACTCTCTCTAAATTGTCTGAGTGTGACAAGGCCAGAAAGAGTGCCAAGGCCTCGATAGAGAATTTTGAAAGGCAAGCCCGAGAACAACTCCACCACTTGAGAGAGGCAGAGAGTTAGCTCGCAATCGCTCAGGCTAAGATTTCTAAATTGAACAAGGAATTGGAGCAAAAGGCTGGGGAGATGAATAAGGTTGAGCAAGCTGCGTATGATCTGGGACAAAAAGAAACTGAAGCCCATCTCAAGTCCCAAATCCCAATGGTGTGCCGAAGCTTCTATCTTCGAACCTGGGTCGAGGCCTTAAATGCTGCCAGTGTAGACCCTTCTTCAGAACTAAGGAATCCAGAGAAGGTGTTTTACCCCCTAGCCATTAGAGTGCAAACATCTGCTCAATCTCCTCTTAACATCATTGCTACTACACAGCCTTCCCCAGCCAAGAATCCACCTCCGAAGTCCAGCATGTCTGCCCTTCCTACCTCCACTGTTGCAGCCGAGACTCCTTCTTTGGAGAAGGATTCGACCTTGACTGAAGCAACTCCTCTTACATCATAACCTATCGCTAAAGGGCAACTCTCAGAAGAGGTAGAGAAACAAAAGACACCTGAGGCTCTAGGGACATAGTAGATGCTAGGCTGAAACACTATTTTGTTTTTTTTGTTTTTTTTTATTATTATTTTTTTTTTTTTTGTGTTATGGCCTTAAGTACTATGGTCCCTTCCTTATATATAAATATATATATATATATATTTTTGTACTGAAGTTAATGAACATTTTAACTTGTTAATGAAAAAACTTAAATTCCTGCTTTATTATATATACTTCTTCTTTTTTTAACTCACCACTTTGCTGCCCAGGGTATCAAATCTCTCTAGGTTTAACCATTGCCATAAATAAAACTAAGAACAAGAATCTTCAAACTAAACCGCCCGAAGTTTCTTACTTAAACAAAAACTTACTCGAACATATTAAAATAAATGAACTAATCAGCCCCGAATAGATGACTTATAACCTCAAATAGGCGCTAATTTACTCAAGGTAAGCAATCCGAGGAATGTAACCTGACCTAGGTTCTGTTTAACCCATAACCATTTAGGTGTTAATTTACCCAAGGCAGGTGATCCGAGGGATCAAATCTGACCGAGGTTCTATTTAACCCGTAATCAAATTATTTGAAACACTTTTAATCAAAACAAAGAATGCAACAAAGCTGATCAATACCTCGTGACTGTCCATATATATAATTGTTTACAAAACATGCAACTAATAATAATATTTCCGTAAGTTATTTACATTCCATGGTCGAGGAACCACAACCCCATCTAGATCTTCCAACCGATAAGCCCCCGTTCCGGCTACAAAGGTTACCCGGTAAGGCCCTTCCCAATTAGGACCCAGTTTTCCCTAAGAGAGATTCTTCATATTTTCCAACCACCCTTCGCAAAACGAGATCTCCTGGAATGAACACCCTAACTTTTATCCCTTTATCAAATCCTTGCCTAAGTTTCTATTGGTACTGCGCTAATCTGACTGTAGCTATTTCCCTTCATTCCTTGGCTAAGTCGAGATCAAAGGATAATAGTCGTTCATTGCTGCCACCGAGGAGTTGGTCAGACCTTAATGTTGGGAAACCTGTTTCTATAGGGATAACTGCTTCAGACCCATACGTCATGGAAAACGAGGTCTCGCCCATAGATCTTCTAAGAGTTATGCGATACGTCCATAAAATATGGGGCAGCTCATCCACCCATTTTCCTTTAGCGTCTTCCAATCTTTTCTTTAAATCATCCATAATAACTTTGTTTGTGGCCTCTGCTTGTCCATTACCTTGTGGGTATGATGGGGTGGAATACCTATTCTTTATCCCTAAGTCACAACAGTACCTCTGAAAGGCTTTACTATCAAATTGAAGCCCATTATCTGAGATAAGAATGTTCAAAACTCCAAACCTCGTCACAATATTTCACCACACGAATCTTTTGACATCTTGATCTCGGATGTTTACCAATGGTTCAGCCTCAACCCACTTGGTGAAATAATCAGTTGCAACAAAAAGATATCTTCGATTCCCTGTTGCCTTAGGGAAAGGCCCCATGATATCCAGCCTCCATTGTGCAAAAGGCCAAGGGCTGCTTAATGGGTTCAGCACTCCCCCTGGTTGATGGATGTTAGGAGCATATCTCTGACACTGATCGCATTTCTTAACATATTCTTGAGAGGACTTCTGCATGCTCGGCCACCAATAACCTTATGTTAAAGCTCTATGGGCAAGTGACCTACCCCCGTATGACTACCACAAATTCCCTCATGCAACTCTTCCAGCAGTATTTCTACTGCCTCAAGATGAATACACAGTAGGTACGGTCCCGACTATGAGCGTTTGTATAGTTTCTGATCCTCGGATAGCCAAAACCTTGGTGCCTTCCTACAAATTCTCTCTGCCTCAGTTTTGTCCTCAAGTAATATTCCACTCTTAAGGAACGTAAACAGTGGATCCATCCAACTTAGGCCCATTCGAGTGAAGTGAACTCCAACCGGAACCAGTACATCATAGGCAAGTAACGCATAATCCTCCACTAGTATAATCCTAGGAAGATTCTCCCTACTTGTGGTAGCTAGAGTTGCAAGTGAATTAGCTTGAGAATTTTTACTTCGAGGAACCTATTCAAGCGTAAAAGAATGAAAGCCCCCCGACAAACGTTTAACTTGATTCAAGTACCAAAGTATCCTCGGGTCTTTAGCTTCAAAATCACCCTGAACCTGTCCTACTATGAGTCTTGAATCACAATACGCCTTGATAATCTTACATCCGAGTTTCTGCATAGCAATTAACCCTGCCAATAGAGCTTCGTATTTTGCCTCATTATTTATTGCAAAAAAGCCAAGTCTCAGAGACTTTTCTAAAGTACTTCCATCCGGTGAGATCATCACAATTCCTATCCCTGATCCCTTCTGGTTGGCCGTTTTATCCACAAATAGTTGCCAAACTTGCTAAACTCCCACTAAGCCCACTCTCAATGCTTCCTTGGGCTTTGCTCCATCCTTTGAGTCACTTAACTCCTCGGTAAATTCTGCTACCAAATCCGCCAGAACTTGGCCTTTCGTAGCCGTTCGGGGAAGATACTTAGTGTCAAATGCACCAAGCATAGTTCCCGATTTGGCCACACTTCCTGTATAATCCAACCTTTGAAGCAATGCTTGTAAGGGCAACTAGGTCAGGGCGATCACGATGTGGGCCTAGAAGTAATGGGGCAGCTTCTTGGTGGCATGGATGATAGCAAGAATTGCCTTCTCCAGGTGGAGATACCTGACCTCGGCCTCCTGAAGGGATTTGCTAACATAGTACACCGGTTTCTGAATTCCTTCATCCACTCGTATTAAGACCAAACTCACTGCATGCTCAGCAATAGCCATATATGCATACAAAACCTTCTTTTTCTCTGGCCTAGACAAGATTGGTGGATGAGCAAAATACGCTTTCAATTCTTCAAAAGCCTTATCACATTCCTCAGACCACGAAAAATCCTTCCATTTATGAAATAGTTGAAAGAATGGTCTACACCGCTCAACGAACCTTGATATAAACCGATTCAAAGCTGCTGTCATCCCAGTAAGGCGCTGAACTTCCTTCGGATTCCGAGGAGGATGCAAATCGTGAATAGCCTTAATCTGGTCGGGATTAACCTCAATCCTTCGATGGGTGATCATGTAGCCCAAAAACTTTCCAGATCCTACACCAAAAGAGCACTTAGAAGCGTTTAAACGTAACTTATGCTTTCTTAAGATTGCAAAAATTTCACCAAGATCTGACAGATGCTTGGACTCTTCTTTACTTTTAACCACCATGTCGTTGATGTATGCCTCCACATTCTTTCCCAACTGGCTCTCAAACATTCTAGTCACCATTCCTTAATATGTAGACCCCGCATTCTTTAGTCCGAATGGCATTACTCTATAGTGGTAATTTTCCGTCGGGGTAAGGAAGGCTGTTTTCTCTTGGTCTGGGAGCACTAGCGGGATTTGATGGTAGGCTTGAAAAGCATCAAGGAAACTCAACCTAGGATGTCCATATGTTGCATTAACTAACTGATCTATTCTCGGGACAGGAAATGGGTCCTTTGGACAGGCTTTGTTAATATCTGTAAAATCCACGCACACTCTTAATTTCCCGACTTCTTCTTTACCACCACGGTATTAGCCAACCACTTAGGATAGAAGACCTCTTTCATTGCTCTCGCTTACTTAAGCTTACGGACCTCATCCTTTACTGCCTCAGAATGTTCTTTAGACGAACGCCGAGTTAGTTGTTTCTTCAGGATAGCCTTGGGGTTAACATTTAAGTGGTGAGAGATAAACTCGGGATCAACCCCAGGTGCTTCATATGTACTCCACGCAAAAATATCCAAATTACCCTTCAGAAAGTCTACCAGCTGCTTTTTATCCTTTACTAGGAGTTGAATCCCAACTTGAAAGTATTTATCCATATCCGCCTCAATGATGACCCTTTCCAACTTCTCACATGATACTGGACTATCTGAGTAGGCCGATGATCCGAGCTGTGGTTGCTACAATGTCAGCGCCACTTCTGAAGAGCCAATTTCAGCAACACATTGATCAACTGCTGCTACCATACATTGTCTAGTCATTGATTGGCATCCTACCAGCTTGGCCACCCCCTCATTGGTAGGATATTTTACCTTAACATGCAACGTGGATGAGACCGCCACCATGGAATGTAGCCACGGTCTGGCCAGGATGGCTATATATGGCGAAAAAGCATCCACCACTATGAAATTCACGCTTACCACCTTATCCCCAATCTGCACAAGCAATCCGATCATCCCCTTCAGAATAGTAGTGTTTACATCGAACCCGATCAACAAAACATCATACTGGTCAAAATCCTCAAGTTTGAGTCTTAGACCTTTAAATAAGTCGGGGTACATAATCTTTGCCCCACTGCCTTGATTAACCATTACCCTTTTGACATCGAACCCTGCTATCCGCAAGGTTACCATTAGGGCATCATCGTGTGGCTGTATCGCTCCCAACTTGTCTTCCTCGAAAAATCCTATGATTGGCTACTTCGAAACCTTGGACCTCTTACATGGTGCCTCTTCTTCTGATCCTACCATTCGTGGCGACACTACCAATACCCCACTAACTGGTTGGTTTTTTTTCTCGGGGTTGTGAAAATAACATTTATCGTTCCTAAGGATGACCGAGGTATGCCACTTCCCTGTGGTCTTGCTGCGAGCTGATTTCCTTGACTATTTGGCTGCTGCAAAAATTGTTTCAACTTACTAGCTTTAATCAACTGATCAAGGAAGGCTTGCAAAACTGTACATTCCTCGGTCCTGGTGGTACTAACAATACAAATTCTAGTTTCTTTTAGTTGGGTTTCCTTCCATCTTATTTAGCCATTTGAAGTAGGGCTCATGCTTAATCTTCTCTAGCACTTGATATATCGACTCTTTGAACACCAAGTTCACCACTTGAGGACTAGCGACATTATGGGATGTTTGACTATAAAACTCCCTCCTCGGCCAGGAAGACGTAAACCGGCCTGTCGAGCTATACCTTCGATCAGTGGTGAAAGCCTTAGCTTTGCCTTTGCTAGAGCTCTGGTTGTCCTCAATCCTTTTATGCTCCTCAATCTAATCCATCAATTGATGCATACCCCGAGGCGGTTTCATGGTAAGTGACTTCCATAGGTCGAAGTGTGTAGGAAGACCCACTTTGAAGGTTCGTACAGCGACGTCCTCAAAATCTCCATCAATTTCATTATAAATGTCCTAG
Organism: Notholithocarpus densiflorus; assembly: GCA_030021035.2. Taxonomy (NCBI): domain Eukaryota; kingdom Viridiplantae; phylum Streptophyta; class Magnoliopsida; order Fagales; family Fagaceae; genus Notholithocarpus; species Notholithocarpus densiflorus. The sequence goes on along the minus strand of JARYZH020000164.1, from coordinate 354,482 downwards.
TATCTATCAGAATAATCTTCAAGGTCTCCCGTTCTCTCATCGACATCAAAAGTAAAGAGTCTAAAGGCCTAGGAACTCGACTACAGGTTACAAATCTAGCCCTAAAGGCCCTTGTAACTCCTTATAGGAATGTATTGACCCTTCTTCAAGGCTGTCAAACCACCTCATGGCAACCAGCCTAAGGCTCGAGGGGAAGACCTTACACATTAAGGCTTTATTCTTTGAGCGAATGGCCATCCTCTGGTTAAAATGGCTAACGTGTTCGACAAGATCGGTTTTACTGTTATAGATGGTGAAAGTAGGCTAATTAAAGCGATGAGGGTGCTCGGCTTACTCAATACACCGAGAAAATAGGGAGTGGGATATTTGAAGGAGAGCCTTTCCCATAGCATCATGCCCCTGGCCTCTCCTTGGTGGAGTTTTGGATTTCCTACGATAGTATTTTCGTCCCGAAGTATGACGGGATGACGACATGAACGATTCACTAGGTGGAATCTTGCTTCTAGATTGGTAACTTCCATCACTTCCATTACTTAAATTTTGGTCTGGAGAAAGGATCCTATCTTCCCTTATTCGAGTTCAGTGACGATGACGAAGACGTCGACGTAACCGCTCCACCTTCTACTCTAAGTTATAGACCTCTTCATCACGCGAATGTTGACTAGCCTCATGCTATCCAGTTCGTTCAGAATGAAAAGGAGGTGCTCTCTGGCTATGAGTGTGAGCCATATCTCGATCCCTCCTACGTTCAAGATTAACAAAATGATCTCTGCGTTGAGAGCCATTGGACTCCAATGATCCACTGCGCCTAGGACCAACCATAACTATGAGATTTGCACAGGTATTTCAGTAGACTTTCCCACAGACGGTGCCAATTGTGGCGAGTCAAAAGTAGGTTGGATTTTAATTCAGTTACTGTTCACTCACACAATTAATTTGTAGAGATGGGATACAAGATCAACCTTTAAGTACCCTTTCTGTAACAAGAGATGAAAGTTAGAATAAAATACTCTATGCGAAGTGGTATCATTCAAGTGGAAATAGCCTAAAACTTGGCTAAGTGGTCGTCCTCGGGTTCAGTCCGAGAATGAAGGTACAATTGAATGGTTTTTCTCTCTTTTTTGTTTCTCTCCTCAATCTCCGGTCCCCCTGATCCAGGTGCTTCTTGGCTTTACATATATTAGCAAGGATATATCTGAATCTTACATTTGGAGGGTTGTGATCAGACTTTCTTGATACTTGTCCCATCAAGACCTTGCTAGAAGGTTTTTACACCAGAATATGAGCTGTGAGGGACACTATTTATGGTCATTTCCCCATTAATTCGGCCAGTTAAGTGGTTGTAGTGCATTTAATGTGGAGGGGATAGCTGCCTTGTCCTTCCTTTTTCTTCTCTTTCTTGTTCAGTACCAAATAACCTTTGTCCCCCGGGAGTTGCACCGTGCTCCCTTCATCCCTGATTCTTGGCCTTCCCGAGGTTAAGTAGGAGCCCTCGGCATCTTCATCAACGGCAACATCCCGAACTCCTTATTAGTTAAATAAGTCCTCTTTGTAAAGTTCCCCTCCTTGGAAATGATCTTATTTTCTTTATTAACTGCTTTCGATCCTCGTCCCCCCACAAGTATCTTTATGTATAATTGAGCTTGTTAAGCCTTGTGTGGTTCTTTGTGTGATTGTTGATTAATAATTAATCATATGGACTCTAGATCTAAGTAACTCATTTTGACGGTTTTGACTAAAATTCCTAAGAGACAAGGGCAGCACCACACACTCTTTAGGGGGTTCAAATGAACCCCCTGGCTTAAATTTATATATATATGTGTGTGTGTGTAATATTTTTTTTGCTAGTTTAACTTACCTTAAAAAATAATTTTGCACCATGATTTAAATCTTGCACACTTTCATCACACATGTCTCCAATTTTAAGAGTAAATAATAAGTGTTTGTAAGTTGTATGTGTCTTACTCTTTATTATAAACTAGTGTATAGCCCTGTGCATGTGCACGAGTACAATTAAAAATAATTACAATTATTCAATTCAGATTATACATTTTTTTAGAAGAGATTCAAATATTACATGATATTAGTTTACATTTTTTTTAAACCATGCATTTCTAAAATATGTAATGGACGTTTACATTTTTTTTGCACTCAATAATTCACTTGCCACAAAATTAAAAACTTAGATGGACACGTGATGGAAAATTAGACTCCAATTGAAATCAAATTTAGAATCTAATTAGATTTGGACTCTTTAATTTTCACACTCAATAATTCACTTTGTACAAAATTAAAAATTAAATAGGACACATGGCACAAAATTGAGAATCCAATTAAAATCTAATTGGATTTTCTCTGAGTTTGACTATTAATATATATATATATATATATTTTGGGGGTTGCTTTTAGGGATTTAATTCTCTACTAATGAGATGTGAGTGGGAGGTGTTAATGTAATGATTGGAATCTCAGTAGTGTTCATTAATCATGCTTGGGCTCGTCCATCCAAACTGACCCTAAGGAGCGTTTTTAAACAGCAAAACGCTGGAATAGCCCGAAAAAGCGTTGGTATAGGCCAAAAAGGCCTATCCCGGCACTTTGTAGCGCTACGCAATGAGTGTGGCAATAGGTTCGCCTGACCTACACCAACGCTTTTAAAAGCGTCGGTATAGGTCCCAACGTTTTCAAAACTCTATTCCAGCGCTTTTTAAACCGCTACTATAGGTTATTTTTTCTTCTTTAAATATAGACTATATCAGCAGTTTAAAAGCGCCAGGATAGGTCTTTTTTAAATATAGCCTATAGCAGCGGTTTTAAAAGCACTACTATTGGTTTTTTTTAAATACTGGCTATAGTGATAGTTTCAAAAGCGCCGCTATAAGCGCTAATATAGGCATTTTGTAATACAGGCTAAAAAGGCCTATAGCGGCAATTTCAAAAGCACCGCTATAGGTCCTTTTAAAAAAAAAATAAATTGGCAAAAATATTTTCCTTGCATTTTGTTTTCCAAACCTGTTTATAGCTAAACAAAAATTAATATAAAATAAATTACTAGATCTAGTTGACACACGCCAATATAGACCCCACAATAATCAAACATATTCAAACTATCAAATTAATATAATACAATAATACAATTTCTTAGCTATAATAATTGTTATGCCTAATACAAGACATTCCAAATGTCTAGAATGTTATATCACAGTTGCAAAAAAAAAAAAAAAAAAAAAAAAAAAAAAAAAAACCACAAGCTAGATGATTGATTTTGCGCAATAGGAGAATGATCACCCGCTTCATCAAGTTCATTTAATGACAACGTTGCTAAATAACACAATAGGAATGCAAATCATAACCTTATATAACAATTATCACAACCAAAAGTCAAGTAATCTAATTGTATACCTCATAAAGGTAATTTACCAAACACTTGGCATGCAACAAGCATAATACTCACATTCAAATATGTCAAAACCATCTCAAATGCAAAGGAAGACACTTTAAAATAAATTTATCTCGCCCCACAGAGACCAATTTTTTCCATTTATTTTTTTGGTGCATTCGCATTAAACATTGGTCACTAAATTTGTGACTCTACGACCTCAAGGAGAAGTGGAGAACACATGCATACCATGTCAATGCACTATAAAATCTAAGAAACAACTGAGACATTACAATATTGAGTAAAACTTATATCAAAACCAAATACTATGAACAGAGAAAAAAAATTCACAAAACAAGTATAAAGAACGCATGCAATAGAGAAAAGAAAGAGAGTCACCTTCATCAGCTGCAACTACAAAAGCTGCTAAGAGAAAAAGAAGATGATGTTTCTTATCCTGCAAAAGCTAAGTCTAATTTACATTGACAGCGCATTGGTGCAAGTTTAAACTACAGTTGAGATGCCAAGTGTAAACCATCAACTCCCTTTTCAAAAAATTTAGTTTCTTATGAAATATCAGGGAAAGATAATCAACTTTAATTCAAAAGATTGGCCAATTTCTTAAGATTCCTCTAGTAAAACTCCATATTATCAGAGAAGTGCAATAGCGGACTCACCTGTTCTTTACGCTGCTGGACCACAGTTTCGTCTTCTTCTAGAGGTTTTTTAGGTAAATAATATATTGGAGGTTCTGCCTTGGTCCTGAAAAAAAAAAATCCCACAGCCAATCAGCAACCAGTAAAATATGGGACATTAATTAACTGTGTAATTCTACCTAAAGCCCTTCAATGAAGCAGGAACCATCCACTGATCAAAATGCTTCATCACTACAATCCACATGAAGAGAAACTTATCTTTGTCTCAATAAAATTCTATGGACACTTTTGGACCAAAATTAAACATAACCTGCAATAGAAATAGAGTACAAAAAGATTTCATTAGAAATAGCGTACTAGGGCTCTCAATTGTCAAGGATGGTCACATGCCAAAACAATTTTGCAATAAAAAATGACCATGAAAAATTAATATCTGAAGAAAATCTACCTTATAAAATTGCAAATTTTTTTATGGTGGTCACTCCACTGAAGAAATAACAATTCCAACTTTTTTGTTCTATCTTCACAACTACACGTGCTCTGAGAGTCTAAATAAAACAAAAGGACAAGAATTAGATATTGAGTAAGGATCATAATAAAAGATCACCTTTGAAGCTTGTACATAACACTACTAAGGCATGGGAGAATGCATAAGTAGTTGAATCTGGACCTTACACGTGGAATGGCTGTGAGCAAAGGAAGAGGAAGCGTTGGCTAAGGGATTTTGTCTTGGTCTGTACTAAAGGCGTGACTGCCTTGGGAAGGAAGTAAGATTTGCACTTGACATGGTACTCAAGCGCTCACAAAAAGGGAGATGGTGACTTTCTAAGATTAGAAGCTATGAGGACACCCCTTATTGGTTGAATGCATGTTGAACCACATCAGAGACACGTGTATCAATCATAATACTCCTGATGTCCTTCTCAATATCCAGGACTTGTTTCCCAAGCAGTGGCAAGGCCACCTACCCATGGGTCCCAATGCCACATTGGCGCAATTCCTATCCTCTAGTTAGCAGATAATATCACAACTGTGCAAAGGTCCTAAGTAAGGAAATGATGACTTGACACCTGTCCTTGTACTCAGCCATATTTCTCAGATTATAAGAGGAACATGCAGCTATATTAGGGGCAAGAACCCCAGAACAAAAAGGAGAGATTTGAGAAAAGAGAGTAGAGAGTTGGTAGGAGAGAGGAACAATCTTGTTGTAAGAAATCAACCACTTTTCACACATAATACGATTTGAGCAGAGCAAGAACATTACATTCTTGCTCAAACTGTGGTTTTTCATCCCTTCTCTAGGGTTTTCCACGTACATCATGTGTTTCTTTCAACATTACTTTCTTCTTGTTGTTTAAATGTGCGTCTTTTTCATGTCCTACCATCACTTTCTCTTTCTTGTTCAAGTGTCATGTGAAAGCTAGCACCTTGTCAAGTTTTCTCATGTAGATGTACTGTTAAATAACTTATTTTACTTCCCTATATAAGCTCAAATTTAACTTGCACGTACAAAGCTTCAATATGTGTAAATAAAAGGTTATAATAAACAACAAACCAGATCTCACCTCCTTTTTCGGCAATTTGCTCACGCTCTTGTTGCCTCAGCTTCTTGCTTTCTTCACGTGCTCTGCTTAGCCTGAATAATATTTAAGGAATTTATGTTTCATAAAACAATTTCATTGTTAAACTCAAGATGAAAACCATCCAAAACAATCATAACTGACTTGGGCCTCTTGTCTCAAATACTCGCTTTAGTCATAACTCACTTCCTTCACAACTAATAATCCCTAGGAAACAGTGAACCATAGATGTTTAAACTATTGACTTGTGGTGGATTATCTCCTAAAATATTCATTAATAAAAGGAAAAAAATATGTATATTCTTTTCGTCCTTGAAATATAGCACATGGTTTTGATAACCATAGTTATCAAATTCAGATACGAAATTCATTTCATCAAGTCTTAAACCACTGTATCATTCTGTCCATATTGTCAACTCTCAACTCCTCTAAATGGGCTTAAGTTTATTTTGTCCAGCCCAAGTATACCAAAGAATATTAAATTTCCCTCAACAAAGCACTAACCACTAGCGTATTTATTATATTATATTCACTGATTTTCTTTTTCTTTTTTTGATAAGTTTTAGCCCCAGGAGAGCCCATATATCCCAAAGAATATTAAAATTTCCCTCAACAAAGCACTAAGCTACTAACCACCAGTGTCCTTACAGCTACTTGGCAAATCCACCACTTCTAAGCCCAATTTTATTATACAATGTATGATTTATATATTAATAATCTAGTGCAAATTTGACTCTTCTCCTCTAATAAGATGCACTTCAAAAAATGGGTCCTGGTCCAATGACTTAGAAATCATTCCCACCAATTTTTTTGACGACATATGTACTTCTCCAGTTACAGCAACAAAGTCAATTATTTTTGTCCTCAACAAAACTTCATTACGATAACAACAGTTTCAATCATATACAAATGTTTAAGAAAACACAGGGAAGAATTTATCATGAAGTAAACCAGGAAGTTTAAAAACAATTTAAAGACCATGATAACGGTAACAATAAGTCAATAAGATTCAGCCTGTAAATTGAACTAACAACTTCTAATTGTCAATATAGTTAATGTCCCAATTTCTATTGAAAATCAAGCAACTATCATACACATACCTCTAACGTCCCCAAAAGCTGCCCCAGCATTCTTTTGTTCCTATTAACCAACCCTCATTCTTCGGCAATACCCTCGGAACATGCTCTGTCATTGGAGCTTCAGAATCCTAGCAATTGAAAAAAATATATATGAAAGAATTAAGACTTAGCTCCAAACCAAAACTCCTCAAGAAGAGCTTGACAACGTTGTGAGGCTGTAGGGGTTCCAGAACAATGGCTTCCGCCGGTTCTGTCAGAGGAGGAGGTGCCACCACTTCGACCATGGCTACCTGTGCAAAACCACAAAGGTATTACAAACAGAGATAAAAACTTAAGAAAATCAGAGATAGTGAGAATGAGAGAGAGATTTACTTTTTGGTCCGAGAGGAAGAACTAAGCTAAACCCTAAAAGGAGTGGCTGCGCTTAGATATCTCTCTCTGGGAGTTGGCCGGTGAAGAGTGGAGGAAGATCGGCGAGCTGGGTCGGTGGAAGGGCTGGGGAGATGGGTCGGCGTGGGTTTGAGGCAAGTGGGCTCGGAAATGAGTCGGCGTGGGTTTGTGGCGAGTGGGCTCGTGCAGATCGGCGATGAAGGAAAGGGAGATGCGGCGGCGACGGCAACGATTGGGAGGGAGAGGGAGAGAGTTTGGTGAGAGGAAGCGGGTATGAGTTAAGAAGAAAAATAGGTTAAGACCTATTACAACGACATTTTGGACTTATTATGGCAAAGTAAAACCGCTGCAATAGGTTTTAAAGCTATTATGGCGAGTTTTTTACTTATTGCAGTGACTTTAAACCGCCACAATAAATCAAGCAATTTTCAAATTATTTATAAAAAATTTTGAAAGCCTGGTTTTTTACTTCAGACCTATAGTGACAGTTTTAAAATCGCCACTATAATTATAAAAGGGGCGTTTTAAAACCGTCGAAATAAGTTATTTCAAAATAAAAAAATATTTAAAAAAATACCAAAAATAGATGAAGACCTAGACCTTCAATTTTTTTTTTTTTTTGGGGAATACTAAGTGATGATGTAATAAAAATAGTTGTATCTCGTCCATATCAGTCGTCCAAAGAAAGGGCGCAGAAGGAGCATGGTTGTCCATGACAACCTCGTCCGTCCATCCTTAAAGGACGGACGAGGTTATTGCACCCCGAACGCGTTGAGCCTTAGATGACTCAAATTACCACCAGGCATGAGAGAGTCGAACCAGTATAAGTCCAACAAACCGTCGCGGAATGCAGATCCAAATAATGTAACTTCCATAGCGGTTATGGAAGTTACCTCCGAATCTTTCGAACTCCTCAACAATAGGAACGGTTACCAACCAAGTAACCGTTCCTCGCATGCTATATAAGCACTCGCCAACGAGAGGGTAATTCATTCAGACACTTCCACAGAAAACATATATACTTCCTTTTTACTTGAAATTAGGGGATTGACTGACTTTATCATCGGAGGACCTTTGGCCGGCCTCCACCGGTCTCCTCTGACTTTGTGTTCATCTTTTCAGGATATTCCAAATAACACAAATCATCAACGTTCGAGACATTCAGCCATACCGATTTCCTTGTGATCATCAGTTGGCGTCGTCTGTGGGGAATGGTTTTGTTAGATTTCATCTTCGAGTTCTACAATTCCTTTCTCTAACAAAAAGGCTGCAATGGTTCGGACAAGATCAAGGGCTACTAGTCCAGGCCATCAAGAGAGTAGGGATGCCTCTAGCAATCCTTACTGCGATCGTTAATCTACGCCTGTAGTCCCACCATCCTCTGTTCAACATGTGCAATCCATGGCAGCCGCTATGGCAGAATTAACTCGCCAGAACCAAGAACTGACAAGGGAGATTAATCTCAAGAGGCAGCGGAATGAGGCATATGGAGAAGAACAAGGCCAGAGCCAAGGAGATGGAACAAACGCTGAGCCTAAAAGCCAATCAAGGGGCACCGCATCAAGAAGGGTGCCACATTTGGAAAGAGAGATCGACCAGATGAGGAAGGTTATGGATGAGATGCGGGAGAACATGAGAAGAGCAAATCCCGTAGAGGATCTAGTTCACCGGACAGACTCCCCCTTTATAGCTACCATCAATGGTCACCTCTTGCCTCCAAAATTCAAGATGTCTTCCTTAGATTCGTATGATGGAACGCGTGACCCATTTGATCACATTACCACTTTTAAGACTACGATGCACCTTCAAGGGGTCCCTGATGAGATTATATGCAGAGGTTTTCCTACCATTCTCAAAGGACCGGCACGGGTATGGTTCAGCAAAATACCCCCGAATACAGTGGGTTCGTTTGAAGAATTGAGTAAGTTATTTGTCAATAATTTCATACGGGGACAAAGACACAAACGTTCCTCGTCTAGCCTGTTAACTATAGAGTAGGGGGAGAATGAAAGTCTGCGGTCCTTTATCACTCGTTTCAACAGGGAAGCCCTGACGGTGGATGAAGTGGATGACAAACTACTCTTGGCGGCCTTTCACAATGGGGTAAATTCTGATTTGTTCATCCACAAGCTTTATGAGAAGGAACCTCAGTCCATGGCTGAACTTGTCCATTCAACCCAGAACTTTATGAATGCAGAAGACGCAAGCATAGCTAAGAAGAGGAAGAGAGCTGAGAGAATGGAAGTGAATCCCATGCGTCACTCCGAACAGGGCCCTCGTCCAAAGAAAGGACGGACAGAAGATAAAAAAGACTGAGATGGTAAAAAGGTTGGTCCATCAGCACGGAGTCAACAATACACACCACTGAACATGCCGCTCGAGCAAGTCCTTATGCACATTAAGGACGATCCTTCCTTGAAATGGCCGGAGAAAATGACAGGAGACCTCAATAAGCGCAATAGAAATAAGTATTGTCGCTTCCATAGAGACCACGGGCATGATACGGACGAGTGTTTTGATCTAAAGCAGCAGATTGAGAATCTTATAAGGCAGGGAAAGTTAAGGAGTTTTCTTGGACGAGACACAAGGAAGAGAAATTGAAGGGTAAAGTAGAAGAGTCGTCACGACCACCGCTCGGAGAAATCAGAGTTATCATAAGGGGAAGTTCAACAGGCCAGTCGTCCAAGTCCAAGAAGGCATACCTGAAGATAGTGCAAAGCGTTCAACTCTCTGGACGAGCACCCAGAGCAAGAACCATGGATGAGCAAGCCATTACATTCACGGAGGAGGACGCTGAAAGAATTCACCATTCTCACGACGATGCTATCGTCATTACCTTGCTTATTGCTGACTACATGACCAGAAGGGTACTGGTGGATAATGGAAGCTCGACGGACATTTTGTACTTTCCAGCTTTTCAGCAGATGAGACTAGGACGAGACCGACTTCGTCCAGTGAATTCCCCCTGGTAAGTTTCGGTGGAATGAAGGTGCAACCTGTGGGTACTATTACATTACTAGTGGTAGTGGGGGCATATCCACAGCAAATCACCAAAGACGTGAATTTTCTTGTGGTAGACTGTTCATCCTCCTACAACGCCATAATTGGAAGGCCAACTATAAACAGTTGGAAGACTGTTACATCTACTTACCACCTGTCGGTCAAGTTTCTAACAAATTATGGAGTAGGACAAGTACAAGGTGACCAACTAGCAGCAAGAGAATGTTACCTGGCCATGTTGGCCACGGACGAGCAAGTTCAGACCATGAATATTGAAAAAAAGAGAATTGTGGCAGAACCCACCAAGGTGTTAGAAGATGTTTCCTTAGATGAGAACAACCCTGAGAGGTGCACCAGGATTGGGGCAGATCTAGAAGAAAAGATTAAGAAGGACCTCGTCCAGTTTTTGAAGAGAAACACTGATGTATTTGCTTGGAGTCATAAAGATATGTCGGGTATAGATCCTAGTGTCATCATCCATCGTCTAAATGTATGTCCTTCCTCCAAGCCAGTACAACAAAAGAAAAGGGTGTTTGCCCCTGAGAGAGATAATGCTATTAAAAACGAAGTTCAGAAGTTGATGGCAGTGAAGTTTATACGAGAAGTGTACTATCCAGATTGGTTGGCCAATGTAGTAATGGTCAAAAAGGCGAACGGCAAGTGGAGAATGTGTGTAGATTTTATTGATCTAAACAAAGCTTGCCCCAAGGATAGCTATCCATTGCCACGCATTGATCAACTGGTGGATTCTACCGCAGAACACAAATTACTTAGTTTTATGAATGCTTTCTCAGGATACAACCAAATAAGGATGGACGAGGCTGACCAGGAGAAGACATCCTTTGTTACTAGTCAAGGCTTATTCTATTATGAAATGATGCCCTTTGGCTTGAAAAACACTAGAGCAACATACCAACGACGGGTCAACCACATGTTCCATCCTCAGATTGGACGAAATGTAGAAGTCTATGTGGATGACATGTTGGTGAAAAGCCTAGATGAGGGAAAACATCTGAACGACCTGCAAAAGACCTTCAATAAACTCAGGCGGTACAATATGAAGTTAAATCCTAGCAAGTGCGCTTTTGGAGTAGCGTCAGGAAAATTTCTTGGATTCATGGTTTCACACAGAGGGATCGAGGCAAACCCGGAAAAGATTAAAGCCATTCTAGATATGAAGCCTCCGCAAAATATCAAAGAAGTCCAGTCTCTTACCGAGCGAGTTGCTGCCCTCAACAGGTTTGTTTCTAAAGCTACTGACAAATGTTTACCATTTTTCAAGGTTCTAAAGAAAGCATTTGATTGGACGGACGAGTGCCAAAGAGCCTTCCAAGACTTGAAGACGTATCTCGTTACAGCTCCGTTGCTAAGTCCGTCCGTGATGGGAGAAGAGTTATTTTTATACCTGGCAGTGACCCCGCACGCCGTGAGCTCAGCATTGATAAGAGAGGAAGGAAAACTACAAAAATCGGTGTACTATACTAGCCAGGCATTGAGAGGAGCAGAAGGACGATATCCGCTAATAGAAAAGCTAGCTTTCGCACTTATCACGGCTTCCAGGAAGCTAAGACACTACTTCCAAGCCCATGTAATCAATGTTATGACAGACCACCCGCTCAAGAAAGCCATGAACAAGCTGGAAGCCGCAGGACGATTGATCTAGTGGGCCGTCGAACTCAGTGAGTTTGACATCCGATACCAACCAAGGCATGCTATAAAGGCTTAGGCCCTGGCAGACTTTATTGTGGAGTTCACACCAAACTGCGATGACATAGAAGGAATGGAAGACAATAAGAAATGGGTCGTCCATGTGGATGGCTCGTCCACACAACATACAGGAGGAATAGGAGTGGTTTTGCAATCCTCTGAAGGAGATAAGTTGAAGCATAAGATCCATCTGCAATACCAAGCAACCAATAATGAAGTTGAGTATGAAGCCCTCCTTAAAGGGTTGGAACTGGCTAAGTCTGTGGAAGTGAAGTCAATACTCGTCCAAGGAGATTCTCAATTAGTCATGGGCCAAATAAATGGAACGTATGAGGCAAAGGAAGAACGAATGAAAAAATACTTAGAAAACATGTTGCGGCTTGTGAAGAAATTCAAGGAAGCTAACTTCATTCAAATCCCAAGAGAGGAGAACGTGGAAGCAGATACTTTAAAAAAGAAAGCCTCAGTGACTGGAGCCATGGACGAATTCGATGAAGTTCAATACGTCCCAAGTATAGATCTCCCTAAAGTACAGCAAATAGAGAATGAAGAAAATTGGATGACCCCAATAGTATCATACTTGAAGGACGGGAGGCTTCCGGAAGGGAAGAATAAGGCCAGAAAACTCAGGGTTAGAGCAGCCAGGTATGTCCTTATGGACGAAGTTCTGTACAAGAGAGGCTTTTCTCAACCTTATCTCAGATGTCTGGCTCCAGACGAGGCGAACTATGTGTTGAGGGAAGTTCATGAAGGAGCTTGTGGAAATCATTCGAGAGCCAGATCACTCATCCACAAGGTCGTCCGTGCAGGGTATTACTGGCCAACTGTCCAAGCAGATGCAAAAGCTTACGTCAAGGTATGTGACCAGTGCCAACGATTTAGTAATGTTTCCAGACAACCATCAAATATCTCACCCTAATGATGGCCTCGTGGCCCTTTGCTCAATGGGGCTTAGACATCCTGGGTCCTTTTCCCCTCGGAACCAGACAAATGAAATTTTTAGTGGTGGGGATAAACTATTTTACCAAGTGGGTGGAAGCAGAACCCTTAGCAAGTATCACGCAGCAGAACATAAATAACTTCGTCTGGAAGAACATAGTATGCAGGTTTGGGGTGCCCAAAGTACTAGTATCCGATAATGGAAGACAATTCGACAATGCCCTTTTCAGGGATTTCTGTGAATACTTTGGAATCCAAAATCATTATTCCTCCCCAGCCCACCCTCAAGCAAACGGTCAGGCCGAAGTTGCAAACCGATCCTTGTTGAAAATAATCAAGACTCGTCTTGAGGGGGCAAAGGGAGTATGGCCAGATGAGCTACCTAGCGTCCTATGGGCATACAGGACGACAGTGAGAACCCCTACGGGGGAAACACCTTTTAAGCTAGCCTATGGGAGCGAAGCGGTCATACCTGCGGAAGTGCACATGGCTAACCATAGGGTGATGTCATTTTAGGACAAGGATAATGAGGAGCAGCTCCGCTTGAACCTTGATCTGGTAGACGAGGTAAGGACAGATGCAAAACAAAGGACAGCAAGGTACAAAAACCTCATGGCTAGGAGATATGATGCAATGGTGAAGCCAAGACGATTCAACATAGGAGACCTCGTCCTAAAAAGGGTTTCTTTGGCAACCAAGAACCCAGCTCATGGGAAATTGGGACCTAACTGGGAAGGACCCTACAGAGTTGTCAACTATAAAAGACAAAGATCCTACTACTTGGAGGCCCTGGACGGGAGAAAATTGGAACATACTTGGAATGTTAAACACCTGAGGAGATACTACCAGTAAAGTGCCACCCTGAATGAGTATAGTTCTGGACAAAGACTGAAGCCCGCTCTTCTATTTATTTGTTTGCATGTTTTTAATAGTATTTCATTATTATTATGATATCATTATGGACGAAGTTATGGTCTGTATTTATTTTCACAATAGGCATTGGCTTCTTAGCACATGCCTCTTTGTTATTATGGTGTGATTATGGACGAAGTTATGGTTTGTATTTATTTTCATAGTAGGCATTGGCTTCTTAGCACATGCCTCGTCCGTGAACAATGTTTGTGGAATGTACATAATGTTGTGTAAATCCTTGATTTCCATACTTCTGTTCAAATCAACCAACGAGAAGGCTAAAAAGCTCGAGACGAGAAAATTCTCTAAACGTGGAGATGTAACGCCAATAAGCTTCCCTAAGGGTAAAGCAAAATCAAGGCACGCTCGTCCGAAGCAAAGGGCGAGGTAAAGACTGTACCTTGAGCAAATCACAGTAAGCCCAAGGCATACTCGTTCATATAATGGACGAGGTAAAGCATAATGCATATCCAGACTATACCTTGAGCAAGTCACAGTAAGCCCGAGGCATACTCATCCATATAATGGACGAGGTAAAGCATAATGCATATCCAGACCCAAGGCATACTCATCTATATAATGGACGAGGTAAAGCATAATGCATATCCAGACCATGGACGAGGAAATGCATAGACGAGTGTTTTAGACTCATCTAAGGAACCTAATAAAACAATCCAGTACATGGACAAGCAAAATGCAGGGTCTTATCCTTGCTTAACATGACATTCATTCAAGTCTAAGGACGAGTAATGCTGATAATTACTGTTTCATATAAACGAATTACACGTGAAATTCCAATGAAAATGGTAGAAGTATATATGAAATATGGACGAGTTAAGCATGAAGTCTTATATATGGAAATAGAAAGTTTTGTCCATGCATATATAAAAGAAAAGTAACAACATTCATTCAATTGTTTTAAGGGCGGACGACCAACGTCCAAACACCCTTACGAAAGTACTAGTTTAATAACTCGTCCTAAAAACCATGGACGAGCCTAATGTATTCGAGTTACATTAAAAGGTCCCAGAACTAAGGACCAAACAAAAACAAAAAGTAAAAATACAAAATTTAGTAAAAACTCGTCCTCAAGCAGGGGGGGCATTCACTTTGGGATCTTCTTTGTACGGCTGGGTAGATGCATCGTCCTCCACATTAACGTCCTCGGAGCTGGTTTGAAGAAGAGAACTAGTAGCAACATTCAAATTAAGCTAGATGGAGCTGAAGTCCACTTCAGGGAAGTTCTCAACAGCGTCCAACTTGAAATCCTCAAAACCTGTTGCGTAGTTACGATCCAATAAGTCTGTGAATTCTTTGGACGCCTTAAACTCAGCAACCACCTCTTCTTTCATCTTGGAGAGAAGAGCACTCAGCTTGTCATTCTTCTTTTGCATCTGATCAAGACGAGTATCTTTCTCCATTGCATCAGCTCTCAACTCCTCGATCAAATTTTGACGCTCCGTTGCCTTCTCCTTAGCCTTGGCAGCTATCCCAGTCCATTTCTTATTCTCGTCCTTAACCTTTTGGATTGTCGTCTCCAATAAGACCCTCGTCTTGTCCAACTCAATGGCTTGCCTTGATGCTGCAATGAACTTGGACATAGCCTATAAGGGATGGACAAAAATGCTGGGTTAGACGGCAAAAAATCATGAAATGATAAAGACAAGATGAGAGTAAGGTTACATACCTTAAAAAGATCATGAACACTTGAGTGTTCAAAATCCTTCAGAGACATGTTGTAACAGACATTTATGTCTTCGTCCTTCACAGCTTCCTTGAAGCGTTCCCAAGCCAAGTCCTCGTTTTCAATAATGCTCGAGGGAACCTTTAAAGGAGACTGGGACGAGACAGATGCAGTCGTCTTAGGAGGGGTCTTGGACGGGGTAGTCACAATTGGCGTGGATACATCCACATCAACTATTTGGACGAAGGGTTGGGACTGAGGAAGGTTAGGCTTAGCTACTTTGGACGACCCATGCTTAACCCTTTTGTCACGACAGCTGGGGAGACTTTCCAGATCCAAGTTTTTTAGTAGGGACTTCCTTTTGTCCCCAGCAGATGGACAAGCCTGGGATGGGATCTCAGGACGATTATCCCCAGCTTTTGGCTGAATCTGATTTTGGGCCTCAGGATGATCCCCCTCACTTGCAACCTATTTTCCTTTGTTTCCTTTCATTGTTGCCATTCCTTAAAAAAAAAAAAAAAAAAAAAAAAAGGAGAAAAGAGGGAGAACTTTTTAGAACTAAAACAAATTATGTGTAAAGCAAGTCTTGAGTTTGAAACTTACTTCTCCTTACTGTAATCTCGTGTGCAAGCGTCTCTTCAGAAGGATTAAGGCCTAATCCCCACTTAGCAAGTCGTCTAAGCATCACCAAAGAATGGAAATCCCTGTTTACGTGCAGACGAGCTCTGTGGACTCGGTCACGATGAAACTTGCTAAGAGAAGGTCGTCCAACAGCTGTAAAGGAACAAGTAAAAGTTAGGCATGAATGAAGAGGATATATATATATATATATAAAAATAAAAAAAAGGAGGGAGGGACTTACCCTTAGGACGAAGGTTCCCTAGGTCCCTAGTATAACGACCAAATGAGTCCCGGCCAACGTCCATAGGATTCCCAACCCAGAAGCCAGAGACGAAGAAAAACTCCGTTTTCCATTTTCTGTCAGACGAGGGCAGGGACCTAATCAGTCTACAATCTTTGCCCCTGGCTGTAAACTGGTAAAAGCCAAGGGACTGATGAATTTCTAAGGGTTTATAACAGTAAAAGAACTCGTCTACAGTAAGAGGACGGTCCCCTCCGAATACCTCCCTCCACAAAACTTGCATAGAGATGATCAATCTCCATGCGTTAGGGTTGAACTGACATATTCCTAAACCTAACCTAATTAATAACTCCTTAGTAAAAGCATTCAAAGGAAACCTCAGACCCCTCAAAAGATAAGCTTCATAGACGCCTATCCCAAAATGAGAATCACAGCACCATTCTCCACAGATGGGCAACCTAGGGTTAAGCTCGTCTGGGATCTGATACCATGTCCTAAGATTATTTAGTCTTTGCTCGTCTGTTTTGGAAAGGATCTCTACTGTACAACTATACACAGTGACCTCTTCCTCGTCCAAAGAGCCAGACGGAGGGACGTTGGACGAGGTGCCTGCCTAAGACCCCGATGCCTTTCTAAGCTCTTCTTGTATGGCCTCCAAGGGAAACCCAGGGACGCCAGAAACATATTCCTCGTCCGTGGAGTTCCCCCCATTCTCGTCTGTGGAATTCCCCCCATTCTCGTCTGTGGAGTTCCCCCTACTACTATTACTGGAGCCACTAGAACTTGTACTCTGACTACTTTCGTCTTGATACTCGTCTATAGCTTTCTCTAAACTATCACTAGACAACATTTTCGAAAAAGATCAAAAGAGAAACCTAAAAGATGAGAGAAGAAGAAATACCTGGCTCTAAGACGAACAAAGGCTATGGACGCGAGGAAACTCCTAGACGAGGCTCTAGACGAGGAATGTCAAAGAAAAAAAAAATCTCGGAAATGTGAAGGGTAGTAGGGGCAGCTGACCTGGGCATTTAATACGACACAACCAATCAGGAAGTGACACGTGGCGTTCACCTCGAAAAAATGAATCGACGGGACTTATCGCCAATGAAATGGTGACACGTGGCACGTCAACTCACACCAGTTGCACACATTCAAGGAAGTGACGTTAGGTTACCCCTTCCCTTTAGACGACCTATATGGACGAAGGGGCAACTGATGATGAAATAAAAATAGTCGTATCTCGTCCATATCAGTCGTCCAAAGAAAGGGCGCAGAAGAAGCATGGTTGTCCATGACAACCTCGTCCGTCCATCCTTAAAGGATGGACGAGGTTATTGCACCCCGAACGCGTTGAGCCTTAGATGACTCAAATTATCACCAGGCATGAGAGAGTCGAACCAGTATAAGTCCAACAAACCGTCGCGGAATGCAGATCCAAATAATGTAACTTCCATGGCGGTTATGGAAATTACCTCCGAATCTTTCGAACTCCTCAACAATAGGAACGGTTACCAAACAAGTAACCGTTCCCCGCATGCTATATAAGCACTCGCCATCGAGAGGGTAATTCATTCAGACACTTCCACAGAAAACATATATACTTCCTTTTTACTTGAAATTAGGGGATTGACTGACTTTATCATCAGAGGACCTTTGGCCGGCCTCCACCGGTCTCCTCTGACTTTGTGTTCATCTTTTCAGGATATTCCAAATAACACAGATCATCAACGTTCGAGACATTCAGCCTTACTGATTTCCTTGTGATCATCACTAAGTATTGTTGTCCTATATAAATTAATTTATATATCCTTAAATTAAGTGATCTAAAAGCTGGAATATTATTAAATCTAAAATTACACTCATTGTTAGCACTTTTGAAATTACAATTTGTAATTACAACACTTTTGAAATTACAAGTACAATTTGGATATTTTTTATTGTGCCCCATGGGTATATTGTATTAAGAAAAAAAATATTAGGTATTGGCTCCAAGCATTTGGATTACTTCAAAAAGAAGGACTATTTTATGTAATTAATAAATTTTATATTTTTAATCAAATTACAACCACATAAAACAAGACATTTAAAAAAAAAAAATTTACAACTCAGTGAATTTTTTTGCAATATATCATATATTGCCTACAATATTCTCATGAAAAATATATTGCCTACAATATTCCAATGGATCCATGCCAACATAAAACTCAAAAGCCAACAAGTCCTCAACAACAACAATGCCAACAACGTAGCAACTGCAGCAATGGAGGCAACATGATCGGTGGACCTGATCCTCCACCTGCTCCACATCGGACCATTCTAAAATTATACCCCCTAAACCTAAAAAATGACCAAAAATACCCCACCCTAAACCTAAAATAATGTCCAAGACACCCCCAAAACCTAAAAAATGACCGAAATACCCCCAAAAACTAAAAAATTAACGAAATACCCCTAAAACCTGAAAATGACCAAAATACCCCCAAAACCTAAAAAAATGACCAAAAATACCACCTAAGCCTAAAATAATGTCCATGAGACGCCTGAAAACCTAAAAAATGACCAAAATACCCCCAAAAACTAAAAAATGACTTAAATACCCCTAAAACTTGAAAACGACCAAAATACCCCCCGAAACCTAAAAAATGACCAAAAATACCACCTAAGCCTAAAATAATGTCCATGACACACCTGAAACCTAAAAAATGACCAAAATACCCCCAAAAACTAAAAAATGACTGAAATACCCCTAAAACCTAAAAATGAACAAAATACCCCTGAAACCTAAAAAATAACCAAAAATACCACCTAAGCCTAAAATAATGACCAAGACACCCCCAAAACCTAAAAAATGAACGAAATACCCAAGAAACATAAAAAAAAAAAAAAAACCAAAATACCCCCAAAACCTAAAAAATGACAGAAATACCCCAAAAGACTAAAAGAATGACCGAAATACCCCCTATGCTTAAAAAAATGACCAAAATACCCCCTAAGCCGAAAAAAAGGGCCAAAATACCCCCATAAACCTAAAAAATGACTAAAATAGCCCTAAAACTTAAAAATTAAGAAAATACTCTTAAAACCTAGAAAATGACCAAAATACCCTTAAAACCCTATAAGTGACCAAAATACCACCACGACCAAAATACCTTCAATCATTTTTTAGGTTTATGAGGTATTTTGTTCAATTTTTAGGTTTCGGGGGTATTTTGATCATTTTTTAGGTTTCATGTTGATTTCGGTCATATTTAGGTTTCGGGTGTATTTTAGTCATTTTTTAGATTTTGGAGGTATTTCGGTCATTTTTTAGGTTTAGGGGAGTATTTTGGTCATTTTTTAGGTTTCAAGATTATTTTGGTCATTTTTTAGGTTTCAGGGGTATTTCGGTAATTTTTTATGTTTAGATGGTATTCTGGTAATTTTTTAGGTTTTGGGGTATTTTGATCATTTTTTAGGTTTTGAGGAGGATTTCAGACATTTTTATGTTTATGGGGGTATTTCGGACATTTTTTAGGTTTTAGGGGGGGGGGTACTTTGCTCCTTTTTTAGGCATAGGGGTATTTTGGATATTTTTTAGGTTTCTTGGGTATTTTGGTCATTTTCTAGGTTTCGGGGGGGGGGTATTTCGGTCATTTTTTAGGTTTAGAGGACAAATAAATAGCTGGAATAGGTTATTTTAAAAACAAAATATAATAATAATTCGAAAATAAAAATTCTAATTTAAACCCCATGGCGGCGGTTTTAAAACTGCCGTAATAGGACATTTATAGAAGAAAAAGAGTAAACCTTATTATAACGCTTTTAAAAGCACTGTAATAGGCCATCAAAAGAAGAAAAAAAGTAAACCCTATTACAGCACTTTTGAAAGCGCTGTAATAAGCCATTGACAGAAGGAAAAGAGTAAACCCTATTACAACGCTTTTAAAAGTGCTATAATAGGCCATCAATAGAAGGAAAAGAGTAAACCCTATTACAACAGCGCTATTACAACCACTGTAATAGGCCATTCACAGAAGAAAAAGAGTAAACCCTATTACAATGCTTTAAAAGTGCTGTAATAGGCCATTCACAGAAGAAAAAGAGTAACCCCTATTACAGTGCTTTTAAAAGTGTTGTAATAGGTCATCCACAAAAGAAAAAGAGTAAAACCTATTACAGCGCTTTTAAAAGCATTGTAATAGGCCATCAAGAGATGGAAAAGAGTAAACCTTATTACAGCGCTTTTAGAAGCGCTGCAATAGGCCATCGATAGAAGGAAAAGAGTAAACCCTATTACAACACTTTGAAAAGCACTGTAATAGGCCATCGACAGAAGGAAAAGGGTAAACCCTATTACAGTACTTTTAAAAGTGCTGTAATAGGCCATCTGTAGAAGAAAAAGAGTAAACCCTATTACAGCACTGTAATAGGCCATCAATAGAAGGAAAATATATAAAAATAAAAATATTAATGTAACAATAATAATTAAAAAAATATAATAATTAATAGGAAATAATTATTTTAATTTGAAACCTAAAGCGGTGGTTTTGAAATTGCTGGAATAGGTTTTACATATGAAGAACCCTAAAGCAGCGGTTTTAAAATTGCCGAAATAGGCTATTTACAAACAAAAAAATTAATTAAAAAAATTAAAAATTCAGCCTTATAGCAGTGGTTTTAAAACACCGTAATAGGTCCACCTATACCAGCAGTTTCGAAAACCACCGCTATAGGAGACCTATAGCAGCGGTTTAGAAAGCGTCAGCTTTAAATTGCCTTAATAGGTCAACCTATACTAGTGGTTTCTAAAAGCACTGCTATAGGTTGACCTATTATGGCGGTTTTGAAAAGCGCTGGAAAAAAATGCTAGTGTAGGACGAGTTTTTTGTAGTCAAAGGATAGGGAATCGTCTTTGAAAATCTCACGATGGATGAGATCTTCCAAGTAGTCATCTAGAAGAGGTGACACATTGTTCATAAATGGAGAGGATCGTCTAAATCAATAGCATGCTATTAGAAACATTTCTCACATAGCATGCTTGTTTTGAAAATTAGACTCATTCCTAAACTAAAAATAAATAAATAAAAAATCTACAATGATCAATTATTGAGTTCTAAAATAATAAACTTTTTCAGTTTAAAACATTTTTCCTTTTTTTTCCACAGAACATAGTCAAATATTGTTCTAACAAAATCATCACATGATCTAAATGACCAACCTTCACCATTGGCTCTGCGTGATTCTCCTTCAGATGGGGGCTATTATATATTCATTTTATGTGTTTCAATCTTCAAAAGAAGAACGACACAATAAAAAATGAGAAGAAATAAAATTAAGAGTGTATTCAACTCCATGAATTTTGACTATAGCTAAACGTTTGGAAAAAATTCAAAAAAGGGGCAAATGAAAGTCATGGTCTAGTTGACTATCGTTGAGTACGGGCCAACAATATGAATAATTGAAAATGGATAACCTCTTCGCCTTTTGAACCAATAACTCATTGGCACAAAAATTTTAAAGTTAAAATTGGACACATGGCACAAAATTGGATCTCAATTCTAAAATCTAATTGAACTTTATATATTCATTCATATTATGTGTTTCAATCTTCAAAAGAAGAACGACAAAGGGAAAAATAGAAGAAATAAAATTAAGAGTGTATTCAACTCCATGAATTTTGACTATAGCAAAACGTTTGGAAAAATTCAAAAAAGGAGCAAAAGAAAGTCATGGTCTAGCTAACTATTGTTGAGTATGGGCCAACAAATTGAATAATTGAAAATGGATAATCTCTTCGCCTTTTGAACCAATAACTCATTGACACAAAAATTAAAAAGTTAAAACTGGACATGGCACAAAATTGGATCTCAATTCTAAAATCTAATTGAACTTTCTCTGAGTTTTACCTATTAATATATATATATATATATATTTATATATATTATATGTGTGATTTTATGCGTTATTTGTTTTTGTTATAATTTTATTTGTATGAATTGTGATGTGTGGGATGTGTGCGTATAACTATAATACAACCTTATATAATTTAATAATTAGTAAATAGAGATGGTTTGTTACATGTGTGTGTATTGAATAACTTTTTATCATAAAGCTAAGTTAATTGTTCAAGAAATGAAAAAAAAAAAAAAAAAAAAAAAAAAAGAAGAAAAAAAAAAAAGTAAAGCTAGTAATTGTTCAAGTATTTGATCGGTTAAGTAGACATTTGGTGAATTATTTATGCATGAATGAGTGTGGTTGTGAGGGTCAACAATTAATACAATGCTAGTGAGTTGAGTTCTCTCATTTAGTTTAAAATATTTTTATAAAAACAATGACAAAAAGATAATGACAACTGCATAAAAATTAAATTGTTATACAAACTTAAAAAAAGAAAATGGTCACATCTACCCACATTGGCAATAGATAATGACAACTGAACTATCATGTAATGATTTCAAAATTTGAAAAATTGTAAAATGTAAATGTAAAACTTCATGTATTTGAGTGGTTTTTTGTCAATAATTTTATATATTCAATTTATCATTTTATTAAATTTTGTTTAAATTAAGTTTCTTAATAATCCTCCTAAAAAAAATTACTAGAGCTGCCACTGCTAAGAGAAAAACATAAAACTAGTGTTTATCAATCACAAATACTTTTGTGCTTATAGAAAAAGTCAGTGCCACAAAACTAGGTATACAAAGGTGATGCACTACACAAAAAAAAGAGTAAAAATGAAAAACTTGGTCACAATGCTTAAAATTAATAAAATATAAAGTTTGCACTTGTAAATCTTATTGCAAACGGCCATTTAGGAGATGTAGGAATTGTAAGATGTACCTCTTTAGATGATATTTTCCTTCAAGCCATTATGACTAGGATGTGAGTGTGTATGTTTAGTTCACTATAACACATCGCATATTTGTATCTCACATGCTCTCTAGCCATGTTCTAACATTCTTCACGCGTAGTCTTTGATACCTCTATTATATGACTAGCAGTTTGTGCGATTGGCCATTTAAAGTTATGTGTGTAATCAATCGAGCATGCTAAAATTTCTGGACTTAATTCAAATTGATCTAAAATTGATAAATGGTTTAGTTGTATAAGTTGGGAGAGAGTTTAGGAGGTTATAAGTTTTTGGTGCCTTATCAGGGTGTCTACAACTCTACATGCATCATTTTGCATTTAAGGACATTTCATGCATATTATACTTTATTTTGGGTGTTTTGAGCCTTAGTAGAGTGCAAAATATTTTATTCTTAGTGAAAAATCTGAACCCGCTCTTTAGCTGGGATACCTATCCCATTTATAGAGAGAACTATTTTCTTATTTTTAGGGTTCAAAGGTCATGCAAATTAATGGTGAAAATATTTTATATTTATCTCCCACAAAAATCAGACAAAAAGAAAAAAAGAAAAAAAAAAAGCAACTCTTGAACCATTGTCAAATTAATTGTTAATCAACTGTATCTGTATGGTTCGCCAAATAGGTACTCTAATAATTACTATAGAGTATTGATTGACCTGGTGGGTTGTTTTTCGATTTTGTTCAAAATTTTACTATTTTCTTAGAAGATATTTAGACTTTTTGACATATCTCTCTCTCTCTCTCTCTCTCTCTCTCTACCACCATTAAAACTCTAATTAATTAAGGTAAATAAATTGTAAAGATCCTATTTATTTATAAGATTAATTAAAGAAAAGATATAAGTAGAAAGAAATTTTTTTTTTTGTGTTCATCATCAAAGTTGGCTAATAAGTGTTAGAAAAATGTTAAGGAATGAATAAGAATCTAACTCCTTATGTGTCCATTTGACCATGGTATTAAAGTGGTGAAAATCCTTAAGCCTCATATAGGTATGGAAAGAGATAATATATGAGTTTATATACTCATGGACCTGGACATTGGGTTAAGCTTAGGCATGCATGTATTGGGCCCTCTTGTTCAAATAGTAATATTTTATTATTTCATTTTTTAAGTCAGTAAGTCTGTGCACAATAATTTTTCAGAATAGTATGTTTGTTCACTAATGTGCCTATTCATTGTCTCTCATTCATAAAAATTACTTTTAATTAAGAAAGTTTCTTAGAAAAAATATTTTTGTTACATCTATATAGAGAAAGAGACAGTTTAGTTTGCTAAGCATGGAGATTGCAGTATTTCTTCTCTATGTTGTTAATCATTTTATCTTGGAAGACAAATGTCCGTGAGTCTCCAAAAATCACTAATTGTATGAGAGGCAAAAGCTGCTTTAAGAAAATTGTGTCAAATATAAGACTTGATCAGTTTTGCATTATTCACTTTTCACGTATCTAATTTGTGAGTTATTTAATTATTGTTTTGTCTATTAAAGCTATTTGAGTTATTATTTATGATTAGATGTGTGTTGTTTTTGTTTGCATAATCACAAAATGTAAATTAAGTTTCTACCATATACCCAACAATAATAAGTTGTGCACCATAAGCAATATATAGATTTTTTTTTAAAGAAAAATAATAATAATGGGAATAGAAGGGACGATCAATATGGCTTCTCTACCTGAGCGTGACCATAGTAATATCCTACCCAATATATAAATATTACTCCATGATTATATTACCTTTTAACAATCATAGGTATAGAGAAGGGCACATGTTAGTGCTTTTTCGTTATATGCTATTTTATTTTCTGTTTTACAACGATGCGCACACGTAAGCGCTTTCGCCTATATAATGGTCACTTTGAATACGTGGAACAATACAACTTGTCGCGTTGAAATATATAGGGCCATGATTTTCTTGCTTGAATCCTTCCTCCTTCTCATAAAATGATAAGAGCTTCTCACTCAAAACCACCTCACGCTCACGCTCCAAAGCATAACTCCTTTCTGTCTGTAGAATATATCCACAATGCACCATGTAAAATTTGTATTAAAATAATTTATACTGTAGGCCCCCCAAAAAAAGAGAGATTATACTGTAATAGATAGATGTACAAGATCTAAACGTAATAAGGCCTTTTTTAAAAAAAACAAAAAACAAAAGAATGTAATAAGTTAAACATACTTCTTCAGTTATTAATATTTATTTGGATTTGGATACTTCCAAATTCCAATCAAGAATAATTTAATGATAGTGTTGTTTTCATAAGAGTTGTACTAACATATGGTGTGAGAGCATTTATTAATAAAACATTTTAGTAAATTATTTTATGAAAAAATGAAAAAGTAACTAACTGTTTTTTAATAATTTTTTCAGTTTTTCATAAAAAGTTTACTTTTAGATGATTAATGAATGCCTTAAAGGCATATATTAACTGGACCATTTTTATAATAGTATAAAGTTAAACTTAGCCATTGACTTTGTATTTGAAAATAAAATATAACAATTCTAAAAAAACTAATTAAATAATATATAACATATAGATGTGGTACTAACCGTATATCTTCAAGAGTTTCTACCGCAAGCAGTATATCCTCGAGAGTTTAAACCCTAATGCTACCATAATGTTCTTAAAATCTTCACTCTCCATTGATAAATGAGTGACTTAGATGCTACTATATCATCAATAACTTAATATATGTGTATAGCAAAATGTTTTAACTTATTTGCATTACTTGGTTTCTTATATGAGGAGAATCAGGATTTCAATCTCTTTCTCTCACTTTTTGTAACAATTAAATTATTAATAAAAAAAATACATATATTTATCAAAACATTTATAATAATTTTTTAAAATATTGATGATTTGGTAAAATTTAAACCATTTATTTATCAATATATAAGTTTAAATCAATTCTACTATAAAATTGTCCTAAAAATTCCAAAAGATGTGAATGTATAGTTTAGTGCAAACCTTTGATGTACATATTATCCATTTACTTTTAATTTAGACGGCAAAAAGCAGTTAACAAATAACATAACACATACCTGAAGGTGTAAATTATGAAAAATCCTTCCTCCAAAGCACTCAAACGAAGAAGCATTTAACACTAGAAACCCATCCTTCTCCAAATTAAGCAAGATATCAGCTAATGGACTTTTATGAACCTTATATATGGATATTTGAATCATAACCTCGTTATCATTAAGCCAGTTTGCCGAAACAGCAGATAAAGAGCTCCGACCTACAATTGTTCTCTGATTTTCTTGATGAATTTGTTCACCTTGCGTAGAAATCCTGGATATGAGCTCTTCCTTCTTTTGAATTAGTACCTCAACTTGCTGTTCTAGTTCTGGTATGTATTTAAGCATGCACGAAACTGTATCTGGAACGCTTAATTTTTCCTATAATCAAAAAAAAAAAAAAAAAAAAAAAAAAAAAAAAAAAAAAAACACCAATGTTGTGAAAACCACAAATGAAGTGGATTGTTATGGTAAGGATAGTGATGAAAAATGCATCACATGCTACTATGTTTTTGAGGGATTAATAGCATGTTCTTCTACCTTATATTTAAATTTGTTAAGCCAGCCAAACATCAACTTTAGTTTATAGTTACTTGTGAAAACGTGAAAGACTATAAAACTTTTTACTACTGCTTAGAAAAGTTTATGTATAATAAAGATTCAAGTGATAATCTAATGATAATAACATTTTTTATGGTGTTTTATGTTTGTAATTCAAATCTTATATCTCCTCCCATACTATCTATCTATCTCAAATACATATGCATAGAATATCTCAAGTTAATTACTCTTTAGACTTGTGTTTGTCTGAAAACAGTTTATCTAATTTTTGCTAAAAATTATTTGCTGAAAGTGTACTAAAATATACTTGTAATTAAAAAAAAAATAGAAAAAATAGAAAGAAGTGTAAAAAAAAAAAGTAGAAATTTTTTTTTTTTTAAAACTGTACATAAAAGTTAAAACTAAAAACTAATTCCAAACTCACTCTTAATATTATGATTTTCAATTAGCCCAACTCATAAAACATTTTTTTTATCGAAATAAAGTATACTCAGGTTCGAATATATTGTCCACAACATCAAATAATTTCCGGGTACAATGATAGTAGGGTGAGAAACAATTCTAGTGGCTGCTAAGTGCTATTCTTTCTTCAACTAGTTTCTTAAGAACTCTCATGAAGATCAATAGAAACTCAAAAATGAAAGAAAGAAAGAATTAGTACCGCTTGATCAGCCTTGGGAAGTAGTGAACGAAGAGTAGAGTACAAAGTATTGATCTTCTTGCGACGATCACGCTCGCTAGCGTTGTGGTAAAGCCTTTTAGCCATCGTGGATGGCGTGGAACGATTGAGCTCGACTTCTGTCTGAAATGGAGGGTGGCCTTCTTCAGCAAATGAAGCTGCTGAAGCTTCAGTCTCTCTATGGAAGTAATTGTTAAGCGTATTGCTCATGGGTTTCTTTTCTAAGGGGTGAAAAGGATCGAAGTTGAGGTTAGTCTAACGCAGTTTCTGCCAAGAATTTGGGATTATCATGAAATGTGTACATACAGTTACAAACTGCTACTATAAATACAGTTTCTGCTAAGGGAATAGTTCATCGGACTAGCTGATTGGGCCTGTAAGGAAAATGAAAATTTTCAGCAATTCCCTCTTTCGGTCAAACTTACGAGGGCGCGCATGTGGAGGTTCGCTCATAGAGAGAGACACATAGGTGGGCATTGAATGTCCATTAAAATTTAAATGTTTCTAAAGCAAAGACTTTGACTACGAAAATATAGACAATGACTTTATTTTTTTATTTTTTAATAATTCATAGTTGAAATTGGAGAATTTAATTTTAAGATTAAATTGGGTAAATTATTTATGAGTTTGGCTTATTTCCAGTACTTTTTTAATTAAACATGTTATTTTATTTTAAATATACAATAACAAGTGATAGTGAGTTTTAATTTTTACATTTTATTTAGTTAATTGATGATAAGACAATTATTTCATTAAAACAAAATTAGATTCTAGTTAAAAAAGTACTGGAGGTAAGTCAAACCCACTATTTATTTGGTCTTTATTCTTTACACCATATTTTAATTTGGTCTCTAACCTTTTAACTGAAATATGATGTAAAGGATAGAGACTAAATTTGTAGTTTACTTGATTAAATTCAATTGGAATCAGGTCTAAATAGCTTTACAATTTACACCCTCCAATCAAATGATACAAATTTTTTTTCAAATAAAATGGTAGACACTAACACATATTATCACACACACACACACCCCTTAGGAATTTTTTTTTTTCAAACTCCTCTTATATCTTTTTATTAGATGTGAATTTTAAAAACTTAACTGTTGGATTACATTTTCTTATTATATCCTACATACTTGCAAAATTTCAAGAAAATCAAAGATCAATAACTATATCATTTTTGTATAAAAATAATAATTATGTCATCAATGACATGTTTAAATTTCAAATTTTGTGGTAAAAAATTATGCATAAAAAATAGAGAAATGTTATATCTACAATATTTTCACAACACTTTCATAAAAAATCTTAAGTAGTAAGTTATTATTGATTCTAATTTGAATTCACAACTTAAATTAATTTTTTGTTCACCCATCATAACCAATAATAACGAGGCTTTTGGTAACAAAAACTATGACACCTTACTTTTTTTTTATTTTATATACTACAAAACTATTTAATAATAAGTAAGAATTAATTTTTAATATCAATTACAATACTATATAATTTAAATTAGGTGATATGTGGTTATGTCAAATGCACCCTCTCTCTTTCTATAGTTACAAATATTTTAAAAATTATAAAAGTGATTTACTTTAAATAAAATTCAATCGTCATGTGGGTTCTAATTAGCTCAACTGGTAAAATTTTTGATGGTTACATAAAAGACCTAGAGTTCAATCGGATGATAAAGAACTATTATTAGGAGCGGACGCCATAGGTTTTGCTATTTATTAGTAGTTTGGTTATGTTTTTATTACAAGAAATAGTCATTCCATATGAATAGCTATTCTTTAAAAAGAGGAGGAATAATTATTCCTCTCAAAAAGGGTTGTAATAGTTATTCCTTAGTAGGTGTATTAATTTCTTAAATTAATATATTTCTAAATAATTAAACAAACTTTCGATATATACACATAACAATTATGAAAATAAAAAGTCATAAAAAATAAATAATCTTTCTTTCAAATTTAACAAATATTATTTTTTAGGAAGTATAACTATATGAGTAAAATACTTCCTAAAATATATATTAAATTTTATTCTAATGTTACAATTTAGACAATTTGATTTAAACAATTTGATTTAAACATTTCATTACCTTCAGGGTTCTTACCTATTCCTATTCCTATGTAAGATATTTGGTTATCTATTTTTTTTTTTAATTTAACTTTATAAGAAAAGGTGACTTTACAATTGTACACTATTGTTAATTAGGTATTTTCTATACTATAATGAATTCTTAATAAGAAGGATCAAATCATCGATTTAGTAAACATATAATAGATTTACTTATTTTTTGTTCAATGCACAAAATTCATTTAGAATTGATGATATTGTTTTGTTTGTAAACAAGTTTTATGCAAGAATTCACACATCATTAAAAACTTTTATTGAAATTGAAAATTTACCACTATGAGCATATATATGTATATAGTCTAACATGTGGACCTTAAAAAATGTTAAATACTTTTGAATTGTACCAATTGATAGTAAGGGTTAGAAAATCAATAGTTTACTAATTTTTTATTGAGGGGTTTTACTTGTATATAATCTTCTACTTTCTACTACAACCATGACATGAGTAATTTCAATACAAATATTATCCAAACTAAGTTTTGCAACAAAATGCAATATAATATTCAAAAGATTCTTTCATTTTTGTAAATTAAAAGGGAAATTGATGTAAAGTTTAGTACATAGATGACTTTCAGGATTCAAAAGAACATCGAGTTTCATTTTAGTAAAACATAGGTGACTGAGTTGGAATGTATGAAGAAAAAATTATTTTGCCTTCTATTTCGTTTATATTTTGTTAAAACTGAATAGATAAATAGAATTCTAGTTTTGTCCCTGATTTATATATAATTTTGATTGATCCATGCATTACAAGAGCATAATATTACTTTCAACTAAGAGAGAGAGAGAGAGATCAAAAATTGAACCTTAGAAAAGAGAGGGATTATGTTTTTTTTAATAATTATCTAAGGTCTTGGAAATCCTCAGAGGATGTGGTGTTTTTGTATGTGTATGGAGTCACCACTTATTTTAAGGAAAAAGAACCATTCATGAAGATATCTCTTAATTGAATAATCGAATGAAATATATGAAAGGATCAAAGGAAATTTAAAAATTACATAGCTTTGATCTTAGATTAAATCTATGAAATGGACAATTACAAGATTTTGGACCTAGTTACAATCTATGAAATGGAAAATTACAAGACTTTGATCCTAGTTACATTCTAATGAAAGAAAGAGAGAATATGTTGCTTTGTTTTCTATTTATATTCTAAGAAAAGAAAATAGTATACAAATTTTTATTTATTTATTTATTTTTTTTTTTTGTTGAGAAATAGTATACAAACTAGAGACTTAAATTTGGAAGCTAGGTTAAGGAGATGACAAGGTATTAGGTGCCCATTTCACCCGATCCATAGATCCCGTCTTTGTGGACATTTTTTTTTTTTTTAAATTTTATTTGGGTACGTTTTTGACATTTTTTGAGCAGTTTTTAAGCTTAATTAGTCTGACTTTAAGACCTAAAATCTAGCCATTTGAGGGTCCAATCATGCTTGGGCATATTTAGAAAGTGTCGACTTTCAATTAAATACTAGTAATTTCTAGGATATTTAATTAAACAATTATATGCTTGATAGCACACCCTTCATGACACATCATAAATTATAATCAATCTTTTAAAGGATCAATAGTTAATCACAGTCATATGTGTATAATCTTAATCGTAGGAATGTGTACTAACTGTTATAACCTTGATTCGGCTAAAAATTTTACTTTAGGGACCTGTTGTAATTATTATGACTCCTAGATTTGTTTCTGCAAAATTTGGAAATACAATAACTAAAATTATTATATTTTCTTTATGTCATAAAATGATGGTTTTGCCCTTAAAACGACGTTAAATGAAAGTTTCAAATGAGCTGTCTATATTTACACTTGCAATACTGTCATTACGTATATAACTTGAAAGAATATTCATGAAAGTTACTGATCTCACATGCTAAAAATTTTCTCTGATATTAATTAGATAGTACAATGGGGAAAGTGGGATTTAAACACTCTTCTACTAATATCGCTGACCTAAAAGACTTTTTACATCTGCTAAAGTTTATGAAAGTTTTTTTTTTTTTTTTTTTTTCAATTCTTTTATTCAAATTTTATAGAAACTATGATACATTTTTTTTGTAATTATTATGAACCATATGAATAAACACCCCAGTGACCTTATTAGGTCTTTGTGGCATCCGTCCCTATGTTGTGGAATTTAATTTTGGAGCCAAATCATCTTATTAATGCTTAGGAAAAAAATTATGATTAGAAAATATTTTTAAATTGCTGGTTATTTTATGTCAAATTAAACTCCATTCATAAAAGTAAACCAAAAAAATTGAAAAATATTTATAAAATCCAAATGATAGCTTTAAAATACATCTGTCAGTATAAAGTTTTTTTTTTTTTTTTTTTTTTTTTTTTTTGGTTGAGAAGAATCTGTCAGTATAAAGTAGGATATTGCATACTTGGCTGTCACCCCTTTTACAGCTATAAATAGGACCACTATTTTTTTTTTTTTTTTTGGAGAAACAATAGGACCACTAAATTGGAAGTAACAAATGACATTGCCCTTTTAAGCTTTCAATAAACTCAAAGTAAAATAATTAAGAATGATAAAAGAACGTACCATTGACAAACTTCCGATTGGTTCTACTTTTTTTGAGATTAAATAGGGAAAACTATTTATGGGTTTGGCTTACCTCGGGTATTTTTATAATTAAATATGTCATTTTATTTTAAATATACAATGATAAGTTGTAGTGAGTTTTAATCTCTATATTTTATTTAGTTAGTGGATGATGTGACAGTTTCTCATTAAAATAAAATCAGATTCCAGTTAAAAAAGTACAGGAAGTAAGCCAAACCCGCTATTTATTTGGTCATTATTCTTTACACCATATTATAATTTGGTCTCTAACTTTTTAATTGTATTAATTTGATCCCTAACATTTTAGTGTCATGTCAATTTAATCCATGCCATTATCTCTTTGATATATAAAAACTGCTGGCCTGATAAACAGCCAAAATAAAAAACTTAGTTTATTGTCACATCAACGGAAACTAATTTTTTATTTTGACCGTTAGCCACGTTAGCAACTTTCATCCAAAAGATAACGACAAGAATTAAATTGACACGACACTAAAAAGTTAAGGACAAAATTGAAATATGATGTAAAAGATATGGACTAAATACGTAATTTACTTGATTAAATTCAATTGGAATCGGGCCTAAATAGCTTTACAATATACACCCTCCAATCGAATGATACAAATTTTTTTTTTCATATAAAATGGTAGACACTAACACATTATCACACACACACCCCTTAGGAAAATTTTTTCTTTCAAACTCCTTTTATATATTTTTATTAGATGTGAATTTTAAAAACTTAACTACTAGATTACATTTTCTTATTATATCCTACATGCTTGCAAAATTTCAAGAAAATCAAAGATCAATAACTATATCATTTTTGTATAAAAATAATAATTATGTCATCAATGACATGTTTAAATTTCAAATTTTTGTGGTAAAAAACTTTGCATAAAAAATAGAAAAATGTTATGTCTACAATATTTTCACAACACTTTCATAAAAAATCTTAAGTAGTAAGTTATTATCGATTCTAATTTGAATCCACAACTTAAATTACTTTTTTGTTCACCCATAATAACCAATAATAATGAGGCTTTTGGTAACAAAAACTATGACACCTTACTTTATTTTATATACTACAAAACTATTTAATAACAAGTGAGAATTAATTTTAAATATCAATTACTATACTATATAATTTAAATTAGGTGATATGTGGTTATGTCAAATGCACTCTCTCGTGGGTTCTAGTTAGCTTAACTGGTAAATTATTTAATAGTTGAATAAGAGATCTAGGGTTCAATTCCCGCCTACATCAAAAACCAATTGGTGTTTTGGATTAATAATAAAAAGCTATTATTAGGAGCGGATGTCATAGGTTGAAACTCTCCCAAAAAAAAAAAAAAACGCACCGTCTCTCTTTCTATAGTTACAAATATATTAAAAATTATAAAAGTGATTTACTTCAAATAAAATTCAATTGTCACATGGGTTCTAGTTATCTCAATTGGTAAAGTCTTTGATGGTTAAATAAGAAATCTGGGGTTCAATTCCCGCCTACATCAAAAATCGATTAGTGTCTTAGTCTGATGATAAAGAGCTATTATCAAGAGCGGACGCCATAAGTTTAGCTATTTATTAGTAGTTTGGTTATATTTTTATTACAAGAAATAGTTATTCCTTATGAATAGTTATTCTTTAAAATGAGGAGGAATAACTATTCCTCTCTAAAAGGGTTGTAATAGCTATTCCTTAGTAGGTGTATTAATTTCTAAAATTAATATATTTCTAAATAAACAAACTTTCCATATACGCATAACAATTATGAAAATAAAAAGTCATAAAAAATAAATAATCTTTCTTTCAAATTTTACAAATATTATTTTTTAGGAAATATAACTATATGAGTAAGATACTTCCTAAAATATATCTTAAGTTTTATTCTAATGTTACAATTTAGACAATTTGATTTAAACATTCCATTATCTTCAAGGTTCTATTTTTGCATTGTCACCAAACAAATGAATAGTAAAAAGTATTACATTATAGCATCTTGTATTCCTTGTAATACCTATTCCTATTCTTATGTAAGATATTTGGTTTTCTATTTTTTTTTAATTTACCTTTATAAACAAGGTGACTTTACAATTGTACACTATTATTGATTAGGTATTTTCTATACTAAATGAATTCTTAATAAGAAGGATCAAATCATCGATTTAGTAAACATATAATTGATTTACTTATTTTTTGTTCAATGCACAAAATTCATTTAGAATTGATGATATTGTTTTGTTTGTATACAAGTTTTATGCAAGAATTCACAAATCATTAAAAACTTTTATTGAAATTGAAATTTTACCACTATGAGCATATATATGTATATAGTCTAACATGTGGAGCTTAAAAATTGTTAAATACTTTTGAATTGTACCAATTGATAGTAAGGATTAGAAAATCAATAGTTTACTAATTTTTTATTGAGGGGTTTTACTTGTATATAATCTTCTACTTTCTACTCCAACTATGAAATGAGTAATTTCAATATGAATATTATCAAAACTAAGTTTTGCAACAAAATGCAATATGATATTCAAAAGATTCTTTCATTTTTGTAAATTAAAAGGGAAATTGATGTAAAGTTTAGTACATAGATGACTTTCAGGATTCAAAAGAACATCGGGTTCCATTTTAGTAAAACATAAATGACTTAGTTGGAATGTATGAAGAAAAAATTATTTTGCCTTCTATTTCGTTTATATTTTGTTAAAACTGAATAGATAAATAGAATTCTAGTTTTATCTCTGATTTATATATAATTTTCATTGATCCATGCATTACAATAGCATAATATTACTTTCAATTGAGAGAGAGAGAGAGAGTTCAAAAATTGAACCTTAGAAAAGAGAGGGATAATGTAATTTTTATTTATTATTTATCTAAGGTCTTGGAAATCCTCAGAGGATGTGGTGTTTTTGTATGTGTATGGAGTCACCACTTATTTTAAGGAAAAAGAACCGTTCATGAAGATATCCCTTAATTGAATAATTGAATGAAATATATGAGTGGATTAAAGGAAATTTAAAAATTACATAGCTTTGATCCTAGATTAAATCTATGAAATGGACAATTACAAGATTTTGGACCTAGTTACAATCTGTGAAATGGAAAATTACAAGACTTTGATCCTAGTTACATTCTAATGAAAGAAAGAGAGAATATGTTGCTTTGTTTTCTATTTATATTCTAAGAAAAGAAAACAATTTGATAAGAAAATAGTATACAAATTTTTTTTTTTTTTTTTTTTTGAGAAATAGTATACAAACTAGAGACTTAAATTTGGAGGCTAGGTTAAGGAGATGACAAGGTATTAGGTGCCCATTCCACCCAATCCAAAGATCCGTCTTAGTGGACATTTTTTGTTTTTAATTTTTATTTGGGTACGTTTTTGACATTTTTTGAGCAGTTTTTAAGCTTAGTATGACTTTAAGACCTAAAATCTAGCCATTTGAGGGTCCAATCATGCTTGGGCATATTTAGAAAGTGTCTACTTTCAATTAAATACTAGTAATTTCTAGGATATTTAATTAGACAATTTTGTGCTTGATAGTACACCCTTTATGACACATCATAAATTATAATCAATCTTTTAAAGGATCAATAGTTAATCACAGTCATATGTGTCTAATCTTAATAGTAGGAATGTGTACTAACTGTTATAACTTTTTTTTTGTTTTACAAGATATAATTTCTACTCTAACCTAATCTAAGTGTATATGTGTGTGAAACTTCTTCCTGACGACTTGAACCCCAGCCCTTACTCCCCACACTTCACAAGTACTTATACTTGTGGAGTGACCATCATACCAAGTGTGTGCGGTAGTCTAACTGTTATAACCTTGATTCGGCTAAATTTTTTACTTTAGGGACCTGTTGTTAATATTATGACTTCTAGATTTGATTCGAATGCAAAATTTGGAAATACAATAACTAAAATTGTTATATTTTCTTTATGTCATAAAATGATGGTTTCACCCTTAAAACGACGTTAAATGAAAGTATTAAATGAACTTTCTATATTTACACTTGCAATACTGTCATTACGTATATAACTTGAAAGAATATTCATGAAAGTGACTGATCTCACATGCTAAAAATTTTCTTTGATATTAGATAGTACAATGGGGAAAGTGGGATTTAAACACTAGTTTTTCTACTAATATCGCTGTACTATAAGACTTTTTACATCTGCTAAAGTTTATAAAAAAAAAATTTCCAAATCTTTTATTCAAATTTTATAGAAACTATGATACATTTTTTTTGTAATTATTATGAACCATACGAACAAACACCCCAGTGACCTTATTAGGTCTTTGTGGCGTCCGTCCTTATGTTGTGGAATTTAATTTTGGAGCCAAATCATCTTATTAATGATTAGAAAATATTTTTAAATTGCTGGTTATTTTATGTCAAATTAAACTCCATTCATAAAAGTAAACCAAAACAAATTGAAAAATATTTATAAAATCCAAATGATAGCTTTAAAATACATCTGTCAGTATAAAGTTTTTTTTTTTTTTGGAGAAGAATCTGTCATTATAAAGTAGGATATTGCATACTTGGCTGTCACCCCTTTTAAAGCTATTAATAGGGCCATTAATTTTTTATTTATTTTTAGAAACAATAGGACCACTAAATTGGAAGTAACAAATGACATTGCCTTTTTAAGCTTTCAATAAACTCAAAGTAAAATAATTAAGAATGGTAAAAGAACGTACCATTGACAAACTTCCAATTGGTTCTACTTTATCATTATTATTATTATTATAGATGGTTCTACAACTGCTACTTCTATAGTGGGTTCTAGTTAGCTCAACTGGTAAAATCTCTGATGGTTGTATAAGAGATCTAGGGTTCAATTCCCGCCTACACCAAAAATTGATCGGTGTTTTGATCTGATAATAAAGAACTATCATCAGGAGCAGACGTCACAAGTTGAAACTCTCTCTCAAAAAAAAAAAAAAAAAAAAAAAAACTTCTACTTCTATAGAATGACATTCAACTATGGAAACTATTTAAAAAAAAACAATAGTCATTTAAATACATAAAGTTTTAAAAAATAAAAAATTAGCCTTTCAGCATACGCGCGAAGCTCTTCTATTTTTTTTTTTTTTCTTTTAAAGATTAATAATTTTCAATTTTTATAGTAATCATGTATATACAAATTGAATACACAAATAAGTATTCTTCTCAAAAAAAAAAAATTACACAAATAAGTAAATGGTAAATATGTGCTAAAAAAGATTGAAAAATTCCCTAAGAAAGAAAGCCTGAAAAGACTTTGAAGATAAATTTTTATTACATCAATATTGTAAAATAGAAAGAAGAAGCAAACCCAACAACCAAAAAAAAAAAGGTATCAAAAAAAAAAAAATGCAAAAGTCTTGAAACACACAGTAAAATTATCATATAATTTGGCGTAGTCATCCACAAAAATTATTGGATCTCATTGCTTTTCTTTTTTCTTGTTTGATATAATTTACCGCTTTCTTCTCATATAATACTTTCCTTCTCTTTGTCAGAAGTTTGCGGTGGTTAGCGTTAAAAATTATCACAATTTTTGTTGTTGTAATTTTTATAGCAAATGATTGTGGGAATTTTTGGGAATTACATGTGCATGATAATTGATAAGTAGTTTTTTTTTTAGCACTGAAAAAGGAAAAAAGTGTGCAAAAAAGTGAGTTAGTGCGATTATAAAATATTTTTTTTTTTAAAAGACCCAAACATTTTTTTTTTAATTTTTTATACCTTTTTTTAAGAATTGAATTTATAAGTGAATAGAACAATTTGAAAACCAACAAAAGAGTTGTCCTATTTTGTAGGTAATATTTTAAGGATAAAGTTTAGCTACAAAATTAGTTGTAGCCTAAGACTACAACCTTACTTAATATCTTTTTTATTAAAGGTGAATTTTGAAAAATCCACCGTTGGATTACATCTTCTTTTTTTATCCTCCATTCTTGCAAAATTTCTAAAAAATTAAAAATCAATAGCTATGTCATCAATAAATTGTTTAAATTGTAGTTTAAAATTATGTATAAAATATAAGCTTATAGATCATATAGTAAATAATATCCGATTGACACAAAATTTGACATGTGTATTAAGTGTAAAGAACATGCAATTCAACGGTTAGATTTTTAAAATATGAAGTAGTATTTATTTTTTTAGTGTAAGGTTATGGCCTTAGATTATAACTAATTTTTGTAGCTAAACTTTGTCCAAGTTTTAATGAGAGTTAAAGATATATTTTTACAATGTTATCCTCTAATTTTATCTCTACTTCAACTTGGGGCATAGGAGTATTTTTGAATCATAAAAAATTTCTTCACAAATAAGGAAGCCCATTAAATAGTAGTATAAAAAAACATATTTGAAAGGAAAAATAAAACCATGAATCAGCCAATAAGGTGGGTTTATCAATTTTCTTAGCAGCATCAACTTGATTGGTGAATAGAATATTGTTTATCAAAGACCTCCAAAATATTCTAAAATGGAAGTCATAATCAGTAAACAATAAAAAAATAATTAGTTATATTTTAAACTAACTATCGTGGATCATCAATCATGTACAAATATGATATTAAGATAATTAATAATCATGTGGCCTTTTTTGAATAATGAATATACCATGGACGAACCTTTTTTCAGCCATGCTTCGTCTTATTTAGAAACATAAAACCTTTCCAACAAAAGGCGGAAGCAAAGACCTATACTACTTCTTCTTCAAGTATATGACTCTTATTTTAAGGTGAATTGACTCTTATTTTAAGTTATTATTATTATATGGCTTTTTTATTTATATTTTTTTTAGAAGAAAGTTGCCATATGAGTTGTTCAATAAAATAAAAAAGAGAGATGCTACGTTTACAATATTTTTACAACAAATCATAAGTGGTTAGTTGTTATTAGTTCAAATTTGAAACTAATACTAAGATTACTTTTTTGCCCCAATAATAACAACCAGTAACAACCTGCTACTTATGATTTGTTGTAAAAATATTGTAGATATATCATTTCTCAATAAAAAATAAGAGAATTTGTGGAATCCAACAATTCAAGTGTTAGATGGGATTGACGTCAACGACAATTTCTATACAAATAAAAACTGAACGATTTATTGATAACCAATCACAATAGTCAAACGTAAATAAAATAATAATAAAATAATATAAAATAACAAAAAACCAAGTTGTAATTACCCTTACCTCCCTTAAGGTTTGGGGGAATCACATTCCACCCCAAGCCTGAAGGGAAAAAACACTTCTCTTTCTTAAAATCCGAAGAAATTAACACTCTACATGTCCTTAAGCAAATGACAAGTTAATACAAAACATTTTTAATATTTTCCCAAACCTTAAATAAATGGTTTAATAAACAGTGTTTAAACGGTATTAGTAATTAAGGACCAAATTGATCATTTTGTAAAACCTTTAAATGTGCTTGGTAATAACACAAACCTCAAATTAGGTTACTGTAATTTACCCATCTTGTTTTTAAAAACAGAATAGAAATTAAATATGCATTTGTGATTGTCTCCGCATGGGTATTTCTAACTTTTTTATGTAGGTGTCTATCTATTGTCAACGTCAACCTTTCAATCAACTACTCATCATTATCTCTTTTCAAATATAAATTCAACCAGTTTTCTCATCTACAGTAGAAATTGGTTAAGGTCAGTGCACAAAATTTGAGTGAAAGAAAACTAATTTTACCTTAAAAATGTTACCTCAAGCGGAAGAAATTATATAATTTTCATTGTAATCATGTCATATGTCTATTATTTTACTAAAAATTTTAATTTATTTAAAATTGTTAAGTTAGTTTTAAAAAGAAGTTAGTTTCTGTTTAATTTTTTATCATAAATTGACTCAACAATTAATTTTAAACATGTATGACTTTTTTAGTTTTTTTTTTAGAGAGTTTCAACTTATGATGTCCATTTTTGATGATAACTCTTTATTATTAGACTAAGACACCAATTAGTTTTTAATGTAGACGGAGATTGAATCTCAGATCTCTTATTCAACCATCAGAGACTTTACCAGTTGAGCTAACTGAAACTCATGTAGAAGTTTTTTAATTGAATGATAGACAAGTGACGTGATTTACCATGAGTTTTAATTTACTAAAATTTTTAATTTATTTAAAATTGTTAAGTTAGTTTAAAAAGGAAGTCAGTTTCTGTTTAATTTTTTATCATAAATTGACTCAACAATTAATTTTAAACATGTAGGACTTTTTTAGTTTTTTTTTTTTTTTTAGAGAGTTTGAACTTATGATGTCCACTTTTGATGATAACTCTTTATCATCAGACTAAAATACCAATTGGTTTTTAATGTAGACGGGAATTGAACCTCAGATCTCTTATTCAACCATGAGAGACTTTACCAGTTGAGCTAACTGAAACTCATGTAAGAGTTTTTTAGTTGAATGATAGATAAGTGACGTGATTTACCATGATGACCGTATAATTTTTAAGAGCCAAGAGCCAAGATTTCAATTAAATGAGAAAAAAAATTAAAAAAGAAACAATTAATTGAAGTACAAAATATTTTGAGAAGCATTATTACTTCATAGAGAGGAAAAAAAAGTGATGGAGTAATATTTGATTGCTTGTTAGAAATGAAACTACATTGCTCGGATTTCATCACATTTGCATCAGCATTACTCTATGATTGGAACTACCTTGACTGAAATTAGATTGTCATTTTAATTTGATAGCCTCATGATTACATCATGATTACATAATCAACTAGTATTTCTTCAAATTGAAAATCAAATAAATATAAAATGAGAGTTATTTCATAACCAACAATTGTTAATAACAAGTTTTTCTTTTGCATTAATTATCATAGAATTGTCAATTTCTTTCTTAAAAAAAAAAAAATAATAATAACTTATGCGTATTAACTATATACTCATATCGATTATCAAAAAAAATATACTCATATCAATTCATTACTAACAAATTCCCCCCAAAACTTTACTAATTAAAATTTGTTAAATTGTCAGCAAAGAAACTCTTATTTAAGCAATTAAACCTCATGAGATCATGTTAAAGAAGTTTACAGATTGAATAACTCAAAAAATATCATACCATAATTTAATTTAAATTAACATTATAATTTGATAATAAATCTTAATAAATATATCTAAAGCCAAAAACATATTCATGCCATTATCCAATAAAAAAATATACGTTCATTTATTTACAAAAAGGGTATCCATCATCAACAAAAATATAAAAGGTTTGATTTAATTTAAACCTCTAAATTGATCTTAATTCTTAACCATCAATAAAAAAAATCAATAAAATAGAAACAATATAAAAATAATAATAAATCCATAAAATTCTAAGTAAAAAAAAAAAAAATTCATTCACTGATTAGCCTCCCTCTTTCCCATAATCTATTTATTAAAAATTAAAAAAAAAAAACTCTAATAATAATAAATATCTAATATATATATGAGATGAGTTCAAGTTACATCTGGTATAACTTCACAAGAGTTACACCTTTTTTAGACATTTGATTTGTATTAGATCTAAGAGTGAAAAAAACACTCATAGTCATGTATTTATTGTTCCCTAGAAAT
The DNA here is from genome assembly GCA_030021035.2 of Notholithocarpus densiflorus. Classification (NCBI taxonomy): domain Eukaryota; kingdom Viridiplantae; phylum Streptophyta; class Magnoliopsida; order Fagales; family Fagaceae; genus Notholithocarpus; species Notholithocarpus densiflorus. The sequence continues at coordinate 312,862 of JARYZH020000164.1, read as the reverse complement.
TAGTAACTAAGTCATTAACTCTTCTTATTAAAAATAGAAAAATAAAAAACAGCATTATCTCTGCTCTCCATCATCATCATCACCTTCATCTTCTCTCCCTCTCTCACATGGTCTTGTGTTCTATGTACTTTCACCCTCAACAATGGAAATTAAGGACGAGTTCAGGAAACAAGTGAAATTATTATTATTATTTTATGTCTGGGAGTGTTTGATTACTTCGTTCATTTGATACCACGTGTGAAGCTGTTCTTTCATAGGAACATGCTTTCCATGTTGCACCATCAGTGACAGATTGTTTGATTGCTTCGTTCATTTATTTATTATATTATATCCATTCTTTCCTATATAATTGTAGCTTGTATACAAAATTTGTGAAGTCCCTTTGATTTTATAATTAGAAATAAGTTCTTAAAGGTAGCATATATGCTCTAACTTTATGGTTGACACAGTGATTGATCTACTAAATAAAACAAATTCATTGAACCCAATACCTTTTTGGAGTGCTTCTACTGCTTTATATGCAGTTTATGTAAAGATATTTGGGGTTAGCCTGACAACTTTGTGTTTTTTGTTCTAGAGCGATTTGCCTTGGATCTTAGTTGGGTATACAATTTAACAATTGTATATTTAAAGGTTGCCTGAAAGTGCATAGAACACAAAGACTGCGTGAGAGAGGGAGAGAAGATGAAGCTGATGATGGAGAGTAGAGAGTTAATGCTATTTTTTATTTTTCTATTTTTAATAAGAAGATTTAATGACTTAGTTACTAATTTCTAGGGAACAATAATGACATGACCATGAGTTTTTTTTTCACCCTTAGATCTAGTACAAATCAATAGTCCAAAAAAGGTGTAACTCTTATGAAGTTACATCAGGTGTAACTTGAACCCATCTCTCTCTCTCTCTCTCTCTATATATATATATATATTTTTTTTTTTTTTGGAGAAAAACTATCTAACATATTTGACATACTGTAGTGTAAAGCATCACTAAAAAATCACATATATCTTACGTCTTATGCAGCTGTAAAATTTATATATAAGAGAGAAATGGTTCATATAGATGATGTACCAATATACCTCATGGTCAAAGTATTTGGGACACCAGACTTGCGTATTTTTTTAACTTTCCTTTTGTAGGTATACATCAACCTTACAATCAACTAGCTCATCATTATTCCTAAAAAAAAAAAACTAGCTAATCATTATCACTTTCATATATAAATAATAAATTCAACCAGTTTTTTCATTTGTAGTAGAAATTGGTTAAAGCCAGTGCTCAAAATTTGAAGTGAAAGAAAACTGATTTTACCAAAAAATATTAATGATGAAGTAATATTTGATTGGTCGTTAGGATTGAAACTACATTTTTAGGATGACATCATTTTAATATGATAGCGTCATGATTACATATTGATTACATAATCAAACTAGTATTTCTTCAAAATAAAAATCTAATGATATAAAAAGAGAGTTTCTTGGTAAACAACAATTGATATAAAAGATTTACTAACGTATGTCCTTAGGACATATATTAAAAATTTATTTTAAGAAACTTTTTATGAAAAAACGAAAAAATAATTCACTGTTTTGACAATTTTTTTTCAATTTTTCATAATTTTTTTTTTTCAAAATGAATTGTTAAACCCTTAATATAATAACAAGTTTCTTTCTTTACATGATTTCACTTCTTTAATAATATATAAAACCTAGTACAAAACAAAAGTATACCTTCTTTAAATTATTTTATTTCTTCGATAATTTAACATACATGTGCTACTGCTTCGTTCTAGCGCTGACAGCCTTAAAAATACAATATTTTCTTTTATAATATAAGTTGACTATAATATAAGTTGACACCCTTAAAAAATTTAGATGGAAAATATTAATTAAATAAGGTTAAAATTCTGACATATTGTCGTGGATCGACATTCAAGGGAGACTAAACAACAGAGAAAAGCTATGAGTATTAATTTATGTTTCTATTTTCTTTAAATTAATCCATTATTTCCTAGTCTTACAAAGTAGTTTTATTAAGCTGTCACTGTCGACGTTGATGGAGGCTTTTTTTTTTTATTTTTTATAATTGGGTAGTTGGGGGAGTGGGGGAGAACTTTACATCTCAACTTGACATAATGTATTCGTAAACCAATGTAGAATAAAAAATAACATTAACGACTCTTTGTTGTAGAGAAATTACAAATGTTATAAAATCATGTTACCCTATAGATGCAAGCGCCATATTAAAAACAAAATATTCTTTTTGACAGCGTATTAAATTATATAGGATCTTACATCTACTTGCTAACCATAAAATTTTATTATATAAAAAAAACTTAATCTAATTATTCCTAACTATCTACTTTCTGTCAATGTAGTTTCATTCACAGAGTAATGCTGATGCAAAAATGATGTCATCCTAAAAATGTAGTTTCAATCCTAACTAGCAATCAAATATTACTTCATCATTAATATTTTTTGGTAAAATCAGTTTTCTTTCCCTTCCAATTTTGAGCACAAGCTTTAACCAATTTCTACTAGATCCAAATCTATTACAGGCCAATGAAATTTTAAAATACCTAAATTAATCCTAATTAAATTTGTCAAAGTTCATCTACAATAAAAAGATATTAAGTAAGGTTGTAGCTTTAGGCTACAACCTTACTCAATATCATTAACATTACTACATATTTTGAAAATTTAACCGTTAGATTGTATGTTATTTACGCTTTTAATATACATATGAAATTTTATGCCAATCGAATATTATTTACTATATGATCTATACGATTATATTTTATACATAATTTTAAATTACAAAAACTTGCAATTTAAACAATTAATTGATGACATAACTATTAATTTTTATTTTTTTTTAGAAATTTTGCAAGCATAGAGAATATTAGAAGAAAATGTATTCCAATGGTGGATTTGTCAAAATTCATCTCTGATAAAAAGATATTAAATAAAGTTGTAGCTAAATTTTGTATTTAATCTAGTATGTTTTAGTAAACAAACGCTATATGAGTTCATTCTCAAAATGTTTGTATTTTGTACCTTTGTAAGTTTTTCTATAAGGATTTTTACTTCGTGAATAAATATGGTTTCTTTGTGTAATTGTAATTGTGTTCGTTCTTCATGATTTTATCTATATATTACTATTTAATTCATTTTTGACTCTTGTGATTCTAAACCATCTTGATTAAGAATTGAATCAATCCAATTCAAATTTGGTACTTCAAGTCAATGCGACCTGTTTTAATCCTCCTTTTGGATTAGAAGAAGTTGCCCTACCGATGGACATGCCCTACCAAGTTAATGCGAATGTATGATCTTATTTGTTAATATGTGGCATGCGTATAATCAGGACCTTGAAATTCTGGGAGAGCTTAATGGTGGGTGATTTAGAATATAAGTAATATTTGGTTTACTGGCTTAATCTTGTAACCTTAAACTTTGAATCCAAATAAATAATTGCTATGATCATCGGTTTACGATTACACCACTACGCAACCTTGACGTGATGATTACTTCACAATGAGTAAAAAGTTCTTATGAGATAGGGGGGCAAAGGTTGGAGCTCAAGCCTCCAAGAGAGAGCTTCACACACATATACACTTAGATTAGGCAAGAGTAGAATTTTTATTTTGTATAAAAAAATGGTTTACAATTACATTATGTCAGTGCCAACTGTTTCTCGGTTTCTTCAAAGGTAAATCAAGCTCATGATATGGGTTTTCTACTGGATTAATTTGAAAGGGTTTTGTCGAGGTTTTATATTGATTGGATTTTAAGAAATTCATCGCTTGGAGATAAGATAAAGAGTTTTGCTCTTTTAAAAAAATAGGGATAAAATTTTAAAAGGGTTTTGCAGTTGGGTTTCTTGGTTTTGGAACATACGCAAGGAGATTGGTTGGGAATTTGATTTCATTTCCACCAAAACCATGAAACCTAGGAAAATAATAAAAATACAAATTGAGCCTCACATCATTTTTGAGAGTTAACATACAAAGATAATAATGCAAGGTCTATTGCATCCTTTACACACAGATCTAATAGTATAAAACGACGTAAAGGTAAAGTAGGGAGAAAATGGGCATTTGCCCATTTTGCCAAAAATTTTCAGCAAAATGCCCCATATCTGAAACTATTTAGGGAAATGCCCATATTTTGAAACTCGATTTTTAGAATCGAGTTTCAATTTAAAACTCGATTTTTGGACAATTGAGTTATAGCGAACTGAAAATTAAAAAAATAAAATAAAAAATTTCTGGAACTCGAGTTCCATGTGAAGTACTCGAGTTCATGGAACTCGAGTTCCTTGAAAAAATTCAAGTGGAACTCGGGTATTTTACATGGAATTCGAGTTCCAAAAAAAAAAAAAAGTTTCTAAGTCCACGTTCGCTATAACTCAATGTTCCAAAAATCGAGTTTCAAAACAGGGGCATTTCTTTAATTAGTTTCAGACATGGGGCATTTTGCTGAAAAGTTTGTGAGAAATAGGTAAAATCCCATTTCGGCCGGTAAAATAGTGTAGTAAGAGCAAGAAAGCTGAAAGCTATTAAGCTGTACACAGTGTACGAAAAGAGAGGTTTTAGTGTTTGAGAGAGAGAGAGAGAGAGATAAAAGATGATTGAAAAAATATATGTACTTTTCTTTTTAACAATAATATGCAACAGAGGCTAATAGAAACAACCTCAAATGGGTAAAATGGTACTTTTAAACTACATGTAGGCAAAAATTCAAATTGGATTTAACCACAAGTAGGTAAAATGCAATTAACCCTATTTTCAAAATTGGCTTATTTATTTATTATTTATTTTATTTTATTGGGTAGTGGGGGGAGTGGGGAGAACTTTACATCTCAACTTAACATAATGTATTCGTAAACCAATGTAGAATCACAAATAACATTAACTACTCTTTGTAGTAGAAAAAATACAAATATTATAAAATCATGTTACCCTGTATATGCAAGCGCCATATTAAAAAACATAATATTCTTTTTGACGGCATATTAAAATATATAGGATCTTACGTCTACTTGCTAACCATAAATTTTATTATAAAAAAAACTTAAATATGTTAGAGATATTATGGTCTAATTATTCCTAACTATCTAGTTTCAGTCAATGTAGTTTCATTCATAGAGTAATGCTGATGCAAAAATGATATCATCCTTAAAATGTAGTTTCAATCTTAACTAGCAATCAAATATTACTTCATCATTAATATTTTTTGGTAAAATCAGTTTTCTTTCATTTCAAATATTGAGCACTAACTTTAACCAATTTCTACTAGATCCAAATCTACTACAAGAAAATGAAATTTTAAAATACCTAAGTTAATTCTAAATTTGGCAACATTCATCTCCAATAACAAGATATTAAGTAAGGTTTTAGCTTAAGGCTACAACCTTACTTAATATCATTAACATTACTATATATTTCGAAAATTTAACTGTTGGATTCACTACAAGAAAAACGGCTATTGCGGCGGGCCAGAAACGCCGCTAAAGCCCAAAAAGCGCCGCTAAAGGTACATTTGACCTATAGTAGCGGATGCTATTGCGGCGGTCGCAAAAAGCGCCGCTATATATGTACCTTTTAGCAGCGGGTGAAAGTTTATTGCGGCGGGCATAAAACCGCCGCCATATGTGTTTAGAATTTGTGGCATTGACTTTTAGCAGCGGGTCATGTACACTGCTACTGGTGTCTACCTTTAGCGGCAGGCAGACTGCGCCGCTATAGGCAAACAATCAAAATGGACTAATTGCACTTTTAGCGGCAGGTCATGTCCGCTGCTATTGTGTCTACCTTTAGCGGTGGGCAGACGGCTCCGCTATAGGCAATTAATAAAAATAGACTAATTGCACTTGTAGTAGCGGGTAGAAATGCTGCTATATGTTTCAACCTTTAGCGGCAAGCGATAAGCGCCGCTATAGGGATTCATTTAAAACATAAAAATGTGCACCTTTAGCGGCGCTTTTTGACCGCTGCTATAGGTCCTTTTTTTTTTTTTTTTTTTCTAGTGGGTTTTAAAACCACTGTTTGCTAATAAATAAATGGTTCACAGACCTGTTACAAAGAACCTGTAATAGTTTTAGCTCTACTAACACAATGCCACAAATGTAACTAATTAACAACACCACAAATGTCTTAAAACTAACGTAATATTAACATAAAAATATATTATCAAATACATAACATTGTCTATAACCACCATCTTAAGATTAACAAAAAAAGATGTGGTCCTTCGAATAAAAGGACCGCTTAAATTAAGCTAATACTATAATAAAAGTTTCAAAGTGTTTAAAAATATTCTCGAACACTTGCAAAAAATGCGCTATAGGTTAATTTTTTTTTTCCCCTCCTGGGTTCTAAAACCACATTTCTATTACAAATAACCTGTAATAATTTTAGCTCCACTAAGACATTACCACAAATGTAACTAGATAACACCACAAATGTCTCCAAACTAACATTATATTAACATAGAAATATATTATCAAATAAATAACATTGTCTATAACCATTATCATAAGATTAAAAAAAAAAAAAGATGTGGTCATTTGAATAAAAGGACTGCTTAAATTAAGCTAATACTATAATCAAAGTTTCAAAGTGTTTAAAAATATCCTCCAACACTTGCAAAAAATGCGGTTGTTCAAATGTAGTTCTTTGTACACAAAAAGTCCTCAAACACCAATAACTTAAAAAAGCTCATAATAAGACCTTGTGGATGACTCCAGCCTATTTCAGTAATCTATAAAAGAAGCCATTCACTCATAAATTTAACTAAACCAGCAACTTTCTAATGCAGAGAAACATAAAAGGCCATCTGATGTTCTTCTTGCACCTTTATATGTGAGATGACTACGTTGAAAGTGAATGGGTGATTTAGGATTAGAGCTCCTCCTAAAAGTAATTCATACCAATGATGCTCTCCAGAGATCCACAAAAGAAATAATATACCCATATAATATTGTCTCAAACTTGCTTGCTAACAATAATATTGGCTCAACCTTAGGAAAGAAGAATCACAGGCTAACCTTCATTTGCTTAGAAAAAACATTTGAATGGAAGCAAATGTGCCACGTAGAGACATACATACGGCCATGATACAAGAATGACCTCTCAAGTGCACAAGAATAACTGTGTTGAACAACCTGAAATAGGTACTCTGTTAATTAGGCCCACAACTGAAATTACCAGAGGGAAAACATAAAGAATCATATATACTTATAGTTATATATATGCAATTTGAAACTTCAGGAGATTAAAATTACCGCTAGAGCAGAGTTTATGCAACTCACCTCTAGTAAAACGGTCAAATATTGTTTGAAGAGGCCCTGGCTTTTGATGAACCACAGTTGGCCCTTGTTTATTTAAAGAAATCCTTCTTCGAGCATTAGCTCCAGCATAGCCATTCACATCCCTAATGGTAAATTATTAGTCATTACAACAGAAAATTTAAATTTATTAGAAATGAAATGATAATACTAACAATAACACAACAATATTTGAATTAAGGTTCCATCCCAGTAATAAAGAATGACACATATCTAAAAGGAAAATAAGCTGGACCAGCACATGCGTATTTGTTCCATGAAAGGGAAAATAATGTCTACAAGAAGATTAAATTGTGTCACACAAAAGCCAAATTCTGAGCCCCTATCATGTGCCATCATCAAATTCATATACCTTTTTCCTATATTTAAAAATTGCTTCAGCCCAGCTAAGCCAAAGAATGTGAACTAAGTTTGTACACCACGTGACAAAGTTACATCAACCAGATAGAAAAAGGAAATGGCAGCAGTCTGTATTTTGCCAGCATAATCAAAGAATTATTCAGAAAAATATTTCACAATCATTACTCAGAGAGAGAGAAAGAGAGTCCCACTAGCATTGGTAAGCATTAGAACACTAGCAATAAACTCTAAACCGTCTCCCTCACACACATACACATGCATTCTGTTGTGACTCTTTGATTCACATACACACACGCATACACACTGTGGTTTTTGTTTATGTAAGGTTGAATTTAATCAACCATTCTGTTGGCTTTATTCCTTGCCAATTTGCTTGTAATTCAGCACTTAGAAACCCTATATTTAGGTGGGAATCATGTAAGGGTAGTGTGTGAGAGAGTGTGAAGAAAAGCTCAAGATTGTGCACTCAGCAAGGGACTCACGACTGGATCTCGCGACTTGCAAGTCGCCAAAGGATGCACACGAGTGAAGCATGCAGAGGAGCTGAACAGTCACGCCAGTTGGAGCATTACAGGACAAAAAGTCCAGTCTGGCCATTCAGTTAGCTTGCGGCTTGGACTCGCGACTCAGTCAAGTCGCGAGGCCAAGTCGCCAGTCCATTTTGTTTGGGAAAAAATGACTCTTTGCATTCCATACACACACCAGTATAAATACCCCTTATACCCATGAAATGTAGAGAGCTTCCAGAGAGAATTTTGAGAGAGAAACCCTAGAGAAAAACAAGATTGACTCATCCACAATTTTCATCTTTGTTTCTCAAAATTCCTCTACTCTCACCCTCTCCATTTTTACATCCTTGAGAGGTACATTAGCCAAAACCTTTTCTCACCATACCCATATTTGTGAGAAGGCTGTTTGGTGCTTGGGAAGCAGTTAGGAAGGGACCAATTGATATTGGTTGATGCTATGGGCTATAGCGGAATCCGGTAAGCTAAAGAAGACAAAGGTTCGGAGTAATCTCGTTGGAGCAAGAAACTTGGAGGGCTTAGGTACACTGGGTAGATTAGGCTTGGAGGGTCTTTTGCTGTTCATGTATCCCAACTTCATTCTTTAGTGGATTATTGACCGCTTGGAGGGCAGCGGAGAGGTTTTACGCCGAGGACTTCGGTTTCCTCTTCGATAACACATCGTTGTGTTGTCTTTGTGTTTGCATCTCTCTTCCCTTAATCTTTGCCATTTAATTTCTACTGTGGTTGTGATTTTATTTGGTTTAGATTGTTTTATCAATTCTGTTTTAAGCTTATGTTCGTATTCCGCACATACATTGTTTGATAATAAGCTTGAATTGGTAATTTGTAATTTGGGGGTCTAAATGTTCAAGGTTTTTATACACTATTTGAACATTCAATCTACAATACTTTAATCTACACACTTTTCAAACATCGAGCACACACACACAAACACGGACCTAGCACGTCATATTGCATGTTATTTACTCTCTTAATACACGTCAAATTTTGTGCCAATCAAATATTATTTACTATATGATCTATAAGGTTATATTTTATGCATAATTTTTAATTACAAAAACTTGCAATTTAAATAGTTTGTTGATGACATAGCTATTGATCTTTATTTTTTTAGAAATTTTGCAAGCATGGAGAATATTAGAAAAAAAAATGTAATTCAATGGTTGATTTGTCAAAATTCATCTCTAATAAAAAGATATTAAGTAAGGTTGTAGTCTTAGGCTACAACCAATTTTGTAGCTAAATTTTATCCTTAATCTAGTTCTAGTATTTTTAGTAAACAAACTTTACATGAGTTGATTCTCAAAATGTTTGTACCTTGGTAAGTTTTTCTATAAGGATTTTTACTTTGTGAATAAATATGATCTCTTTGTGTAATTGTAGTTGTGTTTGTTCTTAATGATTTTATCTATATATTATTTAATTCTTTTTTGACTCGTGATTATAAACCATCTTGATTAAGACTTGAATCAATCCAATTCAAATTTGGTACTTCAAGTCAATGCAACCTAAATCAGTGTTTTAATCCTCCTTTCGGATAGAAGTTGCCCTACCGATCGACATCTTCACTTTCTAGGAACAAGAGATAATATACCCATTTAAAGAAAATAGAATCATAAGTCAATATTCAGAACCTTTAGTATTTGTCTATCTCTTGTCACCCAACAACACTACATGTCAAAGACTCAAAGTTTAGTTTTTTATGCGAATGTATGAATATGTGGCATGCATATAATGTGGACCTTGAAATTCGGGAAGAGCTTCGTGGTGGGTGATTTAGAATATAAGTAATATTTGGTCTTGTTTTTTGGTTTACTGGCTTAGTCTTGTAACTGAAAGGAAAATGAAAGCTTGGAAGATAAGCAAAAAGCTTAACAGAAATAAATGGAAGTTGAGAGAGAGTTGAAAGGAATTCTCTAGAAAAATGTATTCCAAGCATAATGGGATATTGTACATTGAAACTCTATTTATAGAGTTCCATAATTGAACACGTGGGTTTTTAATCTCAACAAACCCATAACTAACTATTCTAACAGAATATATAAATATCTAGTTTGTTACAGAAAATATCTAGATCAGTTAATAATATTAGCAGCTCAACAATGGAGTCTTGGTGACTAGAAGCAGGGTAGAGGAAGAAGACTGAACAAGGCTCAAGACGGCGCCGTGTTGTTTCAATAGGGAATATAAGTCACGCTTTTAAAACGATGTTGTGCAACTTATGCCAAATGGTGTCATCTAAAGAGCAGAAAAAACACGGTTTCGACTTAACCAAACAATGTTGTTTATCTTTAAATGAAAACGGCACCTTTTGACAAGTTATTGTTATGTAGCCGTTGTATTTGAATCAAGAACCAGAGATTGGCTTCTTCCTCTTTCATCCCCCGTCAAAGTCATGAGAGTAATAGGCAACATGATTTTGGATCTCAGAAAGATAAAACGAGCAGTGGGAAGGCTCTTTGTGAACACATTAACTAGCTGATCATTAGTGGCAATATATTTGACCTGAAGATCCCTACGAAGCACACGATCATGAATGAAATGGTAATCCACTTCAGTGTGCTTCGTTCTGGTGTGAAAGACAGGATTGGACGCAATAGCAAGAGCAGAAACATTATCACACCAGAGCTTTGGCAGAGTGGAAAGAAAGATGCCCAAATCCTTCAACAACTGACGAAGCCAACACAATTCTGCAGCAGTGGAAGCAAGAGCACGATATTCAGACTTTGTTGAAGATCGAGAAACAGTGAGTTGCTTTTTGGCACTCCAAGTGATAGGGCTATATCCTAAATAAACCAAATAGCCAGTAGTGGAACGTCTATCCACTACAAAAAAATGTATTTTTAGTGACAAAAAATTCGTCACTAAAAGTTCAGTTTTTCGTCGCTAAGGACCTTTAGCGACGAAACTCATTTTGTCGCTGAAACCCCGTCGCTAAAATTCCTGACGACAAAAAATTTCATCACTAAAAGTCCGATTTGTTTTTAAAAAAAAAACTTTTAGAGACGAAAATGTTAGGTTCTAACGACTTAGAATTAATGTATTTAGAATTCTAATTTGTATTGTTGGCAAACCATGATCAAAACAAGTTGGTTAGTCGTGTTTAGACTTGCTCAAAGTTATGTCTTTTATGTAAAGTTGGATTTAAGTGGATGTAGAAGTTACTATGCATTTTGGCCTGGCTCGATCGATCGAAGTTTAGGCTCAATCAATCGAATTTTGGGTCTGATGCGTTTTTCTGCATAATTCCAACTCAGCCCTAGCTCATTAAAATGTTTAAGGTTTTATGTTTTGCCCTAGGTATATAAGGCAAACCCTAGCCACGTTTTAGATGTTGCTCATATTGTTGTTTGTGTGAATCTCTTGTGAGATCTGTGAGGAGCTTTCCTTCACACAAGCTTAGGATTATCAAGGAGGAGATTAGTTCAAGAACTTGATGATCATTCAGTTGCTACACTAAAGAGCTTAAAGATACACAAGCAGGTGTGCTTGTATTTGCTGGAGAATCCAAAGAAAGAAGGAGTCCGTGGTCTCGGAGCTTGCACGTGGTCGTGTCAGTAAGTTCTACTGGTGGGTAGCAATAAGAAGTCGAGTGTGGGGGCTTGTAAGTCTTATTGTATGAACTTCGATTCTTTCAAGATAGTGAATTCAAGTTTACCTTGAGGATAGCTAGGTTAAATCCTCCCCAGGTTTTAACCGGTTTGGTTTCCTAGGTGATCATATCATTGTCTTATTTATCTTTCCGCTGCCTTGTATGATATGATTGTTTGATTGTGATAACCTAGACTTGGAATTTGGACTAAGTAATAACTTGGCTAATTAACTAGGTTAATCCAATTGTGTTTTAAAGGGTCTAAAAACCATCAAGTGGTATCAGAGCAGGTTGCTCTCTTGTTGTTGATCTTTTGATCTCTGAGCTGATCCTTAATCCTATTGTTATGGAACACGGACACTCTCTTGTTATTCCTCCTCACTTTGATGGGAATAATTATGCTTATTGGAAAGTAAGGATGAAAGCATTCCTGAAATCAATTGATGAGAGAGTTTGGAACTCCATTGAGTACGGATAGGAGAAGCCCACTACTCCTGTTAGTGAGTGGGAAACTTCTCAGAAGGAAGCAGCAGCCTTCAATAGCAAAGCTATGAATGTTATCTTTAATGCTGTTTCTATGGAGGAATTTAAGAGAATCTCTAATGTTGAGGTTGCTCATACTACTTGGAATATCCTCCAGACTGTGCATGAAGGCACAAAGGCTGTCAAAATAAATAAGTTACAGCAATTAAGTACTAGATTTGAAAGCATTAGGATGGCTAATAATGAATCTTTTGATGAATTTTATGCTAAGCTTAATAATATTGTTAATTCTGCTTATAACTTGGGTGAAATCTATGATCAACCTAAAATTGTTAGGAAGATTTTTAGATCTTTGACTGAAGATTTTAGACCCAAAGTGACTGCCATCACTGAGAGCAAGGATGTGGACTCCATTCCTGTTGATGAACTTGTAGGATCACTTCAATCTTATGAGTTGGACCTACCCAAAACTAGCAAATCCAAATCAATGGCTCTTAAGTCAGTTGATGATGTTGAGGGTGGTGGATTTGATGATGAGCTCTCTGTTATAGAGATTGCTTACCTTGCCAAGAACTTTAGAAACTTTCTTAAGAATAGTAATAGAAGGGCAAGAGGTATGAACACTATTGAACCTAGAAACTTTAGGAAGAACGATCTCACTAAGGTTAACAACACTGAAAAACCTAGAGAAAAAGTAGGTCAATCTTCAAATAATTCTATGGGTCCTCAATGTTTTGGATGTCAAGGGTATGGTCACATGAAATCTGAGTGTCCTACTTATTTGAAGTCTAAGGGTAAGGCTATGGCTGTAACCCTTAGTGATAGTGAAGTTTCTGATGATGAGTCTAGATGTGACGAGGATGGAAACTTCATAGCTTTCACTGCTACTGCTGTAGTAAATGAAAGTGTGTCTGCTGAAGAGAACCCTTCTGATGGGGAACTCTCTGAGGATGCAGATCTTCAAGAGGCCTACAATAAACTTTGCAAAGTTACTGCAAAGGATGCTGTGAATGTTGAACTTGGCCTGAAGAAAATCGAATCTCTTGAGCTTGATAAGAAGAATTTACTTGTAAAACTGTTTGATGCTAATGAACTTTTGAACAATATGAAAACTGAGAATATGCTTTTGCTTGATAAAGTTAAGAATTTGGAACTTGATTTATCTGTTGCTAGATCTGCTAGTTCTAAACTTGATCATATGCTTAGTGTTCAAAAGTCTTCTTCTGACAAATCTGGATTAGGTTTTGTTGAAAGCAGAAATGTGTCTGCACCCAATTCCACTATCTTTGTTCCTTCATCTTCTTTTGAACCCCCTATGAGTGAGGTTGTCAAACCCTTAGAAGTTATACCTCCTAGGAAGATTAAGGTTGATCTTAAAGAGTCCAAACCTAAGAAGACTACCCTTTCTAAGGACAATTCACATGATAAGCCTGCATGGGTTTGTCATTTTTGTGAAAAGTCTAGACACATTCGTCCACACTGTTACAAGCTGCAAGCTGCTAAAAGAGCAAACAAACCTAAAGTACCTGTGCCTCAAGCACAAGATCCTATGGTGCTTATTGGTGAATTGGTAAAGGCTCTAAACCTTTATTCCAATCCTGGAATTGGAAATCATTTTCATGAGAATAAGAACTCCAATGCTCGAGGTGCATATAAAAAGTTTTGGATGCAAAAGGCTCAATCTAATTGAGTCTTTCTGACATGGTTCTTGTGTTTCATTGCTCTACCCTTTGTGACCATTGTTCTTTGGTTTATGTTTTTCTTTTTGTTTCTAGGATTTGCATTGCATAATATTCATGCATTTCATTCTAGGTGTTTTTTTTATATAATTTTTTTTAAAAAAAAAAAAGGAGGAAGGAAAAGGAAGCATATTGTGTTTTGCACTATTCTCTTGGTTGTTGAAAACAAGGTTGGTCAATTTATTTTCACATAACATGTTTTTTTGTACCTTGTTTAGCTTGGATGAGCTTATTTATTGCACTTTACTAGTTTGAGCTTTGTAGTGCATGTTGTGTGGGAGATGTTTATAGTTTTTGATCACTTTTTCTTGATCTTGAAGTCACATGTCTTTGACTGACGAACTTGAACCTTTTGAGAAAGGCATAAATAACCATCTCACCACTGTTCACTAGCCAATCATGAACACCTTAGTGCATATCGCAAGATTTTGTGCTTGAGAAAGTGTAGCACATGCACAAAAAAACCATAAGGTGTAGCCTCGGTTTAAATGCTTAAAATTGGTGTGTAAATTATTGAACTTAAAGCTAAATCAAATAAATAAAATTTTTGTGTACAATATGAGGCCAAATCAAGAAACTTACATGATTGCAAGCTTATGTTCTAGGAGATGTGGGAGTTATATGATGTAACTCTTTAGGTGATAGTCTCTTTCAAATTCTATATGATGAATTTTGTAGACTTTGTGTTTGATTTCTATACACATATCACCTCACATATATCTCAAGCTTTTGCTAGTTGCACACATTACACAAGTTACTCTTTGCTAAACTTTGTACATGTTATTGTATGTGTTTTTGGTTTGACCAATCAAGTTTGAAAATACCTTGCGTTTTATGCAAAACAGAATTGTTGCTTAAGAATTTAAAGTGAGAATGTTTGAAAATCTTAATTTTGGGAAAACTGGGTTTAAAAACTTGTGTTTTGAAAAAGCATTTCATCTCATACTCATGCATTTTATTTCTTACATTCAATGCTTTGAGAATTTTTTTCAAAAACCGGTTTATTTTTTCAAAAAATTCTGTTTTTCTAGAATTTCGATTGATCCAATCTGTTTTTCGATCAATCGAAATCGCATTTAAAATTTTAAGTGAGCCTCTGTCTATTTCGATCAATCGAAATTTACTTTCGATCAATCGAAAATCGTGAATAAGTCTTTCTTAAAACAGATCTTGACTTATTCAACTCACATTTTTTAAAAGTTTTCAAACTTTTCTCTCTCTCTCCGACTCGGCAAGGCTCCACAGAAATTTTTTGTCATTTTCCTCCTAATTTATTGCAAGGTTTCTCTCTCCATAAGTCGATATGTCCATATTACCCTTTCTTTTTTCATTTATTTTCAGTTTTACATGCATTTTTTTCATGCATTGAAGGGTTATTTTCGGACTTAGCATATTTTGGGGTTTTTGATGTATCAAGCCTTATTTTGTGAAATTGATCAATGGGTTTTGTTGGTATATTGATATATTCCTGATCTATGATGATTAATTTGATCAATTTGGGGTTTTGTGAAAAATTAAAAATTCTAGGGCTTGTATTGAACCCGAATTGGGGTTTTTGTTCAATTTTGGTTTAATTGATGAAATTGGCTTGTTGAATTGATGTAATTGATCATTATAATCTGTGTTCTAACTTGTGTGATGATCAATTGGTCAATTTTTTATAAAAACGATCAAGTGGTTTTTCAATTTTGGGGATTTTGTTAGAAACTCTATGCTCAAGCCAATTTTGTGAATTTGAACATCAATCGAGCTTTGTTTCACTGTATTAGAGCATGCATCATGTCATTTAAACTGTTCATGCATCATATAGATTTTTGTTCTATATTGTTTTTGTGCTAACTTGCAGTCTACCCTTGGTTTTTTTTTTTTTGTTTTTTTTTGTTTTTTTTGTTTTTTTTTGTTTTTTTTCCTGCTTTGTGTCTTTGTCCTTCTCCTAGCACCATGCCTAGGAAAACTACAGCCCATAGGACCCCCTCCACTTCCTCCGAGTCTCCCTCTAGGAGTGAGATGTTTAGGAATGTCAAAAGCAGAGAGGCCTTTGAGAAATTGAACTGTAAGAGAAAGATTTGGGTTGAGCGATCTGTTGTGTTAGATGAGGTTGATCCTGCCATTAGGGCAAACTTTGAGAGTAGAGGCTGGTTGTCTTTGTTGGAGGTAGATCATCCACCCCCGACCGCCCTGATTAGAGAGTTCTACTCGAATCTCTCTTGCCACATCTATGATTCCAACACCCTTGTTAGGAGTTGGATACGAGGTGTTGAGTTCACCATTGCCCCTAAGATAGTGGCTGAAGCTCTTGGGGTTCCGGTCGTTAGGCAGCCTGTCTATCCTTATGAGGAGTCTCCACCCCTTGATACTGTCATGTCTTTCATCACTGGGTCTTCTATCCAGTGGGGTTCTGATCCTCGGATCACGTCTGCTGAGCTTACTGAGACTTCCTATCTTTTCTTTAGGATAGCTTGTCATTCTTTATGGCCTATCTCTCATCTTCACACCATTTCTCTTGAGCGATGTGTGTTTCTGTACGCTTTTGTTTCTGGTGCATCTATCAGCTTTCCTCATTTGTTTCTTCATTCTTTGAACGAAGTTTATAGGAGTTCTGCTGTTGCTCATGCTCTTATCCATCTTATTTTCATTCATAGGATTTTGTTGTTTCTTGGTCTAGCTGATTTCCTTGCTGGTGAGCCCGTACATGTTGTAGCTCCTTTAAGTGCCACCTTTCTTAGGCAGAGGGTTGCTCACTTGAGAGTTGGCTCTACGCGTCCTTCTGGTGCGTCATCTGGTGCTATTCCCCCTCCTCCCTCTTCTACAGGTGCTGATACGGCTGAGGCGTCTGGTGGTGGTGCTGCTGATGCTGATGTTCCTCCACCGACTACTTCGGATGATTCAGACATTCGACGTACGTTGGATCATGTCTTGACCGTTCAGGCGGCTCATGGACAGATTTTGGTGGACATGCTTGAGGAGATTCGTGCTTTGCGCATGGAGTTGGCACAGTTTAGACGATCCTCACCACCACCTCCTTTTAATGATGGATTTTGATTGCCTTTTGGCATTCCGTTACAAAAAGGGGGAGTACATATAGCTTTCGTAGATGTTTTTGTTTTCAGGGGGAGATTTTTTTTTTTTGTCACTGGAGCCTGTGGTGATTAGATTGTATCTAGGTGCTTCACTTTGTATTTTCCTTTTTGGCTCTTGATGTATTTTTGTTGGGCTATTCATGATAGGGGGAGATACTTTGAGATACTTTAAGATACTTTGAGATACTTTGTTATCTATGTTTCTTGTTTCTTGTTTCACTGCTTATTGACTTATTTTCATGATGTTATTCATTGATATTTGTCTTTATTTTGTGTTTTGTGAAATCAAGAACTTATTTTGTTTACTTGTTTTTCCACACACGCGTTTATGCATTTTGTTTAGTGTTTTAGGAAAAATACAGGTTGATTCAATTGTGCTACTGTCTATACTTGCAACTGATGGAAAGTAGTTAGGATTGAATTTGTTATAATGAGCATTTTTTTTGTAAAGGGCTTTTCTTCGTAAACTTTGAGCTGTTAGTTGTGTTTTGTCACGAATTGCCAAATGGGGAGTTTGTTAGATTCTAAAGACTTAGAATTAATGTATTTAGAATTCTAATTTATATTGTTGGCAAACCATGATCAAAACAAGTTGGTTAGTCGTGTTTAGACTTGCTCAAAGTTATGTCTTTTATGTAAAGTTGGATTTAAGTGAATGCAGAAGTTACTGTGCATTTTGGCCTGGCTCGATCGATCGAAGTTTAGGCTCGATCAATCGAATTTTGTGTCTGATGTGTTTTTCTGCATAATTCCAACTTAGCCTTAGCTCATTAAAATGTTTAGGGTTTTATGTTTTGCCCTAGGTATATAAGGCAAACCCTAGCTACGTTTTAGATGTTGCTCATATTGTTGTTTGTGTGAATCTCTTGTGAGATCTGTGAGGAGCTTTCCTACACACAAGCTTAGGATTATCAAGGAGGAGATTAGTTCAAGAACTTGATGATAATTCAGTTGCTGCACTAAAGAGCTTAAAGATACACAAGCGGGTGTGCTTGTATTTGCTGGAAAATCCAAAGAAAGAAGGAGTTCATGGTCTCGGAGCTTGCATGTGGTCGTGTCAGTAAGTTCTACTGGTGGGTAGCAATAAGAAGTCGAGCGTGGGGGCTTGTAAGTCTTATTGTATGAACTTCGATTCTTTCAAGATAGTGGATTCAGGTTTACCTTGAGGATAGCTAAGTTAAATCCTCCCCAGGTTTTAACCGGTTTGGTTTCCTAGGTGATCATATCATTGTTTTATTTATCTTTCCGCTGCCTTGCATGATATAATTGTTTGATTGTGATAACCTAGACTTAGAATTTGGACTAAGTAACAATTTGGCTAATTAACTAGGTTAATCTAATTGTGTTTTAAGGGGTCTAAAAACCATCAGAAAACATTTTGTCGCTAAATGTTTTCCTCGCTAAAAACACTATTCAGTGACGAAAGTGACGACAATTTTGTCACTAAAAACACTTTAGTTTATTAAATCATATTTAGTGACGAATAATTTCATTACTAAAACTATTTTCGGGTACATATAGTGACGAAAAGTTCGTCACTAAAACTATTTTTAAGAAAATTCAGGCGCATATAGCGACGAAAATTTTCGTCACTAAAACCATTTCTTACAAAATTTTGCTACATTTAGCGACATAATATTTTTTCACTAAAACATTAAATATTTATATGAGCTGATAGTTATATTGACACAAGCAAATTCACAATATTTTCACAATATGTTAATTTCTTATAGGTCAAAATAAAATAATAAAATATGTAAAATATGAGACTGTGACAAACCATAGCTGAAAATAATTGTTTCTATATATAAAAAGCGCAAATGCACAAACAGTATTTTTTTTTTTTTTTGTACAGTGCATTTGGTTTTTTCTACCCGCAATGTGCATTGGCCATCCTTTTTTTTCCGCCGGATTTGTTTGTGCTTTTTGTTTTTTGTCTTTTCTTTTAAATATTTATTATTTATATGTACATATTTAGTTATTTGGTGATTTGTTTGTGCTACCACGTGTATTGCATGTAATTGAATCTAATTAATTAACTTGACTAATTAATTGGTTAATTTACCAAATGGGTCAATACATTCTTGGCCTATAAAGTGGTATCAGAGCGGGCACACTCTGATTAGGGTTAATCTTTGCTGTGTGATCCATTGACCGCTGCTATCATGGCTGCAAACGGCATGAAAAGATCTTTTATTTCAAATACATCTTGCTTTTCTAATCTCTGTTTGATTAAGTGTTTCAGAAAGTGCAAGTCTAAAATTTATTTGAAAGCTATCTTGAGAATTATTGAAAAAGGTCTTAGCATAACAAAGAAGAAACTAGACTGTCTCAGAATGATAATGTGCAGAGGAGTTCGTCTAAGAAAGGTGAAAGTTAAAGGCTTTATTCATAAATGGCAGATGAGAGAAAACATCATTCCTACTGATTTGTCATGTAAGCATGAAGTGTGCTTTATGATGAAGTCTACATTCAAGGTAATGGATACATGTTTGTGGTACCTTGATAGTGGTTGTTCACGACACATGACTAGAGAACACTCTCTCTTTAGGTTTTTCGAGTCCAAGAAAGGTGGAAATGTCACCTTTGGTGATGGGAGTAAATCACAGATAAAAGGGAAGGGAACTATCTCTATACTTGGACTGCCAGACATTTCAAATGTGCTATATATAAAAGGTCTAAGGGTGAACTTGTTGAGAATAAGTCAAATATGTGATCAAGACTTTATGGTGCTGTTCTCAAAAGGAAAATGCCTTATGTTGAATGAGTCTGGAAAGAAACTCATAAGCGGTGTTCGCACTCTGGATAAATGCTATGGATTGGTACCTGATGTTGATATTGTGTGCAATAGCATTCGTTTGCCAAATGAAGACCTATGGCACCAAAGGATGGGACATGCTAGCTACAAACATCTGTCAATTGTATCTAAGCATGAATCAGTTTTGGGGATACCAAAGCTAAGCAAAGTGAACAACGTTGTGTGTGGACTGTGTCAACTTGGGAAACAGACAAAAACTAAACATTCGGGCACTCAGACATCAGCTACATCTAGACCTTTGGAGCTACTTCATCTGGATCTCATGGGTCCAACTAGAACCGAGTCTCTTAGAGGAAAGAGATACATCATGGTTGTGGTAGATGATTTCACCAGGTACACTTGGGTCATTCTTCTAAGATCCAAGTCAGATGCTCTTGAGCACATTGAAGCCTTGTGTACAAGATTGCAAAATGAGAAGAGCTTGAAGATTGATCGAATTCGAAGTGATCATGGTAAAGAATTCGAGAACTCATACATGGAATCCTTTTGCACTAGATCAGGTATATCTCAAGAATTCTCTGCTCCTATTACTCCTCAGCAAAATGATGTAGTAGAAAAAAAGAACAGAGTCATTCAGGAGATGGTTAAAGCCATGTTGCACAACAAGGATGTAGCTAGAAATTTGTGGGGAGAAGCCGTCAACACTGCATGTCATATGGTTAATAGGGTGTATTTTAGACCCGGTACCAAGAAGACTCCCTATGAGTTATGGAAGGGAAGAAAGCCAAATGTGAAGGATTTCAGAATCTTTGGAAGTACTTGTTTCATCCTTAAGGACAGAGAGAATGTGGGAAAATTTGATTCCCGAAGTGATGAAGAAATATTTTTGGGATACTCCTCTACTAGCAAGGCTTATCGAGTATACAACAAAAAAACCAAGAAGGTGATGGAAACAGTCAATGTTGTTATTGTTAAAGTTTCAGAGTTTGGTTTTGAGAAAATTAGTAAGGAGATCCCCAAGGAAATTCTTCCTCCTGAGCCTAAGGGTGTTCAAGAAATTGTTGATCAAGAGCCCGCATCTCTAAGTACTCCAAGTGTTGTAGAAGTTTCAGCAGACATACCTACCTCATCTGATTAGGAATCTCATGAAGAGAAAGGACCTTCCTCAAGGATCAAGTTGAATCGTTCTCCTAAAGTAATTGTGGGAAATATGAATGAACTTACACTAAGAAAGCGTACAGTTGATAAATGTGTTGCTAACTTTGTGTCTTATTATTGCTATTTGTCACAGGTTGAACTCAGCAAGGTTGAGGAAGCTCTCCAGGATGAAAGTTGGGTTAAGGCTATGCATGATGAACTGCTTCAGTTTCAAATGAATGATGTCTGAACCCTAGTACCTAGATTGGAAGGAGAGCACATCATTGGCACAAAGTGGATATTCCGCAATAAGACTGATGATAAGGGAAATGTGATTCACAACAAGGCTCGTCTTGTGGCTCAAGGATACTCTCAAATGGAAATAGTAGACTATGATGAGACATTTGCTCATGTTGCTCGTATGGAATCCATTAGGATTCTCCTAGCCTTGGCGAGTCACTTGAAGTTCAAGCTTTACCAAATGAATGTAAAGACTGCTTTCTTGAACGAGTTTCTTAAAGAAGATTTCTATGTGGCTCAGCCTAAAGGATTCATTGATCCACACTTTACGAATCATGTGTTGTACCTCAAGAAGGCACTCTATGGATTAAAGCAAGCACCCAGAGCTTGGTATGACCGGCTTACATAATACTTGGTCTCACATGGTTTCACGAGAGGAAAAGCTGATCAAACACTCTTTATCAAGAGGGAAGATGGCGAGTTGATAGTTGCTCAAGTCTATGTTGATGATATCATCTTCGGGTCTATAAAGGATGAACTTGCTCATAATTTTTCCCAACTCATGCAAGCCGAGTTCGAGATGAGCATGATTGGAGAGTTAAATCACTTCCTTGGGTTGCAGATCCATCAGCAAGAGTCAGGTATATTCATATCTCAATCTAAATATGCTAAAGATCTTATGAAAAAGTTTGATTTGGAATCTGCTAGTTCTGTTAAAACCCCTATGAGCCCAAATGTTAAACTCACTGTTGATTTGTTAGGAAAAAGTGTTGATTCTTCTCTATATAGAAGCATGATAGGTAGTCTTCTTTACCTTACTGCTAGTAAACCTGACATTAGTTACAGTGTGAGAGTGTGTGCTAGATACGAGGCTAATCCCAAAGAGTCACTCATATAATTGCTTTGAAAAGAATCATAAAGTATGTCAAAACCACTGCTGACTTCGGTGTGTGGTATAGCAAGGACACCAATGATGTCTTAGCTGGGTATGCTGATACAGACTGGGTTGAGAATGCTGATGATAGAAAAAGTACTTCGAGGGGTTGTTTTTATGTGGGTAATAATCTTGTCTCCTAGATGAGCGAAAAAACATAATTCCATCTCATTATCCACTGCTGAGGCTGAATACATCCCTGCTGGTAGCTGCTGCACCCAACTTCTGTGGATGCAAAAACTTCTCCTTGATTTTGGTATTCGTCAAGAGCATCTTACCATCTATTGTGACAATACCAGTGCCATTAACATCTCTAAGAATCCTGTTCAACATTCTCGAACAAAACATATAGAGATTCAACACCACTTCATTCGGGAGTCTGTTGAAGATGGTACTCTCACTCTTGAGTTCATTCACACTGATGATCAAAAGGCTGACCTGTTCACCAAACCTCTTAATAGCAAACGTTTTGAATTCCTACGCCAAAACATTGGTGTGATCTCCATGGAGTGATCTTTTCTCCTTCTCCTCCTTCCTCATGCATTTGCATCTAGTTTTATGCTATGCTTTGTTTAACATGTTTTTGTTTGTTTGTTTTTAGTTTTGTCTTATTTTGTTTTTCATAGAAATAAAAATAAAAATAAAAATAAAATTGAAAAATCAGAAAAATACAAAAACAGTGTGTGTTTTGTGCACATTGGTACTTGTGTACCTTGAATGGCCATTGAAACAAAGTTTTCTAAACTTTGTATCTTTTATAGCTTAGATGAGCATCTCAATGCACAACTAAGCAAGTGAGTTTTGTGGCTCGTGTTTGTGATGAGTACGATTAAGTAATCTCTTATACTTAACACTCATATTACTCTTTTTGACGGGAATGACTAAAAAATCTTAAGAGAAAGGCATAAATAACCATCTCACCACTAAACCCGCCAATCATGATTAACATATGTATGCTTCGGCATAACAAAATTGTGATGTTTAAGCTTAACATAATTGGGTATTTCTCCTCTCTCTCTCTCTTATATGCCCATGCATGATATGCTCAAAAGAAAAAATATGCAAAGAAAAATTAAAAGCAAAAAGAATCAGAATACTTTTAAATATGGTTGCAAGCATGTTTCTAGGAAATGTGGGAGTTCTAGGATGTACCTCGAAGGTGATAATCCCCATCAAGCAGTTATGATTGTGTGTGAGTTAAATTGATTTTCTCATATCTCAAATCGTCATAACGTGAGACACTTATGCAATCTTGCGATGTTTTTCACACACAACACGCAAAATTCTTTGCTACTTTTGATACATGTGCAGGTACAATGTGATTTGTCAATCACAAGGGATACATGTGTTAATGCATGCTCACTAAACTATCTTGACTTGTTTTTGAAATATAAAATTGGTTAGACTTGTTTTGTGTGTGTGTATGTTTTGGATCTATGAATGCTTTGCTTTTTCTTGTTGAGAAATGTTTTTGAGAGCTTAATATGTTGATTGGATCTTTGGCTGAGTAGCTTGCTTGATTGCATTCATTTCTGTGTTTTTTCTCTCTTTGAAAAACCTGTTTTTATCAAGCTCGACAGCTTCTCGACAGATCTCGACAGCTAGCTATCTATCGAGACCTTTAGACTTCTTTTCTCAATAGATCTTAATGCATCTTCGATCCATCGAAACTTTCTGAAATTTTTTTCGATAGCTTCTCTACAGATTCTCGATTCATCAAGAAAGTTTCTGTCTGGCTGATAGTTGATCGATCCATCGAGGTACTTTTGCCGTCGACAGATTCTCGACAGCACCTCGACAGATTTATCTATCGAGAATTAGTGCTCGACAGATCCTCGATCCATCGAGACAAGTTTTCTTTAAATAGCTTCAGCGCGAAATCATATCTCATTTTTTCGATCTCTCTCGGAAGAAACCTGCCTTTTCACCTCCCAAACACTCACTTCTCTCTCAAAACCTCTAACCCACTTGGATTTCAGCCTAGGTTGATCATTTCTCACTTGGTATGATCTCTCTTTCCCTCATTCTTCATGCATTTCACGCATTTAGACCTAGGTTTTGGGTTTTTGTGAAATTTTTGGGGTTTTTGAAAATCTTTGAGTCTTTTGTGAAATTTTTGGGTTGGGTTTTGCTTATATGTTGTTATCTGCTTATGCATTGCATTACATTTTCATTTTCACAATGTTTCATGCATTATAGATGTGTGTTTATATGTTGAAACTTGTGTGCTGTTAGGTTTGGATTGGGTGGAACCCATGATGCAGTTATTTTTGCACGTCACATGCTCATGCACATTTCATGCATTCGTACCTTTCTTTTCTATCTTTTGGTATTCTCCGTTGATGGTGCTTTTCTGATTGTCTCTCTCTCTCTCTCTCAAATAGTCTGCGCATGGCACCCAAGCATAAAACCACTCCGTCTCAGAACCCTCTTCGTTCCGGGACATCATCTTCTGACCCCACTCCTCTTCATGTTTAGTTCCGTGATGAGAAGGCCCGCCAGGACTTCTCGGAGAACTTCTCCAAACATGGCATTCATTCGAAACGACACGTGATTCTATCGGATTTTTCCAATACTACTCTTCCCACTGTCATTCACAGGCGGGAATGGGAATCTCTATGTGAGATACCCGTGAGTTGTCCCTCCATGATCATACAGGAGTTCTACTCCAATATGCACGGTTTCGATTCCTTTGTACCTTGTTTTCTTACTCATGTTCGAGGTACACGTATTGTAGTCACTCCGGATCTTATCTCCGAGGTGCTACATGTTTCGAGGGTATCGCATCCTGACTACCTCGGATGTCCACGTCTAAGGATTGTGTCCAAAGACGAACTTCTGTCTCTCTTTTGTGAGACACCTTCTTCATGGGGTGATTGTCAAAACACCTCATGCTCAGGCTTTGCAAAAGGTCCGAGGTTCCTTAATATGGTGATGACATTTATTCTCTATCCCTTGTTTCACTATAACTCCATTACCGAGCCTCGTGCTTGCTTTTTACTTTCCCTCATTGAGGACCTTACTATAGACTTTCCCTCTCATTTCATTCTCTCCCTTATAGATGTCTATAAGGATACGGCGACCCGTGATAAGCTTATCTTTTCTTTTGCAATCACGAGGATCATTCGCCATTCCTCTGTTTCTTATCCCGAGTCTGCTAATTTCACCGTCATGGGTGCTATTAGCGCGGCGTCTGTTCGACGGAGCGAGGCCTAGCTTCGACTGAAACGGCCACGAACTGAGACGGTGACTCCTCCAGCCCCTTCCGTTCCTTCCACCTCCGCTCCTTCTTCTTCTTCGAGTGTTGGTGTGACGCTTGGGGCCGTCATGGCGCAGCTTGAGCGCATGGATGCTCGCCTCGATACACTCACTACTGAGTTGTATCAGGTGAACACCCATGTTATTCGTATCGCACAATGACAGGCTCGCATGGGTGGCTTCGCCGCGTCTCCATCTCCCTCTCCATCTCCACAGGCTTCAGAAGACGAGGACGATGATGGTGGTTCCGGTGGCGATGATGATGATGAGGATGAGGATGCTAGCTCTTCCGGTGATAAGGAGATGACCGCTTCTCAATGACTTGCCCTTTGTCATTCGTGACAAAAAGGGGAAGTAGTTTTTGGATAAAAGTAGTCATGTACTTAGGGGGAGAGTTAGCATAGGACTTTTTGAT
This sequence comes from Notholithocarpus densiflorus, assembly GCA_030021035.2. Lineage (NCBI taxonomy): Eukaryota > Viridiplantae > Streptophyta > Magnoliopsida > Fagales > Fagaceae > Notholithocarpus > Notholithocarpus densiflorus. Next base: position 286,986 of record JARYZH020000164.1, on the reverse strand, counting down.
AGGGGGAGTGTTTTTTACTTTGAGGGATGTAGTTAGGATTTATGTATCTTTTCTTTTCTTTCTTTTTATATACATTATCTTTTTGTACATCGGCCTTGTGACCATTTAGTGATAGCAAACATTGTATTTATCTCTTATATATATATATGATGATGTTGTTATCATTTCACCTATCTCTCTATGTGTTGTTTCTTTTCTCTTTTTATACACATGTTTTTTTATGTATGCAATCTTTTGTTTATGTTTCACACTAAGATGCCTTGATGAGTTTTGTTTAAAGTGTTTCAGAAAGATAGGTTGTCAAAATCTATCATGCCATGGACTCTCTTCTTGCAAAGTTTTTCAAGAGTTTGTGTTAGGATTAGATTTTATTGTATTCAACAAGTGATTATGAGTTCAGTGATTTATGACTTCTTTCATACTTCATTTGTTTGTTGTGGTTTTGTCACGGATTGCCAAAGGGGAAGATTGTTAGGACATATGTGGAACTTGTTAAGAACATATGTCATATAGAATTGGCTAATCCTTTGACAAAACGCACTTTACTTGTAATTAGGTAGATCTAGGGTGTGTTTACTATTTCAAAGAACAAGAGTTCAAGTCTAGTATTGAAGCCATGCAAATCTGTCCAAGAATCAAGTGAAGAAGTGTTGTTCATTAAAGCTCGACAGATATCTCGACAGATAAATCTATCGAGATTTAATATATGATTCTCGACAGAAGCTGTATCTATCGAGAATTACGAAATTTAGATTTCCAGATCTGTTTTTTACGCATATCCAAGCTATTTGTGTAGGGTTTCTTTTCTCACAACCCTAGACATATATAAGGATTATTTTAAGGGTCGTCTAAGGTGATGCAACTTGATGCAAAGTGATCATTCACTCAAATTGTGACTAGAGACAATTTGCCTTAATTCATCTTTCTCTTGTAGAAGCTGCTGCGTCTTTGCGCCAACGGTTTTGTAACCAAGGAGCTTCTTGATCTTCATCGTCTGGATGAACTAAAGAACTTTGTAACCAACATCTTTCTCAAGTTGGTGTGTTAGTCATGTACTTGTATCCGTGCATCGATTGGTTAGTCACGTACTGGGAGCCGTGCATTGAAATGAGAGATTATCACTACATTACAAGTCCAATTGTGTATTGGAGTAAGGGTTCAACTGTAGGTTGGTATAAGGTACTAGGATTCCTTTACTTGTAACCGCTTGTTTTGATATTAGTGAATTCTTGGGAGTGGTGACCTTAAATTCACCCAGTGGGGTTTTGCCTCAGTGGTTTTCCCCATTCGTAAACAAATCACCCGTGTCAAATTTATTTTCCGCTGCATTTAGTTATTTGGTGATTTGTTTGTGCTACCACGCGTATTGCATGTAATTGATTCTAATTAATTAATTTGGCTAATTAATTGGTTAATTTACCAAAGGGGTTAATACATTCTTGGCCTATCAATTTTAAATATTGCCAGTTCAACTCTATTAAAACAACAAATTTTCACAATTTTCACAATTGTTAGAAGTGTTAAGTCTTTATAGGTCAAAATAAAATAACAAAAATATCATACTAAGACCAACCATAACTAAAAATAAAGGTATTGTAGAAAAATAAGTACTACATCTACAAAATCTTTCACAACATTTTCATAATAAATCATAGTGATAAATTGTTATTAGTTCTCATTCAAATTTTTATATATAAAAAGTGTAAATGAGTAAAGCAACCTTTCATTTGGTTTGTTCAAGTGGCACTGTTCCGCTGGCCTTTTCTTTTTTTCTTTTTCTTTTTTGTTAATATCGCATGTTGAACTCTATTAAAACAACAAATTATCACAATATTTTCACAATTGTTAGAGGTGTTAAGTCCTTATAGGTCAAAATTAAATAATAAAAATATCATGCTGGGACCAACCACAACTAAAAATAAATTATAGATGGTAAATTGTTATTGGTTCTAATTTAAACTTACCAATGAAAATATTTTTTTGCCTACCAATAACAATTTATTACTTTATGATTTGTTGTGAAAATGTTGTGAACATAGTATCTCTCTTGTGAAAACTAGCTTTTTTTGAGGGGGGGGGGGGGAGGGGGAGGGGGAGGAATGTCATCTATTGAACATGCGATATTATCACAACACTTTCATAACAAATCATAGGTGGAAAATTCTTATTAGTTCTAATTTAAACTTACCAATGAAATTACGTTTTTTCCTACTAACAACAACCCATAACAACCTACTCCTTTATGATTTGTTATGAAGATATTGTAAATTTAGCATTTCTCTTGTGAAAATATTAAGACATTTTGTTGTCATCATAATATTTTCACAACTACTAAAGTGTCAGTTCTTTACAAGTTAAAATAGAATATAACAAGATTATAAAGGCATTACGAAAATGTTGTACCATTATGTTGTGTTTCTAGAAATGTTTTTTTTTGGTTTAGTCAACTTTATTGAGCCAAAATTCACTATTTCACATACAGTTTCCTTGGGTTGACTTTTTGTATTTTTTTATTGTATTTTTATTTTTACGCACCATTTTAAGTAAAAATACATAGTTTTACACAAAAAAAATAAATAAATAAAAACTTAGGATAAAAACACTTTTCATCCTTTATGTTTGAGGTAGTTCACAATTCCTCCTTAAACTTTATAATCAAACAATTTTCCCCTTAATATTTTGGAAAAGAACAAATATGTCATATGATTATTCTCTCAGTTAAACCCTAATCAAAGTTTATGATTCTTAAAATATTACATTGTGTAATGTCTAAAATACTCCCACTAAATTTCAACATTTCAAAATTTTCTTCACGTATTTTGAGTTTTAGATGGTAGTAATGCTTAAAAAGTTGAAATGATGATATAAGGTGTTTTATTTATTACCTAAAGAACATTGATTTTCTAGGTTTAAATTTTCAAAAATTATAATTTATCAAATGGGAAATTCGATGACAAATGCCTTTTGTTATCCTTTTTTTTTTCTTTTCTTGCCTAAATATTATAATTTATCTAAATATTGCACCTAGACTCATGTAGAATGATAAAGAAGAAAGTATGAATGAAAAAAAATTTCATTGTGTATGGTTGAAGGTATTTGATGAAAAAACTTCAATTATAGCATATTACATCATTCATTACGAAAATTTAAATATTGTGACAATGTCTTAGCAAAACTTAGTTGTTTATTGTTAGAAGATGATGATAGTTGTTATCATTCTTAGAAGTTTTTAGTGAGTGGATATTGCCTTTATCAAATAAGTACTAAAAAACTATTATAGTAAAATAGATATTCATATGTTAAATAGCTACCATAACTTTAATTTATGTGTGATTAGCTATTAAAATTACTAGATGATATCCCGCGCGATGCGCGGACTACTTTACAATTTTATTTGAAATCATTTTTATGTATATTAAAATTTACATATAATACTTAATACTTATTTTTTTGTATAATATTTATGTTTGCCCACAATATTGTTAATTTTGAAACTTGATTTTCTTAATTCATATTTTCTTTAAAAAAATTGTATAACACTGTAAGATTATAATATATTATAATATTTACTGTTAAAAATAGATTTTATTTTTCAAACTGATTAAATGATTTTGAAATCTATAAATAAGAATTTAAAGTATATAATACTTTTATATCCTAAAATTACATAAATTTTAGCAACCTATCAAACACTTTCTCAACCACTCTATTTTCACAACCAAATATAGAGACCTTGATCACAAACACCCAATTAATTATCTCAATGAAATTAAGGAAATCATTTGTAAATATCAACATAAAAAGAATGTGATTAAACAAAAAGAAATTTGCTAAAAACACATTCATTTATTAAAATTCAATCGTCTTTAGTTGGGCTTTCATATCCTTAAAAAAAACGAAAAACACTTTTAAATCACCATTGATTTTTGTTTTTATCACTATGGCTCATACCGCACAAAATAGCAGTAAAATAAACTTACAAAGAAACTTACAAATTATGAATTCTAACACAAATTTTTCTAAAAAAAAATAGCTAACTTCATAAATAATCAATTAGAATGTTTCTTTTTCTTTAGTTCTAAAAAAATACATTTATAACTTTCCCAAACGAAAATCTCAAACACCCAAAGACTCTAAGCGAATCATAATCTTCACAAAATCTACAATGTCTGACTTCAACATCAAAACCGTAAGCTATCATCATTGAATAAAAAACACAAACCCCTTCCTTGGTCATACCCTACTCATACGGGTTACGATCAAATGATACTACAACGTTGAAGTTATGTAGGTGTCATTGAAAGGTTGAAAGTAAATGACATCGTTTTTTGTCTAAGAGTATTTGAGATGGGATGGTATGAAAGGCTATGGACATGTGTATATAAAGGAGTAGAAGTGAAAATGGTGAATGGAAATGCAAAGAGTTTTTTGTGTGTGTGAGAGATGAAAAGTCTTGAAACATTGAACCAAATAAAACAAATAGTAGTCTTAAAACATTGAATAATAATGTAACAAAAATAGTCTTGAAACATTGAACCAAAGGAAATAAAGAGTCTCTACTTTTAAATTTGTTCTTATCTCTAATGTGGCTTAAGGATATTTCAATTCTCTTCATAGAGTGCGCCACATGGCAGAACTTTATGCTCTCTCGTATGAGGTCTCTGCTTATATATATATATATATATATATATATATATATATATATATATATATAATCATGCCCAATTGCAAAAAGAGAGACTGCACTAAACTCAAATGATGGTCATGGTATCTTAAATACAACTTATGTCCTTTAAATGGATGGCTTGTTTCCCTAGTGGAAATAACCCTTGCCCAGATCCTGCATACACTACCTTCCTTAAAATTCAATTGAAGGAATAAAACCAATTTTGTAACAAGTTAATTGTGTTTCTGTTAATTTAGATGTTATATCATGAATTTTTTGGAAGGACTTTGTAGGTAAATATATTTTGTGGTGGTTAAAAACCATTTGTATCTATAACGATGCTTTTTCTATTTTTGGCGGCATTTTAATACACCACAAAAAGGTTGATTTTTTTGTAATAGGATAAATTGATTGGTAATATGCCAATGTATTCCAACAACTATTGTTATTTTGGCGAATTAAAATAATTAATTTTTATGCCTTATAATGTGAGAGCAGATCATATTTAGAAATATCATTATTTTTATTGACTAGTTTGTAGGTAATATTATAAGTTTATAATATGTAGCTCTTCTACCAAATGGAAGTATGGAACAATACTGGAATTTGAAGAAAATAAGGAACAAGTAAAATACAAATACTCCCCCTCTACCTATCTTCCCATGTACTAGAATCCAAAAGCATTGCTTTCTGCATCTATGAAAGAAGAAAGGCCTGCATAATTCATACTCATTCCAGCTGTAAGAACAACAGCAACAAAAGCAAGAAACATGACTCAGATGAAGACTTTAGATTTAAAAATGAGTCGAACCTGCTGAAGTCAGATGCACTATACGAGAAAATATTAACTCTCACCAAAAAAAAAAAAAGAAAGTTGACCCATTTATTAAAAATATTATTTTTGATTTTTTTTTATAAAGATAAGTGGGATGAATTTAGGATAGGGGGTCTAAAATTTAATTGGGAATTTAATGAATTCAAATTATTATAATAATATTAAAAAAAAAAAAAAAAAAAAAAGGTTTCTCACTATTTTCTTAATAAAACAAATATATAATTTTACAATACAAATATATATACCTTTTTCTTTTTCCTTTTTTTTTTTTTTTCCTTAACCCAGATCTCTCTTTCTCCCTCTTTAGTCTCAGTTTTCAATGGGTTAGGCAATGGGCGGGTGGGGTTTCTATTCTTGTTCTTCAGATGGGGAGGGACGAGTCGTTTGTTATTTTAATTTCTGGTTTTTTTAATTAATGTTTTTAAAATTAAGAAATAAAGAATAGAATAAAAATAAAATATTAAATTAAGGGCAAGTTAACGACAAGAATGGATAGAATGTTAACAGAGGACTAAATTGAGGAGGATTGAAACTTAGAGGACTAAAATGAAAAATTGTGAAATTTAAAGGATGAGTTTTGCATTTTGGCCTAAAAAAAATAGAAGGTTTCTCACTATTTTCTTAATAAAACGAATATATAATTTTACAAAATAAGAGGGATGAGATAGGAGTATTCAGACCCAATTCTCCCTATGAAATGAATAATATAATGTGAATTAATTATTGACAAGGCTCTTGGAAATGTCTTACCTTCTTTTTCTTTTTCTTTTTCTTTTTTGATTGGATGTCTTACCAATCTTTGATGAAGTTTTTTTTTTTTTTTTAATACAAGATAGAAATTCTACTCTAGTATAATCTAAGTGTATATGCGTGTGAAACTCCCTCCTAAAAATTTGAACCCCGACTCTTATCCCCCACACCCCACAAGCATTTATATTTGTGAAGTGACCATCTCACCAAGAGTGTGCGGTAGTATATTTGATGAAGTTTTAACCTAACATAGTTTTCTTCTATTTTCATTAATATAAAAAAATAATAAAACTAACATCCGTAGTTATTTTAGGTGATAAATTGATTGGTAATATGCTGATGTAATGGATGATTCGGCAGTAGTGTCTTGTACCGGCTTGTTCCGAAGTCTTTAATTAGTTTTTAATGCAATCTAATTTACCTATAAATATATATATATATATATTTTTATATATATATGTTCCCATGCATATTCCAACAACTATATATTGTTCTGTTGGTGGCGATACAAAATACTTAATTTTATGCCCTATAACTTGTGAGAAAATCAAACTTAGAAATATGATTTTGTTTTTGTTGACTAGTTTTTGTACGTAATATTATAACATGTAGCTCTTGTACCTTATGGCCGTCTGAAACTGAAACAAGAGTCAAGACTAGGGCATTTGAAGAAAATGAGGAACAAGCAAAATATTCCCACTCTATCTTCCAATGAACTAAAATCCTAAAGCATTGCTTCCTCTCTATCTATGTTAAAACTGATGCAATTTGCTCAAGGCTTGAGGAATTATCTGCTGGGACTAGTGCAGGGCAGCAATCCAATGGTGGAGCAGGCCAACAGAGCAAAGAGATGGTTGGTAGCTATACTGATGCTAGTACAAGCACAGTAGCATCATCACTAGCAGACAAGGTCAGCCACAACAATAAGCAATTGTGAAGCAACCCTGCAGCAGAAGCATCAGATACAGAGCACCAGTGGGCTTGCAGGGATGTGCTAGAGACTATTGAGGCAATACCTTATCATGAAGTCTTCATACATAGCTTTGGAGACTATGATACACGTGGCTTGTAATAATTAGGTTGTCATGTATATAATGAAACGCTATTGTACAATTAGCATAGTTAGTAACTGATTTCTTGATTTTAGGGACTTAGTTATTCTGAGACGTGTATATATAGGATAGCTCTTATGTATTAAGATCAGTTGCTTGTATCATTCTTTTTTGATTCAATAAAATCTCTGATCTTCTATTTAGAGAGAGAGTTCTAGATTTTATATGGTATCAGAGCCACGAAGCTGAGCACGAAGCTTCAACAATGGCGTCCCCTGATTCAAGCAACCTATCTTATCCAGTCAATAACCATACTTCTCAGCCAAATTCAACCACACAATGAATCAATTCCTACAAATCCATACTTTCTCAGTTCAAGTGAGAATCCAGACAATGTTTTAGTAACACAGCCATTGCTTGGAATGAGAAATTATCATTCTTGGCCAAGGGCTATGATTTTGGCTCTCACTGCCAAGAAGAAGATAGGGTTCATCAATGGCAAGATCTCTATGCCCGATCCAGAATCTCCTCTCTATGGAGACTGGCAAAGCTGCAACACAATGGTACTTTCTTGGCTCATCAATTCAATGCATGTTGATGTATCTAGTAGTATAATCTATTGTGAAACTGCTAGAGATATGTGGATTGAATTGAAAAATCTGTTTTCACAAGGCAATGGTCCTAAAATCTATAATCTTCAAAGGGAGATTTCTCACATCACTCAAAATCAGATGACAGTAACTGAATATTTCACAAAATTTAAGAGATTGTAGGATCAATTGTTGAATCTAAAGCCATTACTAGAGTGTAGTTGTGAAGCAATGAAAACCCTAAGTGCTACTCATGATAAAGCTTATGTGATGAGGTTTTTGATGGGATTGAATGAGAATTTTGAGACTATAAGAACTCAGATTCTAATGTATGAGCATTTTCCTTCAATTAGCAAAGTATATGCCTTAGTTCTTCAAGAGGAGTCTCATAAGAACATTGGACATGGAGGATCCTTTGCAGCAAAACCAGATTCAGTTGCCATGTATGTGAATTCAAAGGGCAATAATGCTGGTAATGCTAATTGGAGCAAGGGAAACAATAAAAAGGAAAGGCCTTTATGTACACACTGCAATATGCTTGGGCACAACATTGACAAGTGCTATAAGCTTCATGGATATCCACCAGGTACAAGCCAAAGGGAAAATCAAATGCTAACCAAGTCTCTTATGATCAAGGAACTTTGGTTGAGCATCCTTCATTTGGAACAGTCCAATGTCCAATTTCAAAGGCTCAATGTGAGCAATTGTTGGCTTACTTCAATGCTAGCTCTGGTTCTAGTGACAAGCATCAAGCTGCTACTGTAAGCAGTGGTGATGGAGTGCCTAGCCTGATGACTGCAGTTGCTAATGTGGCTTCTTCTGTTTGTGTTCCTGCTAGTGCTGGTATGGCAGTCACCACTTCACAGCCCTCAACTTCTAATTCCTATCTTGAGACTATGGCAGGTATGGCTTCTGGTTTGGCTTTCATTTCCAACTTGAAGCATTCTGTTATCTCTGCCAAATTAGTCAATAAAGATATGTTTTCGTCCACTAATTGGGTCATAGACACAGGGGCTACTGACCATATAGTGCATTCTGTTTCTTGTTTCACCACTATAACTTCTACTCTAAACACTCATGTGAACTTACCAAATGGTGAAATTGCTTTAGTTACTCACGTAGGAACTGTCAAAATTATAGAAACACCTGTTCCATATGATGTTCTTTGTGTTCCTACATTTAGTTTCAATCTTATATTAGTGAGTAAATTGGCAAAATCTGTTCTTTGGGTCTGTTTGGATACAACTTATTTTTGCTGAAACTGAAAACTGAAAACACTGTAGCAAAATAATTTTTAAATGTGTGAATATTGCCGTGGGACCTATTTTTAATATTTTTTTCCTGAATAAAGTGGATGTGGGTCCCATGAACAGTGCTGCTACAGTGTATGAACAGTGAGAATTGTCTCCCTGAAACACGTGAGAAAAAAAAAATAAATAAAAAAAAATAAAGAGAGGAAAACACTGAAAAGTGAAAACGCAGATGCCCGCAAACGTGAATCCAAACACACATTTTGTTGCCTCATTTTTCTTGGAACTTTCTGTTTCATCTAGGACCTTGCTCATTGGAGCACAATTGGTCTGGGTAGAGAGTACAATGGTCTTTACCTACTAGAAGAGAGCAAATCCATTTCCTCTTCAATTTTTGCATTGTTGTCAGTCAATAAGGTTCAGCCACATGTTTGGCATCTCAAATTGGGGCATTTTCCAAATGCCAAATTGGCTTTGATGAAGTTTAATAAAGTGCCTCTTCATGATTTTGTAAATATCTTTCATTGTGACATTTGTCCTATTGCAAAACAAAATAGATTACCATTCAAAAAAAGTTCTCATGTTTCTGAAAATTGCTTTGATTTGCTGCATTGTGACTTGTGTGGTCCCTTTTCAGTTCCTACTATTGACAATTGCAAATACTTCTTAACCATTATAGATGATTGTTCTAGGTCTACTTGGGTTTATTTGTTAAAACACAAGTCACAAACACAATCTGTCTTAGAGCAGTTTTGTAATTTGGTAGAAACTCAGTTTGCTAAAAGGGTCAAGGTTGTGAGGACAGATAATGGGACTGAATTCATAATGAAGGATTTCTTTGCACAAAAGGGCATTTTGCATCAATTAAGTTGTGTTGAGACCCCTTAACAAAATGCAATTGTTGAGAGGAAGCATCAACACATCTTAAATGTTGCAAGATCTCTTATGTTTCAAGCCAAATTACCTTTATATCTGTGGGGACATAGTGTCTTGACTGTAGTGTACTTGATCAATAGAATACCAAGTTCACCATTGTCCCATAAAACACCTTATGAAATCCTTTTTGTTCATGTGTCAACCTATGATCATTTGAGAGTATTTGGCTGCCTATGTTATGCATCTACTCTGTTGGGAAATTTAGACCCTAATTGATATAATTAACAAGTTTTAAACCCAAGTTGTTAATTAGATTTATTATGAATAAACCTTATTAAAACAAACAAACATCAATATCAAGTCAATAAATAAGACAATAAGACAAGATATGATGACCCAAGAAAACCAATGAAACAAACTAGTTTCACAGTAAAAAACCTAGGGGGAAACCTTCCCGAAAAGTAATCCACTATAGTAAAAAGAAGTTTCAGATCTAGTACAAAACCTTTGTCCCTAGACTCTACAATCCCCGTAGATGAACTTACAGCGGAAACCTTCTACTGCTTCAGAACCTCTGAACTTTTCAATATATGAACGCCACCCTTTTTGCACGGATCCCAATACGTGACTAATCAATGATACACGGCTCCCAATACGTGACTAACACACCAACTTGAAGAAGATGTTGGCTGCAAAGTTCTTCACTTCATCAACAATGAAGATCAAGAAGCACTTGATTACAAAACCCTAAGGCGCAAAGACGCAGTAGCTTCTTTCAGAGAGAATAAAGCATCGATCACTTTTTGCATGTGTTCTCCTTGTATTCTCTTATGTGACGGCTTTTAAAATAAGCCTTATATATGTCTAGAGTTGTGAGAAAAGAAACCATACACAAATACATAAGCATAGGCCGAAAATCAGATCTGGAAATCTAAATTTCGTAATTCCCGATAGATACCGCGATAGATAGTATCTGTCGAGAAGCTGTCAAGCTCGATAGATAGCTATCTGTTAGGAATCTGTCCAGCTTTAATGAACAACCCTTCTTCACTTGTTTCTTGGACAGATTTGCATGGCTTCAATACTAGACTTAAACTCTTGTTCTTTAAAGTATTAAACACATCCTAGATCTACTCAATTACAAGTAAAGTGCGTTTTATCAAAGGATTAGCCAATTACATAAAATATTTACATATGTTCCTAACATTATTCACATATGTCCTAACATACTCTTTCTCATAACAGATCAAAGTTTGACCCTAGAGCTAAAAAATTTGTATTTTTGGGGTATCCTTTTGGGGTAAAAGGTTATAAAGTGTATGATCTTTCTACCAAATCAGTTTTTATCTCAAGGGATGTCATTTTTCATGAGGATATATTTCCTTTTGCTGGTGAAAATGCTGCTGTAGCTGATCCTTTGCTTTCAGATTTTGAACTTCAAGGTAATGCTTCTTCCAACTCAGGTATTGATACTTTTGTTACTCCTGTCATTATACTAGATACTACAAGTGTTTTCTCACATACTTTAGTTCCTAATGTACTTCCAGATTCTGTCCCTACTTCAGTTTCTAATTCAATACCTAATTCCATTGTTAGCTCTCTACCTATTGAGACATCTGATTCCTTACTTGCTGATTTACCTGATACTGATTCCATGCCTTCTTCTCATTTTCCCTTAGTTCCTCCATCTGCCTTACCAGAACAGGCTTCTACATCAACAACAGAAGCACCACCTACACCTACCAAAAAGTCAGCTAGGCCTTCAAAACCTCCAGCTTACTTGCAGGATTATTCTTGTGCTTCTGCCAGTCTCCCTGCTTCTGGTGGACCTTATGACATAGCTCATAGCCTCACTTATGCTCATTTAATGCCAAGCTATCAGTCCTATGTCTTGGCGGTTAGTTCCAATCCTCAAGAGCCTCAAAGCTTTTTTCAAGCAGTCAAAGACCCCCTTTGGAGTGAAGCAATGGATAAGGAAATCCAAGCTCTTGAACAAAACCACACTTGGGAACTTAGTAGTTTGCCTCTATGGAAAACACCCATTGGATGCAAATTGGTATATAGGATCAAGTTAAAATCAGATGGAACTGTTGACAGGTATAAGGCAAGATTAGTTGCCAAGGGTTATACCCAAAGAAGGCCTTGACTTCATTGAAACTTTCTCACCTGTAGCCAAGACAGTTTCTGTCAGAGTGCTCATTGCTTTGGCTACAGCTAGGTCTTGGCCGCTTCAATAATTAGACATTAATAATGTCTTCTTACATGGAGATTTGGTTGAGGAAGAATACATGACTTTACCTCCTAGTTTTCACAGTAAGGGGGGGTGCTCAACTTCAAATTCTGCATCTACACCTACTATTTGTAGGCTTGTTAAGTCACTCTATGGGTTAAGGTAGGCATCCACCTATAGAGCAACAACTTAAGTTGTCAAAGAGCAATGGAGAGCTACTAGAAGACTCAAGTCAGTACTTATAAGAAAGTTGATGTTTTTGACTTTGAGTAGGCCTGACATAACCTATGCTGTGAATAGGTTAAGTCAGTTTTTAGCTCAGCCTAGAGTTCCTCACATGCAGGCAGCCAATAGAATACTACAATATATCAAAGGAACACCAGGTCAAGGGGGGTTTTTTCCTTGTGATTCAGACTTACAGTTAAAGGCATATTGTGATGTTAACTGGGTAGGATGTCCAAACACCAGAAAGTCTCTTATAGGGTATTGTGTCTTCCTTGGGGACTCATTAATATCATGGAGATCAAAGAAACAGTCAATGGTTTCAAGATCTTTAGCCAAGGCAGAGTATAGATCCATGGCAACTACAACATGTGAAGTGACATGGTTGTTATTTCTATATATATATATATATATATATATATATATATATATATATATATATTGATTCTTATCTCTAATGTGGCTTAAGGGTATTTCAATTCTCTTCATAGAGTGCGCCATATGGCAGAACATCATGCTCTCTCGTATGAGGTCTCTGCTTTTATATATATATATATATATATATTGATTATAAGAATAAAATTAACTTTGTATGATATATATTTTTTTTGTATATAGTTTTATACTTCTTCAAATAGAAATTTTATTTTAATTTTTTCACTTAAGAGCTAGCACGTGCCTTGTACGTGCCACCCTACCTAGTAAAAGTAAAAGGGTTATCACAATAAATAATAAAAAATAATTAGAGCAAACAAAAAAATACATGTTACTGTTTATTGATTTATTCAAACAATTAATATATAGGTGAAATAGGTGAGTTTACAGTTTTTTTTTTTTTTTTTTGGTAAACAAAAAATGAGGGGATTTATGGTTGTATTACACCCCCGGGTAGGGAGCCACGTGCTAGCGAGAGGTTACGTGTGCGGGGTTTTAATCGAACCTGAGCTGATTAGGCGGAGCGAACAAATCTTACCAGCTGAGCCAAACCCTTGTTGGCGAGTTTACAGTTTAGCTTCATATATAATTTTGAAAGGACAACAGACTATAAAGGAATTGCAAAAGTAGGTGAAGAAAAAGGACAAACATTGCATTTAAGTTGGCCGCTCTTAGTACCCGTTTGTTTCAGCTTTTAGGAGCTAAAACGCACGTTTATGTAAAAGCTGGAGCAACTTGTGCGTTTGGTTCAGCCCAAAACGCAACTTTTTGGAAAAAGTTGCATTTTGGGCCAAGGCTAAGAACGCGCAAAACTTATGGAGCTCTAGAGGTCCATAAAACAAAAAGTCCATGCGCGTTTTGGAAATGGTATCACAATATTTTCACAATAAATTTTAAGTGGTAGGTTATTATTAGCTAATATTGGTGAGAAAAAAAATAATTTTTTTTTAGAAAGAGAAAAAAATAATTTTAATAGTACGTTCAAATTAAAATCAGTATCAATTTTTATCACAATATTTTCACAATACTTTCACAATAAATCTTAAGTGGTAGGATTATTAGCTAATATTGGTGAGAAAAAAATAATTTTTTTAGAAAGAGAAAAAAATAATTGTAATAGCACGTTAAAATTAAAATCAGTATCAATTTTTATCACAATATTTTCACAATACTTTCACAATAAATCTTAAGTGGTAGGTTATTATTAGCTAATATTGGTGAGAAAAAAATAATTTTTTTAGAAAGAGAAAAAAATAATTTTAATAGCACGTTAAAATTAAAATCAGTATCAATTTTTATCACAATATTTTATCCCTCAAACTGCCACTTTTATAAGTGCTAGCCAAACACTCAGTTTTTTCAAAAAACACTTTTTAACAGCTTTTACCAAATACTCAGCTTTTTGAAAATGCACTTTTTCATTATGCACTTTTTGAAAACTCCACTTTTTTATTATGCACTTTTACAAAAAGCTGAACCAAACTCACCCTTACAGTTGTAGGAAACCTTGGCTGCATAAGTAGGTGGCAGCATAAATGGTTGGTGTGCAATTATTATTATTATTATTATTATTATTATTATTATTGTTATTATTATTTTGTTGTTCTTCTTGTTGATGTGAACCTCATAAATGGTTGGTTGATCTGGTTGGAACCAATATTTTTCAATGAACAAGAAGGACAACCACTCAGCCGAATGAAGCTTGAATGAAATAGGGTACAGTTTTCAAAATTTTATATGTGAACATGAGAACTTATTGGATGCCATGCGCATGAACGTTGATGCTAATTAATATTGAAGTTGAATTCAATTTTGAATAGGCCTGACAAGTTGGACTCATTAAATTAACGCCGAATTGACTCATATTTTTGGTAGAATTGTTCATGTGAAAAGGGAAGTTTCTGGGGATGTTGTTCTATGTCTTTTTCTTCTAATTCCTCTTGCTCTTTCTCTCATTTACTTATTTATGAGCAATTCCCATTTCTTAATTTATAAGTAACAGAAGTTGTAGAAAAAGTTGTATAATTTTTTGTGGTTTTAACATTTTTTAACAAACGAAGTTATCTAGATATTTTTTAGTATTTGATTATTTTCTTGAGTATGTGCACTTAATATAAATATATATATATATATATATATTTTTAGTGCAAGTGAACCATCACCTCATTCATTACCTTCTTTTCTTTTCTTTTTGAGAATTACTTCATTTGTTACCTTTTTTTTTTAATTAACCCCAAAAAAAGAATTGGTTTTTTTTTTTTTTTTTTTTCTTTTTAAGTTATCTGTCAACTCCAAAGATATGTGTAGTCAATAGAAAAGTGTATTAATTTAGTCCAAGTCAGATACCACGTCAGCACTCTGTTAAGTCACATAGGACATAACTAATAGATATATATATATATATATATATAAAATAAAAAAAGGACAAAAAGTATAACGTTTTGCAAAGTTTAAAGATGAAAAATGAACTTTCGAAAGTTTAGAAATGAAAAATGAATTTTTTTTTAAAGTTTAGGGATGAAAATGATATTTTACCCTAACAAATAAACTAGCTTTTAGCATTTTATTATTTGTTTAATTTTTAATTAATTATATCTTTTTAATAAACATTATATAAATAAGCTATCAGAAATAAGTTATTCTTGCTGGACTATTAAAACTTTGTTTTTATTTTAAAAAAAAAAAATATTTTCTCTAAATTTAATATAAATTTATAAAATAAAATATTCTTTTTTTCCTTATTTAAAAAAAAAATCCACCTTATCTATTCCCTCTCTTTAAATATCGCTTTTTATCCTCTTTGAATGATTGCCCTCAACGATGTTTTGAATGTGGGTGTTTGGTTGGTGGCAGCTTGTACGTAGTGTTTTGGTCAGTGGCAGTTTGACAAGCTTTGGATTTTGATGCTGGGTTTGTGTGTGATGAATTTGATGGTGGCAGTTTGTATGATGGGTTTGTTGGTGGTGGCTATGGGTCGACTGTGTGGTGGTTAGGATTATGATTGGAGGTACTAGTAATAATTTAGTATTTTTTTTTTAATAAAAAAGCTTTGATTTTTTTTTTTTTTTTAAAGATTTTGGATGAAAAAGAAAAACTTACTAAAGGCATTGGATGGGAGGATGACATTCACTACTTTTGCCAATGTAAAGGACTAATTTGAAAAAATTAAAATTTTTTAAGGCTAAATGATAATTTTTTAATAAAAAACTAAAATGAAAATGAATCCAATCTGCCTCTGAGATTGGGGATAATATCATAAGCTTTCAAGAATTTAAAAAATATATATATTCAATTTGCTTCCTAATTAAGCACATGGGACAATATACAACGCTTTTAAAAAAAAATAAAAAAAAATTTCAGGCTCTTGTAAGTCCTTGCTTCATTTCAATAGCTTGTCTTAATTGCATGTCTCACATTGTGGCAATTATATACATGAAAGAATTTATAGTAGCCAATGTAGATAAATAATTGTTAGAGATGGATGTGGACGCCTAGGGATTTCGGATGAGGAAATTCCCGGGTTTGGTCACACATTGGGTTCTTAGCGACGCGATTCTTGTGTGCTTGTGTTCTTAGGGTGGGGTGTGTGTATGTGAGTCCATTTTTCTTATTTTAATTTTAGGAGTCGCTACCAATCATTGGTTTGTATTAGGTGTGATTGGTCACCTATAAGTCTAATTTATTTTAAGTTACCTAATTAACTAAACCAAAATTTTAAGGGTTTGTTAATTAAGGTAAACCAAAAGTCTTGAACCAAGGATCATAGACTAGGAAGTTTGGTTACGTGTAGGAAGCTTACATGTGGGAAGGTGTTAGGCACCCCACAACACCTATCCAAAAATAGTACCTCATTTTAATTTATTTTAAATATTAACTTTTTATGAAGAAACATAATACTTGGCATTTTGATTTTTTTTTTTTTAAGGTTTTAGCAAACAATACACACACACACGTGAGTAAATATTTACGTATAACTAACATGTGAATATTAACTCCAAAGAATATATACAATCAAGAAATGCGAGGTATATACATAAGTAACATGTGAGAGAACATACAAGTGTAGCATGTAAATATTTATTTACTATATAGCTAGCATGTGAATACTAAATACTATACAAAGATAAACTACGATGAAAAAATAAAAATAGGGAGTTGGAAGAGTAGCAACTTATTTTTGTTATCCACCATTTTCTCATTTTTATCATGCAAAAAAGAAGACAAATGAAACTCATTAGTGCCAAAAAAATGATAGGGACAGTGTAAGTTTTTAGGGCGTTCAAGGACTTGAGGGAATGAGCCTTGAACACAAATCCTTAAACTACAACTATTCTAGGAAAAGGCTTGAAATTATAGTGCATAAAAAAAGTTACAACATTAACTTTTATTATTTTGAAAAAGCACATTTTTTAGAAAAGATTTTATTAAGAAGTTTTGAGAAAAGCATTTTTTTTAAGACCCTTATTTTTTAAAAGAACTCCAACATGGTAAAAGAAAATGTTATTATTATTTTTTTAAAACACAAATTTCGGATTTTAAAAGGAAGAAAATTTTTGGAACATTTTTTTTAACATTCTTTTTTAACGTGGTAAAAACACTTTCTCTTTAAAAGATTTTCTTTGGATTTTTTAAAGGAAGGGAGAAAACTTTTTTTTTTTTTTGAGGGAAAATCCAACCTAGTAAAACACATTTATTTTTTAAAACATTTTCTCTCTTTTTTTTTTTTTTTTTGCAAAAATTCTGCTCTCTTTAGGAAAGAAAGGAATTTTTTTTTTTTTTTTTTGGAAAACAACTATTGAAAACACATTTTTTTTCGTGGTAAAAGTGTTTTAGAAAACATGTATCTTTTTTTTGAAGAAGCATTTTTTTTAAAAACACTTTTTGTATGTAGGAAAGCATTTTCGAAAACATTTCTTGAAAGAAAACAATTTTCGTGTAGTAAAACTTTTTGAAAATTTTTTCTTTTAAAAACCTTCTTTTAAAAAAATAACATTTTTTGGAAGAATAAATTTCGGATTCCCCTTTTTTTTTTTAAAAAAAAAAAAAAGATTTTTGTCTTGAAAACTCTTTTTGAAAAGCATTAAAAAAAAAAAAAAACTTAATGAGGTGGGAAAAGATTTTGGAAAAGCATTTTCTTAGAATAGTGTGTAGGGGAAATGTTTTATCCAAGCATACTTATTTTATGGCAACATTAATAATGAGAAGTGTAAAGAGACAACAACAATAAAGTGCAGAAAATAAATTGTAAGGAAAGTAAAGTGCAGAAATTTAAATGACATTAAAGTAAAGAGCTGAAATATTGTAAAGGTTGATTAAAAAGTTTTTTTTTTTTAATATCCCTTTTAAATAGATTTTAATTTCTTTCAAGCCTTATGGGTCCTTCAACATAAGGAAATGAGAGTTCTAAGCCATCAACCATTCCTGTGAAACATACCCATATTGTGCTTTATTTGAGGTTAATTTAAAAACCATTTAAGAGGGATGAAATAGAAAATCTTTTTATTTAGGTGTCTAGGTATAGACAGGGGTGACGCTACACTTTGTTCGGGGGGTTCAAATGAACCCCTTGACTTCAATTTTTTTTTTTTTTTTTGCATATATATAATTTTTTTTGTTAGTTTAATACTTTAATTTAATTTTAAAAATATTTTTGCACACCCTGACTTAAATCTTATACATTCTTATTACAAGTATTTTCGGCTCTAAGAGTAAGAGTAAGTGTTTGTGAATTGTAAGTGTCACTCTTTAATTATTATAAATTTATATTATATGTGTTTGAGTGTGTCTAATATTGACTGTGTGCGTTACTTTTTGTTATAATATTATTTGTGTGAATAATGATGTGTGTAGATGTTTGTGTACATGTATAGTATAAATATAATATAACTTTATATAATTTAATAATTAGGAAATAGAGAGGGTTTGTTACATATGTGTATATTATTATCATACTATAATAACTTTTTGTTATAAAGTCAAAAATATTCAAGAAAAAAATTGCAAAGTTAGTGATTGTTCAAGCATTTAATTGATTAAGTAGACATGTAGTGTATTATTTTATGTATGAATGAGCCAATGAGTTGAGTTTATTCATTTAGTTTAAAATATTTTTATAAAAACAATGACAAATAGATAATAACAACTGCATAAAAATTAAAATGTTAGACAAACTTAACAAAATAAAATGGTTATATAGCTACCCACATTGGCAATAAATATTAAATACTCATAATGAACTATCATGTAACAATTCGAAATTTGAAAACTTGTAAAAGGAAATTGTAAAACTTTTTTTTTTGTTGATAACTTCATATATATTAGTTCTCTTTTTATTAAATTTAAGTTTCTTAATGAAACCCCTAAACAAAATTTCTGGAGCCGCCATTGGGTATAGTATATATATATAAGTGCAATAAAGTAAAAGGGGGAAGGGCATGGTGCAAGAAATTAAAGGGATGACATAAATTAAAGGGAAAGGGGATTGTTTGGAAAATAAAATGGATGACATAAATTAAAAGGGGATGGAGATTTCTTGGAAAACAAAATGGATGACAAAAATTAAAAGGAGAAGGAGATTTGCTTGAGAAGTAAAAGGAACGACATAAATTAAATGCAAGAATAGTAATAATTCCTAGATGCTTAGGTGAAATGGGATTTCTTTCCCCTAAGGGTACTTCCCATAGAAGTCCTAGGAGATGGTCCAACACTCATCTAGGGAAACAAACACAATAACACAAACAAGCAACAATAATATGCACATAAAATATACGGAGAGAGATATATACACAAGAGCATAGGAAAATAAAGCAACTGTGAACAACAAGAAAGATAAAAGAATGATTTTATATATATGGAAATGATGTTTACAAGAGGGATTGGTGTAGTTATTAAGGAACTAATCCATCTCTATAGCTTACCCACAAAAATTACAAACAAAAATGGATGAGGCCCTTTTTGTGGTGGGTTTTCTAGAGAGAGAGAGAGAGAGAGAGGGGAGAGAGTGACCTTTTTTTTAATTTCTAAGGCTATTTTTTCCAGAATTTCTTCACTTTTTTCTCCCTCTTTCTCTATTTTTCCCTTCTTTTTCGTGATTTTTCTAAAAAATAAGGGGGTATCTATAGTAGAAATGAGGAAATGGGAGGCTAGCAAAGGTGTAACATGTTACACCTAAGCTAGCCTCCCATTTTTGCCACCTCATTAGCCTATTTCATCTTTTTCTGATTTATGGTCCGATCTTCATGCAGCTGTTTAAAGGCCTTTCCGAGTTTCATTTTCTTCAAACTTTATATGCTTGAAAATCTATATATGTCTAGTTTCCAATAGTCCTGGCCTCGCTCAATTTGGAGCTACAGTCCTTGAGATATCGCGCTCGGAAGGAAGGTGATACTGTGTTGAAAAATTTTGTGACGTTTGTTCTTGAAAAATTCATATCTTCCAATCCGGAGCAGACATCACCGAGCCCTTTTGACGAAAATTAACTAAGACCTTGTCAAGATGGTCCATCCTGCTTGCTCCAGTTCTTGCCCAATCGGTACAGCTTATTGTGTGAAGTAAGGTCGAACACTATTAGTCTTTCATGAAAGAAAAGTGAATCTTTTTATTAGGTTTTTGGTATTTTGGTGATATCTCATTCGTTTTAACTCCAATTTTGGCTCGTAAATTATCGTTTCGAATGGAAAAATATGCCCTATGAGAAAATACAAAATTCAACATGATTCAACGGTCGGATCAAAAAGTCAACTTTTTTACCATACCTGATTAAGGGTTTGGTCTTAATTGCAATAAAATGGTATTTTCAAATATTGTGACCTTTTGATCCACCACCCAATCATGTTGTATTTATTTTTACTCTTTTTGGTTTTGAAATTCATGATTTTGCACCTTTTTCCAATTTTTTTTTGAGTTTTTGGTCTTTGTTTTACGCGTGAATAGGGGCCAGTCAAAATACAGTATCGACAATGAAGAAGGAATCAAATTATGTTATGCCAATTATATGCACGAAAGAATATCTAGTAGCTAGTGATAGATAAATATCTGTTTAAGATGCAGAAGGAAGAGCAATAGAATTTTCAAAGTGTATTAAATGATGTTTGTTTATGCCTATAGAGGAAATTGAATATTTTTTAAAAATTTGATAGCATCTGACAATAAACCCAAATTTCAAGACAGTTCGAGCAGTGACACTTCAACAAATATGTTATTCCCACTATGATAACCTCACCCAAGTAGTACACGTGGTATTGCTCTTATCGTCATATGATGTGAAATCGGTGGATGATGAGTCCACACCAGAAACTCCGTTTTTCTTTAAAAAGATATCTCAAGAGGAACACTTTATTGGTTTGTACTTTGTCCTCCCCTATAGATAATAATAATAATAATAATAATAAAAGCAAATGAGTAAGAAAGTGGGGGACTGGAAAAAGTGCTTGACGAAACTAAAGAAGTAAAAATGCGGTTGACTTAATTGAAAGGTAGTTGTAAAATTGAGAAACACACACACAAATAGGAGAAATAATAGATTCATTAAGTATGAAATATAATATAAAGTATACCATTTAATTTAAAAACCTATGTTGGGGGCTTTGTATTCTGACTTTACTCATATTCATTAATGAAATTTCTATTACACTTTCAAAACAAAACAAGATCAAATTATATTATAATAACCATTCACTATTTTCATTATCATTTAATGTGAAATCACATATCTACTCAACATAATAATAATAATAATAATAATAATAATAATAAAGTGTATGAATAAGCCATAATAGACAAATTACAATTAAATTTTTTTAAAATAAATAAATAACAATTAGAAATGAAGAAGAAAGTTTTTGATAAATAAATAAATAAATAAAAGATATAGAGATGAAGGCAAGAGCAAAAAAATTTTCAAATACCTTTATGTGACCTTTGTACTAAGAATTTTAATAGTATGACAAAATCTGATGATAATTTTTATATTTTACCATAAAATTTTAGCTAAATAAAAAGTTTGTACGCCCCCACCACATCCGATTGAATTCAAGGAAATTTAAACAGAGTTTCATAGTTAGCTCATAACTGGTTACCATTAAAATATTGTATCTATGTACCGTCCCTTTTTTATTGATTTAACAAATAATTATAAAAATAAAAAAAGCAATAAAGTGAAGGAGTAAGAAAGTAGTGTAATCAATGACTTTTGTGCCACGCCTATACACACACACACTATGGGAGAAGGCATTTGAGGCTGGCCCAGGAAGAGTGTTGACTTAAAACCGGGGATATTGAAGTTGTGGTCACAAACACACGGAGAAATAAAGAACAGAGTCCATTCCTTTATCTAACACCAATTAGATCTGCCTTTGTTTCAACTTGGGTTTCGAGCATTACAATCATTCACTACTACTCTACTCTAATTTCAATTTTCCAAATCTGTAAGTTGTCCTTTTTCACACATACTCATCCCTTTCATTTTTTTTTTCTTGAAATGAAATATCCATGTCAAATTGCTTTCTTCTTCTCATTACCAATGAAATGAATGAATAAGCAACAAACAAAAGTTTGCTTTCTAAGATTAGAGTTTTTTTAAGAGTGCTTAAATTCCTTAGCAATTTTTTTAATCTATTAATTTATCTTTGTCTCATTACCTATAGTTAAATAATTTTCAGTTGTCTCTCCTTTGCGAAAAAAGAAAGAAAAGAAGAAGCAAAAACAGGAGTGTTTTCAGTAGGTTTTGGAGGCCATCGCTGCTGTAATTCCTTCTCACAAATGGGTAAGTTCTCACTTTTAAGTTTTACCGCAAAATCCTCTCTTTTTATTATTATTCTTTCACTCCCTGCCTGAAATTAAAATCCCACTTAACATTGTTTTCTTCTTCCCTAATTTAATTATATATTTTTCTTTATTTTTAATTGGTTGTACTTCTTTTATCTAAATTTCCAACAGCTTTAGTGGAGCGTAAAAGAGAGTCATCACCGTCACCATCTTCTTCTTCAACACGTCAACCAAAATACGATGTATTTCTGAGCTCTTCAAAGCAATTGAAGAATCACAGTTTGCTATCATCATTCTCTCAAAAAATTATGCATCTTCTATGTGGTGCTTGAAGGAGCTTGCCAAGATTATCAAATGCAAGGATGAAATAGGACTGGAAGTTTTGCCAGTTTTTTATGATGTGAGCCCATCTGTTGTACGAAAACAAACAGGAACTTTTAAAAAAGCCTTCACTAATCACCGGGAACGCTTTGAGGATAACATAGAGAAGGTGAAAACATGGAGAACTGCTCTAAGAGAAGTGGCTGATATCAACGGTTGGGATCTGCATCTACAAAATAGGTAATTTCCATGAATTTCAAATGATAAGCTTCTTTTAATTACCATGAAGCATATAATTAGCTACGAGAATATATCATAATATACATGGATTGAACTACATCATGGTATACTAGTTAAAATTCTGTTAAATTTTTAGGAACAGTAGAAGTGGTTGTGAATCTGGGCTTAAGGAAGCTCTATGAAAAGATCAAAATGGAATTACTTGATTCATGAATATATATATATATATATATATATATATTTTTTTTTTTGAGAATCAAATCTGCTGACATTAAATTTTTTTTTTTATATTATATTCTTTTTGAATATAATATAATCCTTGATATGGAGATGGCCTATAGCTAGATCTTTTGCTTCCTCTTATTTAAGTGGATAAAGTTTTCTTATTGTTTGAAAAGTCGTCCAACAAAACATAAAAAGGTTTCCAAAACATTTTACTTAACAAATCATTACAAATAAACTTTGCAACATCAAAAACTCTCCAAACTCCAAAGACAATTCCTCTCGCATCACGGTTCGACTATTGACCGCCATTAATGGGCAATTGACCGGTATTGACTATTTGTGGATTTTTTCCCCAATGCTTTTTTTTTTTTTTAAAATAAAATTTTCAAATAAATTCAGACTTTAGGGTCAATATTAACATTTGAGGATCCCAGATGACCCAAAAAATACAAAATGTTTTATTAGCTCATTTTCAATATTGCAACCAAATACATGACAATGAGTCAATTTTCTGACAAATATTTTTAGTCAAAACAAATGGAGCATTTATTTCATAGGAAAACTTTTATAAATTCTTCTTTGGCCCCTTAAGAATTAAAGTCATTCAAAGTGAAATTTTGGAGAATTATAACACTTTTATAACTCAACATGATGCAACCATCCAAAATTAACTTTTGGCAAGTTATAATTTTGATTCAAGGTGGGCATGCCAATTTCATAAAGATTTAATTTTGGCTCATTCATTATTGAGGTTAAAAAAAATTATCAAACCAATTTGTCCATTTTATTCCCATTCCCAAACCAATTGTTTACATAGTTTAATTTGAAGAAGTATAGCTTTGAGGAGTTTTTTTTTTTTTTTTTTTTTTTTGAGAATCAGCTTTGAGGAGTTTATCATTGATATTAGGGTGCTTTTGAATGATTTTATTCAAAGAGAAACATTACATACCTTTGGGCCTCGACTAAAGAAGTAAAAGCTTGGGTTTGTGTTGGCACAAAGGTATAAATCATTAAATTTTATTTTTAATTAATAGAAACCAATACCTCCTCTTCACTCATTTACCTGGTATACAAAGTTTTTTCAATTGTCTACTTTGAAAATTTTGAGTATTGCCATTGTTATTAATATTTTGTACTCAAGCAACCTCAAAGGGTCTTAAACATTTATATTTAGCATGTTCAACTTAAAATATTCCAATGAGGTTTCTCTCAGCAATCAAGCATGAAATGAGATGCTTAATTTTTTTGCTCAATCATTGTATCTCTTGACGAAATAGATTTTGGATTTAGTGGATCCAATATCATTGCTAACCTAAGAAAATTAGTGGACTAATTCAAGAAAAGATATTTCCCAAGGAGTATCTTTGCCTAATATTTTTCTTTCTCCCCTGAAGTTTTATAATTGGTTTGGACCATCATGTAATTATTTTCTATCTTTTTTGTAGGCATGAGTCTGAAATTATCCAACACATTGTGAAAGGAATTACGGAGAAATTAAGTTCTAAATCCTCAAGCATTAACAAAAATTTGATAGGAATAAAATCTATGGTGGCAGAATTGATCCCATCGTATTTAGGTTTCGGGAACGATATTTACATGATGGGGATTTGTGGTATGGGGGGTCTGGGAAAAACAACTCTTGCTAGTGCTATATATGACGAGTATTTTGATCATTTTGAAGGTTCTAGTTTTATTGCCAATGTTAGGGAAAGATCAAAAAAATGTGAACTGCATGAATTACAACAACAATTGCTTGATGAAATTTTGGAGGGAAGTAATATAAAGATCTACAATGTTCAAGTAGGAGTTAAAAAAATCAAGAGTAGTGGGTTACGTCATAAAAAAGTTCTACTTGTCCTAGATGATGTTAATCACAAGGACCAATTAGAAAAATTGGCTGGAGTGCATGACTGGTTTGGATTAGGTAGTTGGATCATCATAACTACTAGAGATGAACATGTGTTGGTCGATCTTGGAGTGCTTAAAATATATAAGCCTAATGGATTAGATGATGATGATGCTTCAAAACTTTTTTGTTCGAAAGCCTTCAAAAAGGAGCAACCCGAAGAAGGTTATATGCAGCTCTCCCAGAAAGTTGTAGAATATGCTAGTGGCCTTCCATTAGCTCTTGTTACTTTGGGTTCCTTTTTGGTTGGAAGAACAGTAGAAGAGTGGCAAAGTGCATTGGACAGTTTTAAAAATATTAAAGGGGATATACATGATATACTTAGAATAAGTTATGATGGACTAGAGGAAATGTGGAAGGAGATATTCTTAGATATTGCATGTTTCTTTAGAGGGCAAAAGAAAGATAAAGTAATACAAATATTAGAGAATTGTGGTTTTGATGCAAGAATTGGTGTAAGTGTTCTTGTGGAAAGATCTCTCCTAACGGTGGATTACAAAGGACGTTTTGGGATGCATGATCTACTATCAGAAATGGGTCAAAAAATTATTCGTTTTGAATCAGGTGGAAAGCTTGGAAAGCAAAGTCGGTTGTGGCTTGTTGAGGACTTGCTTCATGTATTGGAGAACGATATGGTAAGAAAAATGACAAAGCTATAATTTTATTTCAATGAATATTATTGAGTTGGTATAGTAAAATAATTTACCAATTACCATGCTAATATATTGTCAATGATGATCTCTTATATTTTGAAAACATATATTATCTCTTTGTAATTGTTTATGAAATTGAATTTATTTTTCTTGATGTAATGAACTAATTATTCAACTCTTGGTTACTACCTAGAACAAAAGGCTATCTTAACATTTTTTTTTTAATATAAAAAAAATCATTCTATAGGCTTTATTTTCTTTTTCCATCACTTTAAAGGTAATGTTTTGATTTCCTCCCCCCCACCCCCTCCCTCCTTTGGTCTTGAATTTCTAAAAGGTAGAAGTGCACCTTTCAAGTTTTAATATATGAATTTTAAATAGATTAATAAGAAAAAAAAAGACTTAAAAAAAGATGTAATACAATCTATTAATAGGACTTTATATGTAGTACATTTTACTATCAACATATGATGTTGTACTACGATCTATTGGTTACTAATGGGACTCTTCAGAATCCGTTTGGGTTAGTTTTATGAAAATTCATGTTTTGAAGACTTTAGAAGTTGTGTTTAGAAAATGTGTTTTTCAAAATGAAATTAGGTGTTTGGTAAAATATGTAGAAATTATAATTGATATGAAAAATTGCAGCATGAAAATGCAATTTTCTCTTTTTCTCCAGAAAATCTCAATGCCAAATGGTATATAATTTGAAGTACATTTTACTATTTTTAAGTATTACATTTGGGGTTGGACCCACCATATGGGAGGGGCTTTAAGGGGAGGAGGAACAAAAGAAATATATTTTAGAGAGTTTTATATATGAAAACAGCATTCTTTTCAAGAGTTCTAAAAATTTTAGCATTTAGCATCTAAAAACCAAGCCTTTTGGGTAGGTTTTTGTGGTTATAAATGCTAAAAATAGTATTTTAGCATTTATAACACTCTTAATGAGAATGCTCTTAGGAAGTAGATATTTTTTATCTCCTTTACAGCTTTAAAAACAATATAAATCTTAAATAGTACTATTATTCTTATCATTTGATTAGGCAAATCACCAAGCCTTTGCTTTTGAAATCTTAGGCAACAGAAGCAATTCAAGCCATAGTTGTCGAAGTTCGGAATGAGTATTTCAACCTTGAAGAATTTTCTGTAGGGTTTTCAAAGATGTCTAATCTTAGATTGCTGATAATTGATAAAGAGAGTATTCCTAATGACCAAGGACATCTTGCTCTTCCTAATAACTTAAGATATCTTTCGTGGAGGGACTGTCTTTTTAAATGTTTGGCATCCAGTCACAAACGAATGGCGTTTGTTCAACTTGACTTGCAGTTTAGCAAATTGGAATATCTTTGGAAAGGAGTAATGGTAATTTTGTTCTTTTTAATTGCCTTTCTATTATTTATTACTTTTTTTTTTTTTTTCCTTTTTTGTAAGTGTAGCTACAAATACAAATACACTTATAAAGCTGTTTAACGAAATCTCTTTTTTTTTTTTTTTGGTAACAGCATTCAGTCAACTTAAAGTTCATTGATCTTCGTTATTCCTACAACCTTATTAGGACACCTGACTTTTCAGGTGTTCCGATACTTGAGGAATTAAACCTTTGTTGGTGCCATCGATTGGTTGAGATCCACCCATCTATTGGACAACTCAGCAAGCTTAGGTATTTACATCTGAAAGGCTGCTTTTCTCTTACCGATCTTCCCAGTATGTCTGCTGAAATGCAGTCCCTTACGGTTCTTAATCTCTATTGTTGCTACAAAATCAGTTCGTTTCCAAAATTTACTGGAATTATGAAAAGCCTATCGGAACTCAATTTGGGTGGAACTGCTATTAAGGAAGTACCATCCTCATCAATCGAGTGTTTGACTACCCTTACTTCATTAAATCTAAGTTTCTGCCTCAATCTCAAATGTCTTCCAAGCAACATGGATAATTTGAGGTCTCTTGAAACACTCTCTCTTTCCCGTTGCAAAAAACTAAAATCTTTGCCAAGGCTTCCATCAACTGTAAGAAATATAAATGCTAAAGCTTGTTCTTCCCTAAAATCTTTGCCAAGGCTTCCATCAACTTTACGATATATAAGTGTTCAAAATTGTTCTTCCCTAAAATGGATACCGGCACGGGTCAAACTGAGTATCTGATCACAACCTCTCTCCCGATGGCTTTCGTATGATGGGAGCGGCAGTCGAGTGGGATCTACAATAATGTTCTATTTCCTACAGGTAATCTCTTCTCTCTCTCTCTCTCATAGTTAAATAAAACAGTTAACAATAGTTGTGTTTTGGTTTGGGTACAGGGACTCCTTTGTCGTAAAGCCGTTTTGGATGAATTTATTATTCCGTCATGTTTAGCTGAAATAGAGAGGAATTCAATAAGCATAGAGCTGCCTTCAAATTGGTATAATAGTAAATGGATAGGATTCGCTCTCTGGGCATCACTATCAGATTTTATATCGAGGGCATCAGATTATACAGACTTTGAAGATGGTATTAGAGCTCGTGTGATAGCCCTTGTTGATATGCCTCAGAATCACCATGCCTTTGAACTTTTCACTACATGGATTCATTGTGGGGTCAGTATTTGCCTATTGTATTTGTCTAGTGATGATTGGTTTGCTACTGTTGGGAATGATGAATGCAGTCAGATTAAGGTTATATTTGAGACCAATAAAAGAACCCTGTATATGAGGGAATGTGGGGTCAGTTTGATATACAAGCAAGATGTGGAAGATTTCAACCAAACAAATGCACAATGTTTGATTGAGAGATTTGGGAAAGTATCCATTTATAAATTAACTGGTAAAGACCATCTCAACCATCCTTCCCATTAATGGTGAATCCTATTCTATCTTATTTTCTTTCTAACTATATATCTTGTTTTGTCATTGGCAAGTAAGTCAAGTCAATTTTCTTTTTCTTCTTTTGGCTCACCATGCGCAAGCATATATATTCTTCATAATCATTGTTGTCATGCTTTCCAAAATAGGTAGGAAGCAAACTCAAATTACACTCATTAGTAATGAGTGAATTATTATAATAATCATCATACTAACTCAGGTTTTCACATATATGCAGCTGGTGATGATGATGATGATGATGATGTACATTTAGTCGATCGATGATGATGTACATATAGTCCGTGATGATGTACTTATATTTGGTGATGATGATTTCGATAATGATGATATATAGAGTTGGTGATGATAATGATTGACATGACTGCAAAAGATGACACCTAAGTGCTGTTTGTACTTTGACTATCTTTTTTTCATTGGATGGATTTCAATCAAGGCTTATGCAATTAGATGTGTACATGCATTTCAATCAGCCTGACCATGATTTAATCAATTTGTATTTGGTTCATTTACAATGATTTGGAAACTTGTTCAAGTGGCATATTTGTGCATCTTGTTTCAAAATGAAAATGGAGTTGCAGATCTACTTTTACAGGGGATCTAGCCACTAGGTATAGACAGATAATGAGTTATAAGGTTTTACTAATAGTATTTCTTGTTGGTTGAATTTCAAGTGAGTTTAGTGCTATTGGATTGCATGCAAGCATTACTTCAGGTAACTTTGTCACATTTCTCTCTTCTATGTGGATTTGAGTTAATTTATGTTCAATTTACTTAATGGGCACTCAAAATACAAGTGTGCTCTACATTCCATACTTTTCTTGTAGAATACATAATTTAGATCACCTGTGTAGCCCCAATGCAGCATTCTGTCCGGAGTGCCTAATCTATTCCTCATTACTAGCCAACAATAGAATGCAAGTCTTGTAATAGCTAGAGAGAATCAGATGATTTTCCCCAGTTGATTTTTATTTTTATTTTCCTGTTTCTAGTTTTGCTGCTTCTACTTTCTTAAGTTTATTGTTAATAAAATTTCTTATCCATAAAAGAATTAAAACAAGAAGAAAAAAAATGCAAAACAAGAATGGAAGGGACTCTCACCAGAGTTACTCCACTGCTAGGTTCTTTACAATTAGACCAACCACTTCTTGATTGTGGCTTGCCCCTTATTGGAATTGATTGTTCAGACCAACCATATGTGCTGTCAAATTGGTGTCTTCAGCTTTCTTTACATTCCAATTGCTTCTGCATTTGTGCCAATGCCCTGCTTTTATCAGTATAGATTAGAAGGCACACCTTTAGATTTACCAATTGCTAATGAAATATATGTATTGATATTAAAGCTGCAAAATTTCTCAGTTCAATCCAGTATTGGGCTATACAAACTTTGTTCATGTTGAAACTAGACTATCTTTGTCCTTGACTGAACCTCAGCTAGCCTGCTTAGTCTATGTTTTATGTTGTTTTGAGCTCATGCTAGTTCACAAGCCTAAGTGAACTTTATTAACTTGCTAAAATCAACAACATAAAATCTGTTAATTTACTAAAACAAATTGGCAATCCAAAAGCATAATTCTTTGACACTGATGTTTGTTTAATCCATTGTTGCTGTTATTACCATCATCACATCATAATTATAATTTTACGATAGATATCTTTTGGTTTGAGAATCTCAAATGTCAGACTAAGAGATAATTCAGTCATCATGATAAGTGAATTTTTGTGGCTGCTAAGCAGTGTGTGGGATGGCTGGTGCATGAAGGGCTTTATACAGACAAGCCAATGGGGCAGAGCTATTCCTTCTGCGTATGGGAGTTCTTTTGCTTCGCCGTTCCTTCTGCTGAAATGGTTTGGTAATTTTTTTTTGTTCTTTCTTTCAAGAAAATGGCAGTCTTCATTTTTTGGCTACATATATTAAGTCTCTTAACATTTTGTTGCATGCCAATCATTATACTATTCTTCTAATTTCTCACTGTATGCAGCTTGAAAATTACTTATTTGTGCTACTAGCCTACTACATTCCACATGCATTTGGAGCCACAGCAGAGTTTGCTCTAAACGTGTTTCCTTACACCTGAACTTATCTAGGCATGGTATACAATTGTTTTGAAAAAGAATGCATCAAACACTATGTAGCAATCAGGCTTCAAATGAGTTGGGAGGTGGGAATCCACAAGCAGCTAAAATGACTTTCAAGATTGTAATAGTTCTTGTAGTTGCAGAGATGGTTATCATAGGCATGATTCTCTTCTTTTGCCGCTATGTTTTGGGCTATGCCTTCAGCAGTGAGAAGGAAGTTTTGGATCATGATTTGTCTCTCAATAATCATGGATGGCTTACTAGCAGTACTTTCAGGTAACTTTCTCACATTTCTCTCATGTAATGGGCATTTACTTGGAGCAAAACTTTTGAAGCTCTAACTTATTCATTCCAAGGTATACCATGAACTGAAAATTCATTCATTCATTATTCAGTTTAGAATATTTTCTTTAGAATTTAGAAGTTAACTAATAGTAAATAAAATATAAAAATAAATAAATAAAGGTATCAAACAAGTTTGCTCTTGAAGAAATTTCTGTTTTTGGGTTATAATAGTTGTGGCCTAATCATTCGGTATCTTTCTTCAAAACAGACCAGCATATCAAGACAATGTAGAAGTTGTAATCTTCCTTGATGCATTGCCATAAACCCTACAATTCTATTTTCTGCTTTGCATCAGGGGTTGCTAGAGGAAGTGGCTCGTAGCATATAGGAGCCTATGTCAATCTTGGGGCATGTTATCTGGTTAGGGTTCCATTAGTCGTGTTTTGGCCTTTATTGTACATTGAAGAGCGAAAGGACTGTAGATTGGACTATTGACATTGTGTACTGTACAAGCATTTCTATTTCTACTTGCTCTTAAAACAAGTTTCACAAATTGGCAAAAACAATTTATTATTGCCAAGAAAAAAAATCTCCCTTTCTTTATAATTGGTTTTTCTCACACCAAACACTACAATTCGTGTTCAACTTGATCATATAATATGAAAATTTGGAATCTTATAATAATTTTTTTTGGAATAACTCGTGTCTGATCTATATGTTTTAAATTTGGTGGTTAGTGAAACATTTTAGGCTAATCAGACTAAACCAATTTTGAAATCTTAGTTGGATTTATGCTGATGTTTCAAGCATCAAAAGCAAGAGAGGATATTTGATGGTAATTTTTAGTCTGGACTCAAGAGTGAATCAAGTTTAATGGACACAATATATTATTTGTGATTCCAGAGACTATAATTTGGCTAATCCAGCTTTCAAAAAATATATATATATATATATTTATATATATTTGCTAATCCTTACTTTCATCCAATCGTATAGAAATGCACATTTTTGCTTTATGAAGGAATTAAAAATAATAATAATAATAATAATATCCTTATTCTACCATCTGGCACAGTTTGAAGACGGAAATTATTTTTATTTTTATTTTATTTTATTTTTTTGTCTTTCCAAAGTTCTTTTTGTGAAGATTTTGGGCTTTTGGGGAATTAGGACAGGAGCTTCTTTAGTAAGATGATAATACAATTTGTTGGTGGATTTCAGTTAGCTCAGTTGATTATCTAGGCTTTGATACCCACCTACACCAAAAAAAAAAAAGCAATTTGTCAAGCTTTCTTTTGCAAATTATATGTAAATTACTTTCCCTTTCTTTTGCTTAAATTGCAGTTGATTCTAGGCAAATCTACAATGAATATGATTGACACTAAAAAAACATTGGAAACATTTCAGTCCAGAATAATTTATCTTGGGAATTATTGAATAGTTTCAAATCTTTCTTGCTTTTCTTGTCCATTTGGTGGGCGGATGTTTGATTTTTAATGTTGGGTAAATAAAGTATTGGGTAAGTATTATTTTTTAAACCAAATACTTTAGGGGAGTTTCAAATCAAACCCTATAATTTTGTTAGTTTCAAATCAAATTCTGGATTGTTACAATATCTATAAGTTAGAAATTCATCAATGCTTGGAAAAGAGCACAGTCCTTGCACAGAAGCAATAAAACAAGTTGAGTCCTCTTTTGATATGTTATAATGCTTCATTCTAAATAGATGAAAGAACACAATGAAGCAGTGTGCTAAGGACCAAGTTGAGTTCTCTATTGAATGCTATCAGATCATATGGCAAGAAATACCTACAGAGAAAGCAAATAAGGAAACCTGGAAACCAACTCCAGAATTTTTTGTGGACAGTACCACTAGTGTGGTGCTAAGAGGCTCAGATGAAAGAGTTTTAGAAGTTTGGGTATCATTGATTCCTGAAGTCAAGCAAACAGTGATAGATGCTTTAGCATTTAGACAAGCTATCCTCCTTGACCTTGTTAAAAATGAAAATTTCAATAATGTTATTGTAGAGAGAGAAATGCTCTACAGGTAGTTCAAGCTATTCCAAGAAAATCCCAGTTGGTCATAGTTGTTGTAAATGGACTTTAGAGCATGATTTTGAAGGGCCTTTGTTCCCTAGCAGCTTTCGTGGAGATACGATTTAAGCCCTGTTGTATACTTGTATGTATGATTCCTCTGGGTGTTGTAAGCTTTTTATAAAGCTTCATTTTGTGAGGAAGACAAAAAAGAAATTAAAATCCACAATCCAACTAAAAAAAAGTTCAGGGTTTATATTGACACAATTTTAAAAGTTTAGGGATTAATTTTAAATTAGCAGAATCATCAAGTTTAATTTGTAATATAGTCTTATTATATACCTCCTATGGTTTTCTTCTCAAAAAAAAAAAAAAAAAAACCTCCTATGGTTTAATTTTAAAATTATAAGATTTAATTTGAAATTACACTTAAAATATAATGTTTTTTTTTATAGAAAAATACAACGTCTTCTATACTCTTAAAAAAAAAAAAAAAAAAAAACCCTCAATTTTCCAAACAAGGAGAGATGAAACTCTTCTAAAAAAATTGAGATGATTTTTTTTTTTTTTTTTTTGAGAAAAAGGTGAGAGGAATTTTTTTTTTTTTTTTTGTTGAGAGAGAGGATTTTAGTGATGGATGCACTTAGGGCATCTATTAATAAATTATCTTAGGAAACCATTTTATTATGGAAAAAGAAAAAAAAAAACTAACTTTTTTACAATTTTTTTTTTATATTTTTCATAAAAGTGGTATTAAAACTTTTTAAAATTGTTCATTAAAAAATGTTTTATAGGCATCCATTAATAAAACCATTTTACTTAAGAAAAAAATTTAGTTGCAAAATTAGTTGTAACTTAAGGCTACAACCTTACTCAATATCTTTTTATTGGAGATAAATTTTGACAAATCTACCATTAGATTACATTTTTTTTTCCACATATCTTTCATACTTGTAAATTTTTAGAAAATTAAAGATCAATAACTATGTCATCAATAAATTGTTTAAATTGCAAGTTTTTGTAGTTTAAAATTTTATATAAAATATAAGCTTATAAATCATATAATAAATAATATCCGAATGATACAAAATTTAACATGTGTATTAAAATCATAAAGAATATGCAATCTAACGATTGGAGTTTCAAAATAGCTAGTAATGTTAATTTTTTTAAATATAAATTGTAATTTTAAGTTACAACCAATTTTATAACTAGTGATAATTTAAAATTTAAAATTAATGATTAATGGAATAATAGATAGCTTAAAGGCACGTTAACCGGGCCCTTCTATAAATTCAGCTTATTCTTAACTTTATTGACCGGTTGCCGGTTTCAGCCCAGCGTTGATTTCCTCTGCCTTTTGCTCTCTCCCAATCACAATCACTGCTCCTATTTTTCATTTCCCAAATCACTTTTCACTCGCATTCATCTCTTCAAATTGTTTTCTTCTTCGCTAATTTATGTACGTTCCTTTTTTCTTCACTAATTTCCTATGGCTTCCATGAGAACTCAAGGAGGGTCTACGTCATCACCATCATCTTCTTCTTCTTCAACACCTCAGTCTCAGTGGAAATACAAGGTGTTTCTCAGTTTTAGAAAAAAGCTTTTGTTGAACCCAAAAAATGTGGAGAGCTGCTTTGAGAGAAGTGGCCAATCTCTCTGGTTAGTATTTACAAAGATAGCTAATTTTCATTACTAATTTATTTCTGTTGATATTTAAATGACAAGTCTTTCTTTCATATACGATGGAAGTATATAAATTGCTATTAGAAACATTACAAAATATACTAGTTAAATTTCCGTTGCAATCAGTGCTTATACTATTACAAATAGTTTGTGACCTCTGCCCTTTTGTTATTAAAAGTGTTTGTGGTGCATTTAACAAAAAGAACACAACTTTCTCTGAATTTTAAGTATATTGTTATTGTTTATTATCTTCATTATATATATTTTTAGGTAAATTAGTATTTGAGTTTTGAAATTATTAAATTTAAATCCCTAAAATGAGACAGTTACGATTCTGTCCAAATTAATAGATATTGTATCTTACAAGTAGTTTTTTTTTTTAGGAAATATATACTGCTCTATGGATTTTGCTAAGGCAGATTGTTCAGTCCTATTTCGGAATCCTATTTGTAATTGTCCAAGCATTATGCTAATTTTCATTTTCACATTGTGCTGCAAATTCTAGAGAATTTTGCCAAATAAATTTTTTACATGTGAAAACTATAGACTGCATACTTCTTTTGGCACGTCTAACGTGATTATACTTTAGAATCATTGGAGCCATGCCTTCAAAAACAGTCAAGAAGCAACTTTAATTACACTCATTAGGAATGAGTCAATAATTATGGTACCATACTGACTCAGGTTTTTACATATATACAGATTATAATTGACATGTCTGCAGATGATGATGCCAATGTTCTTTTCATACCTTGATTGACTGTAAAATAGGGAGGAGGATGTTCATAGGATGAATTTCAATTGAGGCTACTGATATTGAATGTGCACAAGCATTTCTGTCAATCTAACTGTGTTTTTCCTATTTCTTTTTTTCTTTTTTTTTGGATAAAAATCCTGATATGTTGTAATGAATTTATATATTATGTATTCGTTTGACATATCCTTCTTTCATAGTGAGAATATAGTCAGGATCTTTTCTTTTCCTTTCCTTTTTTCCCTCATTTTTGACAGGTTCTAGTCAATATCAGATATGATATATATATATGGTTTCAATTATTAGGTTTTCATAGGATGAAGTAAAGTTAAATTGAGCCTACTGCTATCGGATTGCCTACAAGCTATGCTTTTAGGTGCCTTTCTCACATTTATCTCATGTAGTGTATTTGAGTTAATCTATATGAGAGCATGAGTTGTGAATTTTGGCAAAGTTTTAAAAGCTGTTACTTTTTTTTTTCTCAATCACACAATATGATCAGATAAGCATTAACTCATTCTTTATTCTACAATATGTACTTACAATTAAAAGTCTACAAATACTTTTGAAAGCTGCAAACAATTTCACCCTTGATGTAATCTTCTTCCTGGGACTTGCCTACTTGATAGTTACGGGCCTTACGGCCTAAGCATTATATTGTTCATATCTTTCTTCAAAAAAACTAGCATATCAAGATAATGTAGAAGTTGTGATTTTTCCTTTATATCACTGGAGGAATCGGCTAGCAACATAGAGGAGCCTATCTCTATCTTGGAGCATATTATCTGGTTAGGACACCAGTATGTGCTGTTGTGGTCTTTGTTAAATCCTTAAAAGTCCTTCGGATTGGATTTAGAGATAGGGTCTATTATACAAGCTTATTTATTTATATTGCTAAAATGTACAAGCATTTTTGTTTGCCCATGGAACAAGTTTCACAAATTGGCAAAAGCAGGTAACTAGTACAAAAATTCTTCCTTTCTACAAAATTGTTCCCCCACCTCCCCTCCCTTCTTCTAATTCGTCTTCTTCTTTATACTGCAATTTATGTCAACTTTATCATATAGCATGAAAAATATATATAAATATATATATAATAATTAAAAAAAATTTAAAAATTCATCAAACCCATATAAATAATCAAACCGAAATTGCAAAATAACAAGAAGAAAATGCAGAAAAAAGCTTACCCACCAAGAGTTTTCTCTCTTTAGCTTCTTGTTTCAGTATTAGCAAAAGAAGAAGAAAGACGAAGACGCTGAAGAAGAAAAAATGGAGAAGAAGAAAGAAGGAGAAGGAAAAGAAAAAAAAGAAGAAAGTGAAAAAGAAAAAGAAAGAGATAGAGAGCAGATATACTCTGGCGTATGTGTTAAAGTTAGTGGGGGCCTGGGTAGTTGTGAATAATTAAAAAAATGTGAGAAAAATATTATTTAAATAAAAAAAGTGTATAATAGATCAATTAATGTAGGTATTTTATAAAAATAAGCGTGTAAAATAAAAAAAATAGGTCTTTTTTATACAAAATAAAAAGAAAATTTGCATCATGTGAATGCACTTTAGAAAAGTCGAATCTTAAAAAATAAAAAAATAAAAAAATCATAAGATCAGCAAATCAGCAAACGTGTTACTAAGCCTAGATAGTTTCAAGTTTTACCAAAAAAAAAAAAAAAAATAGTTTCAAGTTTCATTGTATTGGTTTCCAGCTGTATCTAGAGTAGAATGCTAAAGGCTGTTTTTTTATTATTTAAAAAAAAATAGTGAGTGGTTGATAAGATGTTGGTAACTTAACAATACTTATCCAAGAGTAATATTTCTACCGTTTCTAGAATTTATATAAATATATATATATATATGAAGTAAAAGATTCTTTTTGTACATACAAGAGGTGCTTTGACTTTCATATTTATTGTATATTTGTATTGTTTACAATTATCCAAAATGTGAATTTTATTTATAAAAAAATTATAAATAAATATTTTAATCCAATTTTATTTAAATATTAAATTTAATTCATTATTTTATATAATAGTAATAATATATCATATTTTAAGGAACTCCGAAATATTCTGAAACGATACATCGAAATAGGCTGGTACTGAAATGGCTCACTCAACTTTTAATTACATTATACATATTAATTATACACATAACAAATTATATAAGACAATTAATAAACAAATTAAACAACTAAATTATGTTAGGCTAAAAAATAATTAATAATTTTATAATTAATGAAACAACAATATAACAAATTATAGTTTATAAAAGACAAAAAAATTAATGAAACAACTACACAACAATAATTAATATTTGATAGTTTATTGTTTATTGTTTTACTAAAATTATGGACAAATATTTGATAAGAAAACCACGTAGAAGGCAATTGTAAACTTTATGTATTTGCGTGTTTTTTTATTATTGTTGTTGTCAATATACAAAATTTTTTATTAGATTGTGTAATTTATGCTTATTGAGGAACACCTTGAAAACAATTTCTGGAGTGCCACTGGCGTTCGGAAACCTTAAAATTAAATCTAGTCATTATATTGAGACTTGAATAAAAGTATCCTAGTATGTCTATTACATTGGTATGGAATTATGGACGGTGTATGCACAAAGAAGTTTGGTCTTATAGAAGTTTAATAGAAACAATATATACACGAAATGGTTAGTGCATCTTGCAAAGGGAAAATAATGGTCAACATGCATGTAAGGTATTTAATTAGAGAATGTAAAGTGTTATGGCCTTATTTACCATCATTACTGTATTGGTAGCATTGAACATTGTTCGCATCATCGAGGTAGCAATTATAGTTGTCTCTTCCGCAATAACTTTCACAAATACCATAGACCCATGAAAGCTCAAAACCACATACCAATTCATTGAGGACGTCTGTACAGGAGATATTTGAGTCATCATTATTTGTTGGCCACGATGTCAGAAACATCTTCTCTACTTGGCACCACTCCTCCATTTCGGATGCGTTGGTTCTACCGACTTTAACATATCTATACCTCTTGGAGTCAGATGTAGAAGAAGAGTTGTCATTATAATTGCAAGTAGAAGTGTCCAAATACAATGGAGAATTCACTGGTTTTTCACAGCTCATCAAAGCCAAACTTCGTGATAGCTGTGGGTAATTCCAGTAAAACCTCGCATTCGGCAGATCCGTGGTATATGTAGGCGGATATACGTATTCGGATTCCGAACTGAAATTATATCGAGATAAAGAATAAGTCGGGGTGGAGAAGGAGAAGTAATTGTCCTTGTGCATACTCGAGTCCACAATCCGGATTGTGTAGTTGTTGTAACTGATTTCCTGGACATAGTATTTTCCTTCAAATAAGTACAGCACCGTACGATTGTTCTCATCACACGACAGTACATACCTTGAGTCCCCGCAGTTTTCTGGGTCGGTCTTCAATCGAAAAGGAAAGCTTATTTTGTGGATATTCCCACAAGAAGAAGCGGAGCAGGTATGATTAACCATGGCAGTAGCAGTAGTAGCACAGCAAGTTGGATGGAGTAATACAAGAGCAATAAGGACAGTGAGTCCTACAGTGAACGCCAATCCTCTTGCCATTGAGCAAGATGGACAGAGAGAGAGGAATATTTCCACTAGTACATACTAGAAAACTTCCACAGCTGTAGGCAATCACAATAAAAACTTCTTTCTGTGGTTTTCATAGCATCTTCAACATTAATAAAGTATAGTTTCCGCTTGAAGAAAGATGATGCGCAAGTTCGTGGTAGTGGACTAGTGGAACAATATCAACATCAATATCACACTGACAATATCTGGCGTTAGCACATACGTCATCTTGATTAATTCTTTGACAGTTATTAAGTTTTTTTTATTTACTTATTTATTTATTATTATTATTAAAATTTGGGTCCGTTTGATTGGGTTGACATAAGGATACTCAGGGATTGATTGGGGTGATATAAGGATACTCAGGGACGTAGGTATCTTTGGACTATTTTATATATATATATATATATATATATATATTAATTTTAACAATTTTGTCCTATAAAATTATATTTTGTTTCTCTTAAACAATATTACTGATCTTTTAAACGTAACGTTATACTCACAAACTTTTTACAACATTTTTATAAATTGTTTTATAGCAAATTCTTCTTGGTTTGTATAATGGGCTCTTTACTCACATAATTTTTTTACCTACCAGTAACCACTTATCATATCAATAATTTATAAAAAAGCTTGTAAAACTAAAAAATAGCTCAATAACAAAAATTATCAATAGTAAAACTAAAAAAAAAAAATTAAGCTCAACTAACCAATTTTATCCAAAATAAATAACTATGCAATTTAAAAAATTTTAAACAAAAATAATTTTGTTCTTACCCACAAAAAAAATAAAAATAAAATAAAATCTCAACAGCTAAGCCTAAGTAGTAGCAACGTCAGAAGTTGAAACTGCTGCACATAGTCAAAAATAAAGCCGCCTCCCAAACTCAAAGTTCTGGCTCCGGGGATAATAAAAAATATATGAGAGAAAAGTATAGAAAAAACTGACTTTATAGATGTTTAATTGAAGATGATGGAAGGATGGAAAATTGGTAAGGCCAGATGTATTTTAGCTACAATTAATGACTGAACTGCCTCTCCTCGTTATCTGCTGTTGCCACTTTTTTTTTTTCTTTTACGTAATTTTTTTTTCTTTTACGTTTTAGAAACTTTTTGCTTTTTTTCTTTTTTTGCTTTTTTTCTTTTTTTCCTGAGAAGAGACACTTTTTGCTTTTTGGTTTCAGACAACTGCTGGTTATTTTAATTATTTTATTTGGGCCGTGGGTGTGAATGTGATAGTGTTTTTAATTATTTTATACATATGCTATAGTTAAAAATAATGCCCAATTAAAACAAATGGCAAACAACCACCAAAAAAAAAAAAAATACCCAAATTTTTTTTTATTTTTTTAAATCATGCCCAAAAAACACAAACTCATTTTTTCAATCCCTACACTTTTCCATTCCTAACAAAACACAAATGAGGGAAATTAAAATATTTTTTATCATCTCAATTTTTCACCATTTTCTTATTTTCTATTCTCTCACTTTTTCATCTCCTCAACCAAACCGACCTTATAATT
The DNA here is from genome assembly GCA_030021035.2 of Notholithocarpus densiflorus. Classification (NCBI taxonomy): domain Eukaryota; kingdom Viridiplantae; phylum Streptophyta; class Magnoliopsida; order Fagales; family Fagaceae; genus Notholithocarpus; species Notholithocarpus densiflorus. The sequence goes on along the minus strand of JARYZH020000164.1, from coordinate 246,156 downwards.
AAACTAATCACGCACCAGTACACGGATTGAGATAGTCTATTGTGTAAAGTTCTTTTAATCTTAACATTTTATTTATGTCCAAATTTTGCCATGTCACTAATCCACTAACAAATAATGGTTTAAAAAATAACTACTCATAAATAATAATTATTACCTTACCTCTTTTACCTAATTAAACGAGGTCTCTAAGAAAACATGAAGTCATCCCATAGTCACCATCTTTTTCCCCTCTACTTTTTTTCAACCTGTTCCACAAATCCTTTGAAATGGGACGTAGCAAAATCATATTTTATGATCCTAAGTACCAAATTGCCAATTATGTACTTGAAAAAAAAAAAAAAAAAAAAAAACGTGTACGTATATGCTTAATTTAAAATTTAAAAAAAAAAATTTGCCCTGCAAAAATTGAAATTAATTTTAAAAAATTAATAGAAGACTAAAAAAAATGGAATGAAAACCCAGGTGCCTCTCTGCCATTTATATACGATATGTGCTTCACCTATTTGTATAACAATCAATTTTCTAAATAAGCAAAGTTAACACTCCATTTCTTCAGCACTCCTAGAGGCAGTTCTTTTGCATTTAACTCTAGAATGCTATTGCCACTATCGGTTTTTTTTTTTTTTTTTTTGCATTTAAGTTAATAATTATAATTTATGAGTAGTTATTTTTTAAACCATTATTTTAAGGGATTTTTTTTTTTGGAAAAATAGGCCCTTGCCTGAAAATATTATTAAGAAATAGAACAGTCTACTGAAACAAAAGCATCTACATCTGACGGAACTGATTTCATCCAAACTAACAAAGGAAAAAAAAAGCCTAGTTCTCTGGGCCAAAGCATGTGCAACAACATTGCCTTGCCAAATAGTGTGAGAGAAAGAAAAATTCCGAAGTGAGTTTACATGTATTAAGGTGTCCCTAACTAAGTGACCATAGGATGAAGAAAACAAGTCACCCTTTTGAAGAGCTTTGATACAAGTCTCTGAATCACCTTCAAAATGGCCTTGTTGAAGACCAAGTTCCAAAGAAAAAATCGCTGCTCTTCTAGCTGCTATCATCTCCTAGCATGCTTGTTATTAATTAATCCTAATTTTTATTGATGATAAAAATGCGAGTAACGACACGATCTTAATGGTTACTACCCGAGGCTTTTTTTTTGGTTTAGTGTCATAATTTTTCATTCATCTCTATTTGAGGTTTACAAATTGGTCCACTAATTTTACGCATTTGCAAATTGTTGATACAACTAAGAGTGTCATGAGACTAGTTTCAATAAATGAACAAATCCACATACAAACATATGATTTCAATGCTATTTTGGTATTATTTTTTGAAGCTAGCCTCATGACACTCTTAGTTATATCAGCAATTCACAAACACATAATATTAGTAGACAAATATGTAAATCTCAAATGAAGATAAATGAAAAATTATGACATTAAACCCCAAAATATAAATAAGTCTCAAAGCACGTGTCGAGCACATGCAATAAGGCTAGTTTAAATATAGTAAAAGGTAGGTGCCTCTTTTAAGTAATTCACACTCTTCCGTTATTAACTAATCTGACCATCTTCACTTTAGTCAGTAAGCTGATTGAAAATTTGTGAAGATCCCTAACAAAACTAAATGAAAGGTATTAATCTTAGGTGAAGAGAAATAAACAACAATTTTTTTTTTTTTTTTCCTTTTGCTTAAGAAATAAATGACAATTGAAACATAAATGAATGGATGGTATGTATTGAATATGAATCACCAAAAAGTTTTTTTGTTGTTGAATAAGAAATTTGGGATTTGCACTTTGCCTACACTAAAAACTAATTGGTGTCTTGACCTGATAATACTAAACAATCATCATTAAGGGAACGTCATAGGTACAATGTCAAACTTAATACATAATTTAATTATTTAATTGGTGTTTACCATGATTCAATTGTAATTACACATTCAAAATTAAGTAGCTCAAATCTGAAACTTGAGTAAGAAAAGAAAAGGATTTTTTTTTTCAAAATAACACCAATTTTCAAACAATGTTGTTAGTTAGCACCATTTCCAAACTATTTAGGAAACTAACATCTCGAGTCTGTAAGACTCGAGTTTACTATAGCAACTCGAGTATCACAGACTCGATTTCTATGAAAATTCACGTGGAAATCGAGTCTTACAAACTCAAGTTCCACAAAAGAAAACCCAAAAATCAAAACTTAAAACACAACACAACATGGGAAGCTCAGATGGAGAACTTTGGTGATAGATCAAGACCCAGAGAGACCTAGAGTGATAGATCAAGACCCAGAGAGAAAATCAACAACAAGAATGAAGAAACCCACCCAAAGACCCCGAGAGCTTGATTTCAATCGCCGCCGCCACCTGGGTTTGATCTCTCTAGTTTGTTGTTTTTGTTTTCGTTGTAAAACTTTCACACTCAATGCTAAACTCTGTTTCTCTTTATCTCTCTCTCTCTCTCTGGAAGAAAAGAGTAAATAGAAGAGTATTTCTTATTGAATGAGAAAGATGAACCAAAGAATACAAGGAGCTCTGCTTTTATAAGTACAAGCTGAGCATAAAAGAAGGGGGAAAATCAAAAACAGAAAAACTAACTTCTACACGTGTCTAACTAATTGATTCGTGGATTAAGGAGTTTGTTACAGAGATTAGAATTAGTTGAAGCCTCCTTTACACGTGTCTGCATCTAATCTGATTGGCCTTTATCAACTAATCTTTGTGTCATGTGATAACCACGTGCTTTGACATTTCTCTTCTTAACTACCTCAAGTGATTTCTTCTTTATACAAAACGATCCCGTTTTCTTCAGCTTCTCAACACTCCCTCTCAAGATAGTCGTTGTTGCTGTTGTTGATTGGCTATCTTGCAACTGTGCTGAGTCTACCTTAGGTTTGTAAATGTCAATCATTCCCAACTTTGTTACCAATTTAGAGAGGGCTGGAAAACCCAAAAGTTTAGTAAGAATATCTGCATTTTGGTTCACACCTGCTATATGAAAAGTTTTGATTATGCCCCTCTGAATTTTCTCTCTAACCAAATGACAATCTATCTCAATATGCTTGCTGCGTTCATGGAAAACAGGATTAGCAGCTATGTGAAGCGCTGCTTGGTTATCACAATACAACAGTGCTGGTCTTTTGTGCTCTACTTGTAGATCCTTCAAGAGCTATTTCAACCATACAATCTCACAAGTGGTTGATGCCATGGCTCTATAATCAACTTCTGCTGAACTTCTAGAGACTGTCCCTTGGTTTTTTGACCTCCAGGAAATTAAAGACTCCCCTAGATAAACACAATAACCTGTTGTAGACCTGCGAGTATCTGGGCACCCTGCCCAATCTGCATCACAGAAAGCTTTTAAGTGCAAATCTGAATTGCTAGAGAGAAAAATACTAACTTTGTCTATTGTTCTTTGGTGAATTCCAGAACCCTATCACCTTGTGGATTTAAAGAACCCCTCGTAGATTCAAGATTTTCATTCAGAAGCTAACATGTTTAATTTCTTTTTCCATCCAGAAAACAGAGTGTTTGTTTTCTTGTAACTTCCGCAACATCAAATTCTATCGATTGTGCTATGCTATATATTTGATTTTTTTCCCCCATTTTCCATCAAATTCTATCCATTGTTCTTTGGATGGAGCCTTGTTTTGGCCTTTCCCCCTTTAAAGTATATATATAAAGTATTAATTTTAACAATTTGGTTTAATAAAATTACACTTGCCCTGTAACAATATTATTGTTCTAACTAACAAGCTCAAAAATACTTCGCCCCCTGACTTTAGTCAACATGACCCACCGTCACTAATCTAAACGAAACACGGAAAATGGAATTTTCTTGGAAGACTTCATATAATTATGTGGCAGGACTTTAGTTGGTCCAGCTTGCTTACTACGTTTACCAGTGCTGAGAAAATGATCACTCTGCTTTCTCAAAGTGGACAGACTAGCATAGTCACAACCGGCTGTGTTTCTTTCTCTACTCAAACCGCGTAATACCATTTTTTTTTAATTTAAAAAAAAAAAAAAAAAAGTCTTTGAGAAAGCAGACAGACTAGCATAGTCACAACCGGCTGTGTTTCTTTCTCTACTCAAACCGCGTAATACCATTTTTTTTTAATTAAAAAAAAAAAAAAAAAGTCTCCTGTGTGGACTCATACCTAATAGTTAGGTATAAGAACACGACTCTTTGAGTGCTGAACGGTTTCATCATATACATCATTTCAATGCCATGGAAGGTGAGACAAGGTACGCGTGGTCTTTGAGTGCAGGTTGAGGATTAGATAGATAGGCACTCAAGAATTTTAAACAATTTTTGTTTTTATCATCTCACTTGTGTTTGGTAGCATGATGGTGGTGGTGGTCCTAACCTTGTAGCATTTTCCTTGCAATCAAAGTGGCAAAGTGCAATTTACTTTTTTCCTCAGTTTTTTTTTTTTTTTTTTTTTTTTTTTTTTTTTACTTTTGTTGCAAATAATCTAATTTTTTGTTTTTTTTTGGCAATAAACTAGCTTTTAACTTGCCTTTGGTCACGCACTTAACATAAAAATTATTAAAAATTATATTTTTTTAAATAAATATTATGCAAATAAACTACCACAAATAACGCACTCTAAATCTCCTATCAATGAATTGAAGTGTATAAATTTTGTGGCAATTTTTCTTACTCTAAAGCCAAAGGTTACCATAAATATCCTTTTGTTTAAATAAAATTTTGTTATTCATATACTTTCTGGCATCTAATTCCAAACCAAAAAATAAATAAAAATAAGAAAGCTTTGGAAAAAAAAAATCAACTTTGAGAACCATAAAAAAATTATAAAATGATGAGTATGAGGTTAATAGGAAAATATAACTCTGAGAAAATAGAAAAACCAAAGAATTTGATATGGAAATAGTGCATTCAATTTGATGCTATTGGAAATGCTCAGCAATTATGTTATATACTCACCAAAAAATACAGTAAAAAAGGAAGAAGATTATTTTCAATACATAATTCGTTTTCCTATTCTTTTAGTTAGATCAACACCCAAACATACGGACAAAAGAACCTACATTTAAAAAAAAAAAAAAAAAATTATAATTGAATTTAGTAAATTAATTAAGAAAAAATAAAAAGAAAATAAATAATATATTTTTCCGTCCTAAAGTCCAATCATTTTGTCAATTACTAATAAGATTGATCCAAAAAATAAACCTTTTTTATTTTAAAATTAATGAGAGAGAGATGAGTAAGACTTAAGAGCCTTTACCCCCATCCAATATTGCTGGTAGTATTGAAGACCTGTCGATACTGGTGATCCTGAACGAGTTGGTAGCATATTTTGAAGTAGTTAATACCTTCAATAAGGCAGTACCAATAAGTTTAGGTATTCATCAACTTAAAAGTATTTTCATTTTTGTTTTAGGAGTCTTAGGTGTAAGCCAATTAATTATTTCTATTTTTGAGGTCCTTTTAAACCAACTTAATTTTTAGGGTGAATTAAATGAAATTGCTAAAAGTCTAAAAAAAAAAAAAAAAAAAATTAGTTTTATATTTTATAAAATAACTATATATTATTAAAACAATATTCATTGGGCCGGACGGCCAGGGCCTCCTTTGTCTCTTAGAGCATTCGCATCAGGAAATGCTATCCCATCTCATTTTACCATCCCAAAAAGTTACTTTATCAATTACATAATACCATTTTACAATACATCCAGCATCCCAACTTTTATTTTCCTATTCTACTCATTAAAATAATATTTCTATACAATAAAATAATATATCCCAAAATCATCATCCTTTACAATACAACACATTATTTATTCTTTCTCTCTCATTCTTTCTGTTCAAGAACGACCACAAATTTACTGAAACCACTATCACCAAAAGCCCACCACCGCTGCACTACACACACCTGACACCATCACCACCAGCAACCCATAATCTACCATCAACACCAAAAAAGAAAAAGAAAAAAGAAGTGAAGAGACTATAGCACTAAACCACCATCAACACAATCAACACCAAATGTAGCAACCCATGGTCCCCACCACCGTGAGTAAAACCCAAACCCATAGCAAGCAAAACCCTAACCCACGGTGGCAAACCCACGGCCACAATCAATAAACACCAAGGTGGTAAACCTATGTTGTCGCCGTCAACCAGAGAGAGAGAGAAAGCGTCGCTGTCGTCGGCCAGGCCGAACTGAGTGGGAGTGGTGGCTCGCCGTGGTGTGGTGGCTATGGGTCCCACGGTCCCACGTCTTCGTTCGCATCAACGCCGGCCTGGGCCTCTTCGTCGTCGCGCTTCTTATCGTCCCCTTGTTGGACGTGTTCTACCTCTGGGGCCGGATCGGGTTGTACGACGAGTTTTACGTCACAATTGGGGCAATGGGTCTCTGCGGCCTGGCAGACACGTTGGTCCAGGGTGGTGTCATTAGTGCCGCCGATGAAATGCCTGAGCGTTACATGCAAGCAGTTGTTGCTGGCATTGCCGCTTCAGATCAATTTTAAGCTTTTGCAGCTATGGGTTTTGGGTCTGAAGAGAGCAGAGAAATAACAAGAGAGAGAGAGAGAGAGAGAGAGAGAGAGAGAGAGAGAGAGAGAGAGAGAGAACCAATTTGGAATTGTTTAATAAAAAGTATGAGAGAGAGAGAATTAAATAATAATATTTAAGTTTAGAATTGTGCTACAGTGCAATTCTAAGAGCATCTCCAGCAGATTCTCCAAATTTTTGTACTGTTTGAAAAATGAATAGTAACTTTTACCTTGGGAAACAGCTGCAACACATACAAAAAGAGGTTTCACATAGATTTTCTCATTGACTAACAAAGGAGTAAATTAGCTTAGTTTTAATATTGCAAATAAAGACATTATTTTGCTTTTGACCAAAATTAAGTGGCAAATAATCCAATAGAAAAGTGTCCATATATGAGTGCAATTCCCTGGGTTTTGTGGGGTAATGATGCTAGAATGCCGGTGCCATTAAGGTTTCACTCTTTGACTGCGGTCCGACAAAGATTGACCTAATACGCAAACTTTAGGGAAGACAATATAGCTAGGTCGGTTAATAATAAGGTTCTTTTTTCTCACCTACCCTTGTTAGGACAAAGAAGTGAAATTTTCCTTGTTAAGTGTTTTGAGGGATTGCAAAATTTCCGGTCCAATCAGCACTATTTTGCCCCCACATAATTTTTTGATATGACATGATTAAATTCTGTTTACACCATCTTGCCTCGTCTCGTCCTATCTTGTTCTGACACGAATATATATATTCACATCCAAAACATTCACCTCCCTCTCCAGTAGCCTACCAACCATTCAATTCATTTATCCCTCTCTTACTCTTATCAACAAGGTTTTAAAAAATCAGAATCTTACGTAATATCGTGGAAGGTAGGTGGGATCGTGGATCGGATCGTGAATCGTAAGATCCTACATTATTTGAAAAAAAACAAATTGGTATGTTAAATAATCACATAAATTATACATTCATAAAAACCAAAAATTTGCATTCATTTTATGTAATTACATACATCATTACATGTGAGTTCCAGTTATCTCAACTGGTAAAATCTATGATGGTTGTATAAGAGATCTGGGGTTCAATCCCCGCCTACACCAAAAACTGATTGGTGTTTTGGTCTGATGAGTTATCATCAGGAGCAAACGTCATAGGTTGAAACTCTCTAAAATAAAAAAAAAAAAAAAAAATACATCATTACATGACATCCATTTATAAGCATCATTTAAAGAGGCCAAAAATCTCAAAATGTAACACTTTATTGGGATGTTATTTTTCATTTGGTTCAACTAACACTCTATCTCTCTACATCAAAATAGCAAAACTTGGTTGATTGGGATATTATTTTTTATTTTGTCCAATTGAGCCTTCTGTCAAGTTAGAGAAGATTACAAGAAACTAGGTTTGTTTGGAATCGTCAGAATCGTACGATCCTGAACAATCACTAAGATCCTTGAAAGATCCGAATCGTTTTGGACAGGTGGGATCGTAAAATTGTAGGATCGTAGGATTCAGATCGGGATTTTGACAACCATGCTCATCAGTGTAAAAAAAAACTTCATTACTAATGGCAAAATATGTTCACCACAATGGCAAGACACCCGGTCCAACCTTACCTCCCTTATTGCCATCCTTATAAGATGTCCAGAGCTTTTAAAGAGCTTGACTATTATTCCAAGTGTATATTGTCTCCCTATCCATCACACACTGGATAATTAAGAGGGGGAATTCCTTAGAGTGACCCCAAGATGATAACTAGGAATTTTGAACTCAAGACTCCATGAATTTCATTAGACTTTAAGAACCACTAGACCAACTATGATATCCCAAATTGTGCAAAACCAATTGGATTGGATTATTTGAATGTGTGTTGTGCAGGCATGTGTTGAGTCTCACATTAAATATTCACTAAATGGAACTTGGGTTTATAAGTGATTGTGAGGAGCCCCAATTGCAATTTAACTAGTCCTTTTGGGGTATAAGTGTAGATTTGACTATCACTTTCCTCGAATTGTTACAAATGATATCTGAGTTTAATTTGTTATTAGCGCTTACATTATAGAGTCTAAAATGGAATTTTCCTTAATATATTTCTACCAAATAATGATGGTTTGAAGTGCTTTTTTTGGTTTGGGCTGATAACAAAGTTCATATTAGGGTTTAATTTGTTATTAGCCCTTAAACGATAGAGTTTAAAATGGAATTTTCCTTAATATTTCTCTACCAAATAATGATGGTTTGAAGTGTTTTTTTTTTTTTTTTTTTTTTTTTTTTTGGGTTTGGGCTGATAACAAAGTTCATATTTGCTCACTCAATCACCAAATAATGATGGTTTGAAGTGTTTTTTTGGTTTGGGTTTGCTCACTCAGTCACCAAATAATAATGGTTTGAAGTGTTTTTTTGGTTTGGGCTGATAACAAAGTTCATTTTTGCTCACTCACTCACATATTTAGTGCATGTACTTCGTGGATCAAGATATACAAGTAACTGGCCCACTGACATCAACCCAAAGCCTCCCTATTGGGCAAGCAATGGAAAAATCCATGCATAAAACAGAACCATGGGGCAGGTTTGGGCCGCATTCTCATCACTGTTTCTAGGACAGCATGACTCTGTTGGGATTGAGTCAAGGCAAGCTACATGTGGAAAAATGATTGGTTCTGAGGCAAATTAAAAAAAAAAAAAAAAAATCAGATATTACATTTAAAATCTTTCATGATTTGTGGTTGTCTACCGCATTTGGCTTGCAAGGAATGTCATAGTTCATGAAGAAAGAATTTGGACTAAAGAGCAGCTAAAGAGAAACATCATTAAGGATGTCAAAGCACCATCGCGCATCCTTGGTGCGATGGTCATTTCACAAGTATAAGTGTTTGTAGGGGTGTAGGGGGTAAAGACCGGAGTTCAAGTCTCCATGATGGAGTTTTACACACATATACACTTAGATTATTCTATAATAAAATTTCTATCTTGTAAAAAAAAAAAACAAAAAAAAAAATGATGTCAAAGCTAGGCTAGAGTTTAAAACCAAGTTCAAGAAGTCAGTTTTAAATGCTACCATATGTTGTAATTGGGGGATTGATACAGGTAGTATTTTAATTTGATTCTAGAAATCCTGTGATGCTGTGCTTTTGCCAAAGTGCTATTGTATTGTCTGTGTTACTGTGCTGAAGGTGCTAGTTTGGATACCTTATAGATGTTTTGTTTAGTTGTTAGTGTGTTTTGCTTTGCCATTTGTTTTGGCTTGCTTTGGTTTTATAGTTAGCTTTGTATTTTGGTAACTGCAGCAGGGAGGTTTCGCTGGTTTCTTGGGATCTCCCTTTGTAATATGTGTTTGTTTCAATGACTAAAGCAACCCAAAAAAAATGTTTGCAGGTCTTTTAGAATTAGTTTTTAGGGAGACATTTAGCTCTCTGATACAACACAGATTTTTCTAGCTGAATTAGCCTACACATTAAAAAATTTAAAATTTCATTCAGCCTTAGACATAAAGAAGTAAAAAACAAGTCCTGGCAGAATCAGAGTGTGTAGGAAAAGAAAAGAAAAAACCATGATATATTTTCAACAATATATCGTGCGTTCAGAAATGATCCTATATTGGGTTTGTTTGTTTAATTCTTTTCCAAAAAATATAAATGATATCTTGCTTCAGTTCATAATAAGGTTTCTGGTAGCTTATTAGTAAAAGCTAATCAACAAATCCAAACTCCAACTACTGTGAGTACAAGAGTATTTGGTTCAAGAAGAGTTCCCATATCTGTAAACTGGACTCCTAAATAAGCATCCACACTCCACAGCCTATGATCTATACAAACATATAAAACTATTAATACATGCCACTGTCACCATGACTAGGAAACAAATAAAGTTCATATATCCAAATATAAATTCAGGAATTTCACTGTCAACCTTTCTCATTCGCCATCAAAATATACAAATCCTTACAGATAAGTTTTAATGAGATGCATTAAGTTACAACAGGTCTATACATTTGCACATTACTGAGTTACTGGCTATTAATGAGCATGTTTCATCAACGAACTTAATGAACCTAAAGAAGAAGAGTAAAGATTTCATTGCCTCTTTGTTATGATGAGGAAGAACTCATCTGTACAAATCTTTGAGCTTCCTCAATGCGACCAAAACGGTTGAGAAGTCCAATGATTATAGAGTAATGTTCTTCAGATGCCTTTATTTTATATCTATGATGCATTAAATTAAATATCTGGCAAGCATCATCCACAAATCCAGCGTGATCACAAATAGACAGAACCACTTTGAAAGTGAAATGGTTTGGAGTAAAACCACCCGATCTCATCTGATCAAACTGAGCAATTGCATCTTGACACTGGTTATTATATCCATATGCCTCTATAATTGCAGTCCATGTCATTACTCCCTTAACGGGGATTGCATCAAAAACTGACTTTGCATGACCAATTGCTCCACAACTCCCATACAATTTCACAACTGCCGCAGAGACAAAATGGGTACACTCAAAATTCTTCTTCAAGACTTGTCCATGTACCTCCTTCCCAAGCTTCAAACTTTTTAGTTCACCACAAACACTCAATATCCTTGCTATCGTAACTGAATCTGGCCTGTGTTTTGACAACTGCATTGACCTAAACACACCAAGTGCTTCATTTAGATGCCCATGTTCTACGTATGAATCAATCATGGCTGTCCACAAGATCACATTCCTCTGTTCCATGCCATCAAACAATTTTAAAGAATACTTCAACAGGCCACACTTTGAGTACATTATCATCAAAGAGGAAACAATAGATACATTAGGCAGGAACCAATTCTTCAAAGCATAAGCATGAATCTCCTTCCCTTGAATCAGAGCCCTCAACTCTGCACAAACTGGAAGAACAGTGGCAACTGTGACAATATCAGGCTTAAACCCTTCCTGCTGCATCCAAATTATTGATCTCAAAGCCTGCTCAAGCCTCCCATTTGAAGCATAACCTGACATCAAAGCAGTCCAACAAATAGTATTCCTCTCCATTGATGCATAAAACACCTGCCTCCCTGATCCCATGTCCCCACACTTACAATACATGTCAATCAAGGCAGACTGAATGAAAATCTGCCTCGAGTAACTCTTTGTCTTCAACACATAAGCATGAACTTCTCGGCCTAATCTATGTGCCCAAACTTCTCCAATAACAGGAAGTATTGTAGTCAATATAACCGAGTTTGGCCTTAGCCCTTCTTCTACCATTCTCCTCACATACTCCAAAGCTTCCTTTTGCAACCTATTGTGTGCAAAACCCGCAATCATCGCTCCCCACACCACAACATCCCTCTCACCAATCTCTTCAAAAACACGACGCGCAAGCTTAATCTTTCCACATTTAAAGTACATATCAACCAAACTCGTCCCAAGAATTGAACTATCAAAAAAACCATTCTTTATCAAAAGGGCATGAGTCTTTAAACCTTGCCAAAGCGCAGATGCACCGGCGAAACTCTTGATGACATTAGAAAAAGAATAAACATTCAATCCGACCCCTAATTCCCTCATTTCAGTATAAGTCGAAAGCACATCACGATATCGCCGCCTACCCGATATCACACTGCCTCTAAGCAAGGCATTCCACGAATACACATTCTTACTAGAACATTCATCAAACAGTTGGTGTGCATCTTCAATCGACCCACAAGCCGTGTACATATTCACAAGTTTTGTACGTAAAAACTCGTTATTTTCAAGCCCATTAATCCTTATATGAGTGTGAACTTGTTTCCCTTCGGTTAAGGATTTGGTTCGAACACAAGCAGTAATAAGAGAAGAAAAAGTGGTGGGGTTAACAGGTATACCTTGTTGGTCCAAGTAGTCCAATATGGCAAATGCTTGTTTGAGCTTGTTTTGCTTAGCAAATCTTTGGATGTCTTTGTAAATGGCATATGGATTTTTGGTGTGGAGAGGTAAAGATTCTGGGAATGCATCTTTTTGTGAAAATGGTGGTGGCTTTTTGGATGGAAATTTGGATGTTTTTTTGCGTTGTTGTTGGTGGGTGTTTGATGGTGGTGGCTTTGGGTTATGGGTTTGGATTGGTACTGGGGATTTTGTTGAGGCTTTGGTTTTGAAGAAGTGGGAGTTTCTGTTGTGGATGTAGTTAACGAAGGGATTTGGGTGGAGATGTAGAGTCAATGGAAGTGTAACTTCCATGAATTTGTCTTTTGGGGTTCACAAAAACACACAGTTTGTTTGGTTTGGACTAGACAGAAGGAATTGGGTTTAGTTGCTTGTTTCTTTATCTACTTCAGCACTCGCCTAAGTGGCTAAGGTGCTTCAAGCCAAATATTTTATTTGGACACAGCACTAGACATATTTTTAAAGTTTTGGGAGCCTTTACTTTTCAACGAATAAAATCCTAGTTTTTAAACTTTTTTTATTTATTTATTTATTTTTAGAGAGAGTTTCTACTTATGGCGTCCGCTCCTGATGATAGCTCTTTATCATCAAACCAAGATACCAATCAGTTCTTGGTGTAAGCGGGGATTGAACCCCAGATTTCTTATACAACCATCAGAGAATTTACCAGTTGAGTTAACTGGAACCCACTCCTAGTTTTTAAACTAAATTAATAAAGCTTTGGGTTTTGTCGATTCCAAAGTGAAAGACCTCATGAATAAAATTCAAGAGCTCTAAGGTGAAGAAATGATTTGAAAAACTGAAATTGTGCGAATTTGTGGCTTACTAGAGGTGATAAGAATTCTAAAACATTTATGCAATCATTTAGAAGAAGGATGAATTTTTATAGAAGCTTAAAGATGATAATGGGGCTTGACTATGGGAGAGAATGGAATTTGGGCAGTTTTTTTTTTTAATCACTTTCAAGGTTTATTTAGCTCTGCTTGTTACCATAAAAATGAAATCATAATTTTAATTATATAAAAAATTTCACAATTTGATAACGATGAGACTAGTCACTTCTTACCTAGTAAGATAAACTCGTCACACATATGGACCTCTGTCCTCAAGTGCTATTAGTAACTCAGACTCAAGCTTTTGTGACGAGGAGAATAAAGGTCAACCACTAAACAAACACTAAAAATTTATAAGTAGTGATTGATTTACAATAAAGATGATATGTAAAAATTGATGTTACACTAATTATAAATTTATAATATGCTCAACTCAACAAATTATGAAAAATTTATGAGATTTGTTGTTTATAACCTTGAAAATTAAAAGCTTTAAAAAGTAAGTGGACAATGTTTCACTTACTCTTCCACACGAATATACCAAATCAAATCCAAGACTATGTTCCCCAATAATCTAGGCAGGTAGTATATGTGTCTGGCTGAGAAGTGTCAGAAGTGCTTAAACTTAAAGCCTTAAACAACAAACCCCACCAAAACAATGCTCTCTCTCATTTCTCCTTCACCTCCTCTCCTTCACTTCACCACTAACAAAGCCACTCTTCAAAATTTCATCATTCCAAGTACTTCTTCTAACACAAGAGGCAGTAGAGGAAGATGGGTACCACGAACTGTTACAAGAGTCTCATCCTCAGATGAAATCAAGGTTGCCACTGCATCAATCCCAACAACAACAACAACAACAACAACAAAGGTAAATGTTGATGATGATGACGAGGATGTTGTTGTAGAATCTGCTGAGGAAGTTGTGAGAAAATTCTATGATGGAATCAATGGCCGCGACTTGGCCTCCGTGGAGGACCTCATTGCCAGTAACTGCGTGTACGAGGACCTTATCTTTGCAACTCCTTTTGTTGGTCGCAAGGTACACCACATTTCTCAACCTATTTTTCTTCAAATGTCACACACACTGCCACACATGCGTATGTATAATTGTATATGGATATTTTACGTTAGTATATGTACTCGTATAGGCAAAACTACAATACAATGATACAATTAAATTCTTTAGGGGCTGTATTGCTTAATGTAGTACAAATAGTAAATATGTGATTTATTGATCAAAACAATCAAATGGTTAAATTTAATTGAAAAACTCAAGGTAAGCTACTAGGAAATTGTATCTAAAATTTTCCGAAATCTCCCTTTTTGTTAACGGATCCACCCTCTTCCCCTTAAATTGTAATTCATGATTTTGAACATTTAATCTTTTCTTAATCCATATTTTTAGGATACTCAGTTAACAAAACCTTGTCTTTAAACAATTGAAAAGGATGTATGTAATTCTCGTAAAAAAGTTGTATCTAGTCAAACAAACTGAGGACAAGTGGAACCAAACGAGCATACATATATGAAGAAAGGTCGTTTAAGTATTAAATCATGTTAGAACAAAATGTATATTGGTATGGTGTTTTATGATCAGGGGAAAATCAGGGCAAACCTTAGTCCACCCCAACTTGGACTTTAACTTGGTGTCCAAAATATAATAATTTAGACGGAATGTTTCCAGGTCTAAAGTCATCACTTTAGTTTTGAGTTTTGATTCTCCACTCTCTGGTTTTTTTTGAGTCGTGTTGATTGTCCTATTCTGAAAGATGGATCTATCCCAATTCTAATATGATTAGGAGCTATTAGGATAAGCAAACTGAACACTAATTGGTCCATGATAATTGAGTCACATATCTTTTTCTAGTCATTTATGGTAAAATGCACCTATTTTTTCCAAGAAAGAATGAACAATATAATTCAAGAATTCTTCCTAGTTCCTATCATACTGATAATGCTTTCTTTGACTTTTGCTTATATATATCCAAAATACCAATCCTGCATTTTGTTCCCCAATATCCTAAATAGGCAGTTTCTGTGTCTATTTGAGGTACTTAAATTAGCCATATCTATCAACCACGCAGATGAACCTGCTTCATCTCGTATATCTTCTATAACAAAGCCACTCCCAGTTTCATTACGCCTTGTAGTACTTCTCCTAACACAATAAGTAGAACAAGGAGGGTGTCACTGACTTTTAATAGGGTCTCATCACCAAGAACAATAACTACAACCAATGGTGATGATGATGAGGATGTCATACAGTCTGCTGCATATGTTGTGAGGAACTTCTACGAGGGAATCAATGTCCACAATTTGGTCTCCATGGAAGAACTCATTGCAGGCAACTGTGTGAATGATGTATAGAGAGAAAGAAGTAAGATAATTAACATGGTTTGGCCTAATGGTTCATCTCCACAGCCAAATCTAAGCAGCTATACTGAATATGTGTTACAACAGATCTAATGTACATTAACTTTAGTATGGTAACCCTAAAGACATGGTAGCCCTTGGTATACAAAATTATGGTAGTCCATGGTATTCTAGAAAACCACAATCTATGATAATATCCTCATGTATAATTTAAATATTTTATAATTCATAACTTTCAACGAAGTATAAGAATGTCTTTCAGGAGCTTATTAAACTGACATTCTCATATTGTTTCATCACTCCCTTTATTTTTTTCATAATATAATTCATGTGACTTTGGCACCCTTTGAATTTCATGAGGCGGATTTGAGTTTGTTGATAAGGAAGCATATTAAAAGTCAATGATGTCTCTGAGAATTACTAGTGTTTGTTCACATGGTGGAGGGGAATAAAGTAACAGCAGGGAAGATGTTTTCTTCAATAGATTTTGTTTGGTGGTAACAGTTAATGAGATAGGGCAAAAGAGAAACACCTCCTCTTTCCTGGGTTTCTTATTGCAGGATTTTAAATTGGACATTTTTCAAAGGAATCACTCATAAAAATTTCTAATCTGATTTATCAACCTAAAGATACAATCTTTAGACCAATTTGAATCATTGAAAACCTCAGCAACTTGATACAGCATGAATATGACTATATGAAAAAAAAAAGGTGGTAAAAACATCTCTCTGTTTCATTTATGTATCTCTTCCCTTCTCTAAACATAGTTTGATTCAATATGTAGGAAATCCTGCAGTTCTTCAAAAAATTCACTGATTCCACCTCCATAGACCTCCAATTTGTTATTGATGATTTGTCTACTGAGGATTCTTCAGCAGTTGGAGTGACATGGCATTTAGGTATGTTGAAAAATATCCTATGCTTTTTACCTTCTTTCATCCCAGTAAGTATTAGTTACCTCTTTAGATTTTTTTTTTATTTTCAACCTGATTAATGTGGGAAATAACTTCAGATTGGAGGAAGAGGCCTTTTCCTTTTAGCAAAGGATGCAGCTTTTATCGATTGGAGGTCGTGAATAAAAAGAGACAAATAATGTAAGTGATATTTTAATGTTGAATATGTAGTATACTATATACTATCTGCAATGGATTATCTAACCCTAGTTGAAAGAATCTGCCTTAAGAGAATTTCATTAACCCTTAAATAAGGGTATTGTTTGCAATCACAATTTTGGTTCCACAAAAAGAGAATAATTTGAATTCTGGGTTGAAAAATAATTGATTGTGAGAGTCCAATGTTTCTTCACTTTGTATATATCTTTGAGATGATGCAAATGGGAGTTATCAAAACATCAAAACTTGCTTATTCCTGATGTAAATACAAATAAATTTTCAATTTAAGAATAAAAGAACTTGCATCATGTGCTAGCGGCCTAGTGCCTGACCTTACAAGTTGGCATGTTTAATCTCAGTCCAAAAGGTAATACTTGTCCTATAATTTATTTATTTTTGTCTAAATTAGATAAAAATTCCATTCCACCCTGATTTCTTTATTTGGATGTGGTAATCATTAGATTACTTGGCTAATTCTTTTTGAAAACCCAATTGAACATATTTTTATAACTACCATTTCAACATGATAGATTTTTTATATTCATGATGATTGTACTATTAGTTTTGGAAAAATTTGCAGAATATGGCATTGATTTAACCTACCTGAGACATAATGATTGGACAACCTCAGACTAGAGGTTCTGCTTTAACCTCACCAGCTCCAACCTGGCAAAAGGAGCACCTTCTCACCCTTAGCCAACATAGGGTCCATTGCTCATGTCCTTTTTGGTATAACTTTAGTATGTTGGACTCCATGGTGCCACCAAATCAATGATAAGAATCTCCATTATGTTACGCCTTGCTGCTCCTGTTCCTTCCTGAAAGACCAAAGATTTTAAAGAGAAGAAACCCTTGAAATGCAATACCTTGTCATCCAAGATGCCAATCATACAATGAGGCCCCTTTTCTTCAATACTTAAATAGTAAATTAAGATGATAACTTACATATTTATGGGGGAATTCAATACTCCCAAATAAAAGGGAGTTAGTCTAGGGTCCATTCAGTAATAAATAAATAGGACTTTCTATTGGGAAAAATCACTGATTAACCACAACTGCTTAAAGTTAAACGGTGTATGCCTTAAGATATGTTTTTTAATCATAGACAAAGTTTAGCTACAAAATTGGTTGTAGCCTTAGGCTACAACTTTATTCAATATCTTTTTTTTGAGGATGAATTTTGACAAATCCACTATTGAATTACATCTTCTTCTTATCTTCTCCTTATCTTCTCCATACTTGCAAAATTTCTAAAAAATTAAAGATCTCAATAAATTGTTTAAATTATAAGTTTTTGTAGTTTAAAATTATGCATAAAATATAAGCTTATAGATCATATAATAAATAATATCCAATTGACACAAAATTTAACATGTATATTAAGAACGCAAGAACATGCAATTCAACGGTTATCAATAAATTGTTTAAATTGCAATTCAATAGCTATGTTATCAATAAATTGTTTAAATTGCATGTTTTTTGTAGTTTAAAATTATGCATGAAATATAAGTTTATAGATCATATAATAAATAATATCCAATTAACACAAAATTTGACATGTATATTAAGAGCGTAAAGAACATGCAATTCAACTGTTATATTTTCAAAATAAGTAGTAATGTTTATTTTATTAAGATTGTAGCCTTAGGTTACAACCAATTTTATAGCTAAACTTTGTCTTTTAATCATATTGTACAACTGGTAATTTTAATCATATAGTCTCTCTTGGCCATTTGAAGCCATGCTTTACATACTTCTTACCGATATGGTCTTGCTCTGATTTTTCACTTTAATTTCAAGGGTGCAAATCTTTCATTTGAATGAAAAATTGAAAACAGGATCAGGTTAGCTCTGCCAGTCCACTGACAATTCCCTCTTGTTGCTCCTTCATTAATCATTACTTTAGACTTTTAGTGCTTACCATGAGGAAGCAAAATGTAAAGGATAGACAATAAGAGGTAGATTTATGGTTAATTATGAAGATTATATATGGATTTTTTGTTGGTAATGTAAAATTCTCCAACTAACTGCTTGTTATATATGGAGCAATTCTCTACTAGGAAACTTGTTTCAATCAGAAACTGCTAACATACTCTATAAAACCTCATCTAAAAAAATTGTGTTTATTTAGTTCATAAGATGCTTATAACATATTTGCACCATGCACTGCAAAGATTGCATAGATTGTGTTGGGAGACTAATCTTGCTTTTTTCAACATACAGTTATGGACGAGATATTGTAGAACCTGCAATCAAACCTGGGGAGGCAGCTTTGGTATGTAAATAAGCCATCACACACATTTTTTGCCCTTTGGATGTCAGCTAATAATACACATGTCCAGAGATAGACCGGAAAACAAGGAAAAAAATTAGAAGAGAGAAATAAAAATAAAATGTCAGAATACCACTCTGTGTGGGTGCACACGCATGCGTGAATGCTTTCCTTCATATCCTCATATTACCCCTAAAATCTGAAAATTATTTTGGTTGAACTTGAGTATGCATTGGTCTGTTTCAGCCCTTGCTTACAAACCTTGCTTAACTGCACTAAGTTGGTGTTGAGATTGCATGAATTTGGAGAGAAACTTATTATATCTCACCTTTGATACCCTATTTTGTTTTTCCCTGATAACCCATATATTTCAATTTTCTGATGGTCTTCCTAGTAACCAATTGATATAAAAAAATAAATTTTGCATTGATGGATAAAAATTTAAAATTGTATTGATTCAGTTATTATGCTTATGCATACATTTTATCCTTCTAATCAAATTACTGTATGTGTGCAGGTGGTTATCAGAGGTGTAACTTGGCTTCTGCAGCAATTTCCTCAGCTGGCAGACCGGCTATGATAGCAGCTATCAAGCAATTATTTTTTCATCTTTAATAGAAATGATTATAGGCTTATTTAAATTTGATAAAGATTTAAATTTTAGGTTCAAATGTATAGTTAAATCTGCCCCCAACCACACTGTATTCTTTACTACGCTGTTACTTTAATATGCAACAACATATTTGGTGATCAGTTTCTTCAATTATATCATTACAGTAAAATATTTCTGGTGCGCAATGCTCTTTGTGGTCACATGCTGTATTTTAAAGCCACAGTGTTTTTCTTGCATAGAACACATTAAACACCAAGAATAAGATCATAGCTAAATAATTTGGTTAATGCCATTGGGCCTCTTCTGTGGGTTCAAAAACTTGGGGTCAAATCCCCTTCTTACATTCAGCAAAAATAAATAAACATGGATGCCATGGTCGAAGATGCCTGTAGAATAGAACATAGTGAAAACTTATAGTTCTTTTTTTTTTTCTTCATTTTTTTTAAATTTTATTTTAGTTTTAATAATAGAAGAAATTGCATAGGCATAACAAGAGAAAATTTTAAAAAGATATAGACTCATCCATCAGTTTACAGAAGGACCGGTTTCTCAAAAAAAAAAAAAAAGTTTACAGAAGGACCTTAGAGCCATTGAGAGTTAGACCAGCTCATGTTCATGTTGGCTTTGGAAGCTATTTTGGCCAAACCAGCTGCTTCATTTGTGCCATAAATCCATTTTGACTGGGAGTTTATAAGGTTCAAAATATCAAAAAGAATAGGATACACCTTACATGCAATCTTCATTTATGCCAGATCAGGTTGCTCATGCAAGAGAAAGCCAAAATGACCAAAAAAATCTCGCAGTAATAACTCTTTCTATAACATGAACTCTCTCACAGAGTTGTCATCAGCGCCATAGCCATGAATGGGCAGAGAGAGAGCTAAAATTACCGCGATGCTCAAAGTCACAAAGAAGATTTCAGACAATTCAAAACTTCACCACTTTGATGGTAACAAAATGATTTTCTCGTTGAGACTGACCAAAACCATGGCTGAAACCAAAAGCTCATGACCAGAAATTCACTATTATTTTATTTATATGCTTGAAAAGGCTACGAGGATGATTTTGATCCAGAGGTATTTTTCTACATCCTTTTAAATTGAAACTCATTTTGCAAATTCCTTTTGTTACAAAACAAGAGAAGTTACTATTATAAACTACATTTCTCTTCACATCATTACCCTCTAACCAATTCGAGCCTAGTTTTTCTGTTGAAAAATTCTTTAATGCGACCTATAAGACATAAATATTGTCCAGCAAAAAACAAAATATTTTTCATCATAATGGGAGAAAATAAATACAACAATCAAAGTATACATGAACCTTTACACATGGAAAAACTATTTCAATTTCTTTATTTGAAAGATGTTTAGCAGAACATTACACTTGCATGGCAGAAAAAAAGAGTGGGGGGGGGGGGGGGGGGGGTGGACATGTATACAAGAATTTAGCCAGCTTGAGCCATTTGATGGTTAATTCAAAGACTCTTATTTGACTTTAAAGGAGAATTGTACAGGACTTTTTACACAAAGACAAGAATCTCTTCTATGTATTAAAATGCTAATGATTGCATGAAGACATATGCCAAAGGCATAAATTAGTCAACTGATTCCTTTGCATTTAAAAGGAGGGGGGAAAAAGGACAAGTATCATCAACATTTAAATGATGACATTTCAGTATTGATCACAAAAAAAAAAAAAAAAAAAAAAAAAAAAAAAAAAAAAAAATCAAATCAAATCAAATCAAATCAAATATAGCTCAAAGAAGAAACCTTTTTTTTTTTGATAAGTGAAGTCTATACTCAGGTATGTTTTTAAAAATTACAATCTGAAATGTGAATCCTCCATTCAATACTGTTACATTATAAATGTACTATCAGCTTGATCACTAACAAAAAATGCTTTATTAATTCAGAGATGCACACCTGTTTTCATTAAGAAGTGCATTAATCATTTCTGCCAAATAAGGGCATTGGAATTAGGTAAAATTGGAAACCATAAAAATATAGACCGCTGAAGCAATGAGCTCAAATCTGCTGCAAAATTAAAATAGCAAACTAATGAAGGTAGAAGTCGTTCTCAAAGAGTGCCATGGGCAACCCAGGTCTCAAATTTTGAGCCCCAATGTTTCTGATTCCTGAGTTTTTTAGCATTCTCCTTGTAAACCCCATCTACAAAGAATATCTTTACTTCAAATAAGTTCAACAATTGTGGTTCTTTCTGTGCTTCTTTAAATGGCAATCTAAATCCATTTGAAACATGTTAGCAGTCCTTTGTTTAGTATAAATTCTATTGTTCATCATATTCCACAAAATTCACTTCTGAGCCAAAATCCCCACTTGCTACATATCCCGCATCTTTCATTAGCTCATTTAATCCATCCAATAAAGTGTAAATTTCTTCCGCATGGGGGTTTGATGTGTCGCCCACCGTAAAGGGCGAAAATCCCAAGCCCACGTCGATCCAAGCACAGCCAGGAGCCTTCCTCACACCCAAATCCCTCATGGAAGTCCTAACCTCAGCTAGCATGTTCCAACGACCATCAGCAGCATACATATTAGCAATCAAGACGTAGTAACCTGAATTTTCAGGCCTCATTTCTAACAGTTTCTCAGCTGCCCACTCCCCTAATTCTGTATTTCCATAAATCCGACAGGCTCCTATTAGAGTAGCCCACATGGCAGGAGTTGGCCTGTAAGGCATTGTCTTGATAATTTCTTTTGCCTTGTGCAACAAACCAGCCCTGCCAAATAGATCAACCATGCAAGAGTAATGCTCCAGTTGAGGACTTAAACCATAAACACGAGGCATTTTTTCAAACAGCCTCTGGCCTTGGATTACAAGACCAGAATGGCTACAAGCTGATAGAACCGCAACCATGGTTATATGGTCTGGTTTGATCTGGAACCTTTCCATCTCTTCAAATACTTTCAGTGCAGCTTGTCCCTCTCCCTGTATTCCATATCCAGCAATCAAGGAAGTATAAGTCACCTCATCCCTTTTGCTTAACGAATCAAACACTCTTTTGGCTTCTAAAACTTTGCCCGACCTTGCATACATCTCTACAAGAGCATTCCACAAAAGCAAATAGTCCTTGAACTCTTCACGCTTTGTAATGTAGCAGTGGAACTCCTTCCCATGTTGCAGATTGGCCACTCGAGCACAGAGGGGAAGAATACTGGCAATTGTCACATAACTTGGTTCAATTCCGGAAAGCAACATCTCTCTAAATAGGAATGATGCTTCCTCTGATTGATCCATGTGGCTGTAGCCAGAAAGCATAGAATTCCAAGTAATTATACTCTTATTTTCTACCAATTGGAACAAAATATAGGCACGCCTTAGGTCTTTGCACCTAGAATACATAGTAATTAGTGCATTCTTGACAGTATCAAACTCATCACAACAGCTACGAATTGCAGAACCATGAATTTCTTTTCCCAGTTTAATTGCCCCAATGTGGGAACATGCACCCAAACCAATAAGCATTGCCACAGAATCCAAAAGAATGCCACAAGTTCGCATCTGAGAAAGCAAGTCAAGTGCTCCCTTAAAATTTCCAGTTCGCAAGCACCCACCAGCTATAGTATTCCAAGTTATGATATTCACTTCATTATTTGTAATTCTCATGCTTTCAAAAAGCTGAAATGCTTCCCCCCACATTCCCCTGGAGGCATAAGCAGATATGATTATGTTCCAAGAAACAGCATCCTTTTCTGGCATTTTGTCGAACAAGCTTCGAGCGACATCAATTTCCCCAAACCTCCCATACATGGAGACCAAGGCATTATGTACAAACAAGTTCCACCCAGCAGAGCTATCATTAATAGAATTATGAACCTCCCTACCAAAACCCAAATCCAATTTTTCACCACAAGCCTTGAGAACAGATGGGTAAGTAAAATTATCTGGTCTAATCCCCTTATCCACCATTTCTTTATAGGCAGAGAGAGCCTCCCCGAAAATCCCATTCCTAACATAAGCAGAGATAAGCAAATTCCAAGGCAAAGGGTGCAAAATACTTGAATTTGCAGTAATAGTACGGGCTTCAGCAAGGAGGTCAAAACTTGAGTAAAAAGTAACAAGCTTGGGCACCAAAATGGGGTGTTGTTCGAGACCCAAGGAGATAATCTGGGCATGAAGCTGTTGACCTTGTGGGAGTGATTTAAGGTTAGTGCAAGATAGAAGAAGAAAAGAGATGGGATGTAAGATAAGGTCATAAGAAGAAGAAGAGGCATGGAGCTGGATAAGAGAGAAGGTTTTGAATGCTTTTGATAGATTGCCTTGGCTTGCAAAGTCCTTGAGAGATGTAAAAAGGGAATTAATCATAGATTCATCACTGCTTCTGTTTGTTTCCGGGACAGAATCATTTGATTTGCATGATGTGGACAGCTTATCATATTGTTCTGTACCTTGTCTCCATTTTCTAGGAATGTATTTCTGGATTTGAGATATAGAGATACCCCTTGGGATAAACCGAGATGGAGTAGGCGGCATACACTATAAATGTATGTGTGTGCGATGATAGCATGGTCAGTGAGAACTGACCGCATGGCTTCACCCACATTCGCAACATGTGGCTTGGAAAAATCCGCTCTCAGCTGACCCAATTTTTGCTTATTAACATCAAAGACTACTTCATTCAATCATGGACTGAAGGCAATACTTTTCCTGCAAAATCAGAGATATCGTAAGCTATGAATTAATCATTAGAGTGTTAGAGAAAGCACTCTTCACACTAATTCCCACATATGCCCAAAAACATACCATAGCAACCCCCTATTCTATACAAAGTGTTACCCATTTGGGTAGCTAAGAAAATGATGTTGGTTTGGGAGGTAAAACCTTTTAAAAAAAAAACTCAAATTTATTTTTTTGTGAACTGGTTATGCAAAACTCACTACTTCACACTACACTAATACAACTACTTGCCTTAGTCAATCTAATCTTTTGACCTCTTTTTCTTCTTCTCGGGGACCAGAATAACAGAAAACACAAATGCCTAAATTAATTTTACTTCAATGCTAAGTTTTCTGAGCAAGAGTTACAAATGAAATCAACTTAGGAAAGAAATATACATAGTTGGAAGCAATTCATAAGGAGCCAACAATGACTGTGAAATAAGACCCCATTTCATAGCTTAGTCCTTTTCTGAAAATCAAATAGAATAAGATTCCTAGCATCCAACAAAAACTAAATTTCTTTCCCAGATAATATAGAATATTAGGAAAAAAAAAAAAAGAAGAAGCTTCCCTTTCAGAATTAGAAAGGAGGCAATAACACAAACATGAAATAGGAATCTCTAGCTTAACCTTACAAAAAGCACACCAACAGTGAAAACCCATCATAGCAAAAACTAAAAAAATTCCCATTTCCAACGTAACAAAACCTCAATGAAAAAAAAAAACAAAAATCAAATCAAACCCATTACAAAGTAAGCCAAAAGCAACAAAACCCAGAAGAGAAAACACCAAAAGCAACACATGGATCACCAGGATCAAACCCATGCAAGCTGCCCCAACCAACAACCAATTAGAAAATCAAAAGGGGAAAGTAAGAAGAAAAAAAAAAAAAAAACGATACCCTGAAGAAGGAGCTTCTGAGTAGTCTCATTGGGATCCATGGAACACTCCTTAAGCATTGCATAAATCTCTTCCTTACTGGGATTCACTGTGATCTCCTGGATGTCATCAAAAACCGTATTACCCAAATGGGTAACACTTTGTATAGAATAGGCGTACCTCCAAAGAAACAAAATTAAGGTTTTCTCTCTCTCTTTCTCTCCATCCTTTCTTCCTTAGTTTTCCTGCTGTTTCTCGGCTTATCAGTGAAAAGAAAGGGTTTTGTGAACTTCTGAGGTTTTACAGCTAGCCAAAAAGGGTTTCAAAAAACCAATACAAAAACAAGGGGTTTCAAACGACCTCAGCTTCTTCTTTTTTTGTGAAAGTTAAACGACTTGTAGCAAACAGCAAACCTCTCAGTCTCATTATTATTAATTTATATATAGACACCTTATAATTTCAAATTTAAAGCCGTGATGATTACTCTAGGGGTATGGGGCAGCCAACCCAACGATCCAATAAAATTGACCTAATCCAACCCAACCTGATTGATTATAGCGATTTTAATAATTTTTTTCAGGGTGGTCATGAAAAAACTTAAATTAAACAAAATCTAATAAAAAGATAAATTCATATATTGACAAAAATTATAAAATAAAAGCAAAAAAAAAAAAAAAAACCTAAATACATAAAGTCTTACAATTTCCTTCTACAATTATTTTTATTTTATTTTGAAATCGTTGCATGATAATCTCATTATCAATGCTGCAAATTACATCTTTTTCAAAATTTTAGTTAAATAAAATTTTTCTTGGATTTTTCTTTTCGTTTATAAGGGCTCAATATATTGTTTAGAGGAACAAAGTTTGAAGACAAAATTTGACTACAAACTTAGTTGTAGCATAAGACTACAACTTTCACTAAACAAGTTATCATGACTACATATTTTGAAAATCTAACCGTTGAATTGTATGTTCTTTATGTTCTTAAAACACATGTCAAATTTCATATCAATCGGATGTTATTTACTATTTGATCCATAAACTTATTTTTTGCGTATAATTTTAGATTACAAAAACTCGAAATTTAAATATTTGATTGATGACATAGGCTATTGATCTTTGATTTTCTTGAAGTTTTGCAAGCATGGAAGATATAAGAAAAAAAAATGTAATCTGATTGTGGATTTATCAAAATTCATATCCAATAAAAAAAAAAATTGAGTAGAGTTGTAGCTTTAGTCTACAACCAAGTTAATTTGTTACTAAACTTTGTCCAAAGTTTAATTATATTGGGCTTAAAAAAATTTAGGGTGGTCACACATTTTTTTAAGGGTAAAAAAATCATT
This sequence comes from Notholithocarpus densiflorus, assembly GCA_030021035.2. Lineage (NCBI taxonomy): Eukaryota > Viridiplantae > Streptophyta > Magnoliopsida > Fagales > Fagaceae > Notholithocarpus > Notholithocarpus densiflorus. The sequence continues at coordinate 219,646 of JARYZH020000164.1, read as the reverse complement.
AAATTTTAAAAATTTATAGATAACAATAATTTTTTTCCAGGTCAGGGTGATCCTGTGACCACCTTGGCTCTAATGTGGAGCCGCCAGTGAACCTAATGGGTTATGTGAACTTTTAGGAGTTGATAAGGTTGGGTTAGGTTACCAAATTTTTTTTTTTACAACTTGTTAAGTCGGTGTAAGTCAGCAGATTCACAAATCTGCCTAGCCTAATCCATCACACCTATATTTAACATATATTTAAAATATGAGAAATGTTAACGGGTACCGCAAGGTTTTTGTGAAGGATGATATATTGTAGGGTCCACCCAATAAAAAATTTGAATAAATTGATAAAATGAATGAAAATAGTACTGAAGTGACAATTGGAATTCAAAAGGTTGACTTTATTCGTTCTACACCATATAAAATTGGTCAAAACATGTTAACACTACCCTTAAAATATATATATATATATTATATAATTGTATTATTTAATTATTATATGGTTTGATGTAGTTTCAAAATAGTTTGTATTGGTTTGGTGAGATTATAAATCTGTTGTTATTTATATTTGATAATCTTGTAAATTTTTTGTTCTAATGCTTAACTTTTTTTAATTAAAAATTGATCAACTGTAAGTTTAATCCGATCCACGTGAGTTCGGTTGGGTTGAAATTGAAGAAATCCCCAACTCAACCCCATGCACATCCCTACTCTAAGTCAAAACACCAATTGACTCGAACTCCAAGCCAAAAACTTTGCCGGCAAAGCTGACTAGAACTGTTCACAACCTCTCATTTATTAGTAGTTGTGGGGGTATAACAGTAAAAAAGAAAAAAAAAAGGGCAGTTGTGGGTGTATAGTATAGTAGTGCACCACAGTCTTTTAATAATAACAACCCTAACACACGATTACAGGCCACACGACACGGCCGAGCCGCGTATCTAGGACCTAGTACAAGTACCGTTGGCACGAGGGGGGCATTCTCGACATTTCAACTCACATGTAACACCTCCACCGACCACAAAAATAAAAATCCTCGGAGCTCATTACTATAAGCACAGTTGAACAAAAAAAGAACAGAAAAAAGGAGGCACATACACCGATTCAGTCCCTCGGTGTCTCCGCCTCTTTTTTTATTTATATATTAATACTTCATTATTATATACTATTTTTTTCAAATCCGTTTCTTTCTCTGAAAAAAGTGAAAAGATCGTTACGGTTCCAAACAAAGAGGAAAAACGCCGTCGTTTTACTTTGGAAATGTCGGCGGTTTCGAATTTCGCGCCGCCCTGTTCCGGCGGAGGGAGATCGGTTAGTTTTTCCGGGACGACGGCGGCGACGGAGTCGAAGTTCCGGTCAAATATGGCTTTGATTCCGAGGCCTTTTGAGGTGCTAATTTCTATAACTACGCAAAATCACAGTGAATTTATGCTTTGTAAGCCATTGATTTGTTGAGAAAATGTGCGTTATAGCTCATAATTCAGTAAAAAAAAAAAATTTGTTTTTTTTTACACTATGTTCATAAGGATCAACAATATCTTTTACTTTGTTAATGATTGTGACCTAGTATAGTTTCAAGTCAAATTGATTAAGACTGAATATTTGTAATTTATTTGGTTTTTTGTGTGTTACCGAAAAAGCATTGAACTTGATGAATTTTCCAGAGTCGTGGGGGTTTTACGTCCAATGGGCACGGCCTCGTTTCAATGTAGTTTGTGCCATAAACTTGCAATGGAATTTACAGCTTTGAATTGTCTTATTTTGGTTCTACTGTAATTATGATCTAAATTATGTAAGATTAAGTCTTGGAAGTCCTATGAGAAATAGGAAAGAAGCGTTTTATTACTACCGTCATCATTGAGTTTGCTATTTAAAAAAAATTAAAAACTATGAATCCTTAAATAATTTACTCGAAATAAAGGTAATATATGACTTGAAAGTGTAGTAGTTCCGGAGCATTGTGAGAATGAGCCAAATGTTTGTTTATTCTTGTTCATTATGTTTAGAACTGCTATGAGTTAATGACAGCTGTAAAGAACTTGAAAAAACTAAGATATGCTTAGCCCTTCAAGGGTGAAAAGCCTCTGGATTACCCAATAATTGGTTATGACGGGTGGGGTTTGTTGCCTGTAAGAGTTTGATTAACAATGAGGATTGTTGCACAGTATGCTCTGCGATGTGCAACTAATTTAAGTGAAGTTTCCTATGTCATAAAAAAAAACACAAAAATATAAAGTTTCAATTTTTAGCAATATGTAAGAATGATACAATTATGCTAGACTAGTTCCAATGTGGCCATTGGTAATGTAACAATGTCATTAATTGTAGCATTTTTTTACTCTTGGATGACTGACTGACTTATTACTTAACACTTCCTTATTGTAGAATGACAAGTTCCTTGTCTCTCGTTTAGCTCTTCGTCAATCCAGCAGGGCAACTAAAGATTTAACTGTACGTATGGCAATAGTAGATGAGAGGCTTGCTCGTAGGGGAAATGTGGGGAAGACTTCTGAAATCTTGGTAACTGAACTAACTTTTGGAGTTGCAATATTAGTTTACAATGATTTTATAAGGTGCAAGTCATCCAGAAGCTTGATGCTTACTGCTGATGTTGTTGTGTAATATACAGTCAATAATTTTAAGATTACTTTTTGTGTCATTTCAACTCATTTGGCATTTCAATGATTTTCTTTGCAGGCTTATGATCTTATTCAAGGAGCACTTGTAAGTCTTCATATGATTACTTTCATAAATAGTTGCCATTATTGAGCTGTTGCTTCAACTCATTAAAAAAAGGGTTGGGGGGGGGGGGGGGTGGCGGGCGCACAAAAGCTGTTGATTCTATTATGTTTTTTTCAGTTGTTATACATTAGCACCTACAATTACCATATTGCTCTGATTAGTTCCTAAATTATGATACTTCCTTCATACTTGGTTGCCTCAATATGGTCGGCTGGTACAATTTTATACAACTATGGTTTTCTTAATTTATCTTCTTTTATTTATTTATTATATACATAGGTTATGTTTTTCTTAATGTATCATTGTGAGGGACCTTAAACTAATAAATAGTTGCTTTGAGAATTTTTAACATGGATCTGTAATTATGTTATTCCTCAATAGGTTACATTGTTTCAATCTTGTGTTCACATACAAAATTATCATTTCATTGATTGGGCATTTGATGTGTTTCATTAAAATGCATTAATCAACCACTGTCATTTATGGTGTTGTTGTGTTTTCTTTGTGCTATTTTTGGTAATCTTTTCATGGAATGGTTGATTAACTGGAAATATTATGGACAATAATTAGGTTCAGACAAGTATCAGCATGTAAATAATTTGTTAGTCAGAAACTGAGACCTTTCAAATGGTCCTTGATCAGAAAGATCCAAGTTTTGCATTTATAAGAAGTGAGAAAAGCTTTTAAGTGTATCTTTTATGCTTCCAGAAAATATCATGTATTTGATAAATTTTCTCAGGTATTTTTCAAAAATTGTAATTTTTTATAATGATGTTATTGGTTTGCAGGTAAGATGGAGTTCTATAATGGACAGGTCATTTCCTGACCCACCAACAGCTGTTTTTCTGCATGGCATTCTAGGTGGCAGGAAGAACTGGGGTGGGTACTTTGTACTTTACATCTGCTATAGATAATTTCATTGGTCCACCTAAATTTGTTCCCAAGCAGAGAGGAACAAAAGTAAAGATTTTTCATTTGACATCTTGATTGGTGGCCAACAACTTGATATGATATTTGGCAACTGTTTGTTAAGTTCCTGTAGAAATTAATGAGTTGCATAATGGCTAATATTTCAGGTACCTTTGCACGGAGATTGGCCAAGGAATTTCCAACATGGCAGGTGCTTTTCTGAAATTGTGCTTGGTTGACATAAATAGAGTACCTTTTACATTTTGCAAAATATGGATAGGTTCCCTTCCACAAAATCTTTTTGTTGAAGTTACTACTCGTGCATTGTAGAATGTCGAACACCAGTTGTGTTCTGTTCCAATGCCACTTATTTGTAAAGTTGTGAATGTATCATAGTTTTTACCCATCTAAGCACCTTTTTTCCTGTTATGACCCCTTTGTCATGGTTCTACTAGAACAACTTGGGACTTTCTGATTTCAAGTCAATCTTATTTGTTTCTCATATTTCTTTGGACAGTTTCTTTTAGTAGACTTGCGTTGCCACGGTGATTCAGCATCGATAAAGAAGAGGGGTCCCCATACTGTTGCTTCCACTGCTCTTGATGTCTTAAAGCTAGTAAGTATATTCTGAGTTTTGGCTATGTTTATTATGAAAGACACCTTCTTCCATATTTTAAATCAGCTAAAACAGAGTCTGATATGTCCTCACTATTGGCATTGCAATTCATTGCTGTTGCACTAATTACTACAGTTCAGGCAGTTGGGCGTATCAGTTTTCTCTGAATTTTCTCTCTAACCAAATGACAATCTATCTCAATATGCTTGCTGCGTTCATGGACCCCCCCCCCCCCCACCCAATTTTAATTGTTTTAAGGTTCCACAAGCCAAGTTCAATTGCTAATACATATGTGTGGGAACATGCATGATTTTCTGGATTATGTATACAGTTGTATACATCTCATCTTTCCATATTTTCTACCAGGACGTGTATTCTTTTTTAATCTTCTATAAAATGTAGACAAGCAACTTATTAGGTTAGGTATTTAAACTTTTCTTTTTGATTTTTATTCTTCATTTTTGGCTAGGTTGGACAGCTAAGAATGACACCTCGAGTTCTAGTTGGCCATAGTTTTGGAGGGAAAGGTACTTTAATTATACTAATATGGAATATACCTTAATTTGAGAGAAATATACGTGGTAGTGTAGTTACAAATATTTCAGATGATGGTGCTTAGTATGCTCTCTAACTTTTTATGCAGTTGCATTGAGCATGGTAGAGCAAGCTGCAAAACCTCTTGCACGACCAGTCAAAGTAAGCTCTCTGTTCACTGAATTTGTTAAGGGACTTTAATAATTTGGACAAGAAAAATTACTGGAACTAAGAAAGTTCCAAGTACGTTTTTCGGTAGGTTTTGGATCATGTAGAGAATTTATTAGAACTTTTGCTTTGAAGGTAATTGGGGCTATTAGAAACTTGAAATCATTATTGACATTTGAACCATGACTCTTGGCTAAACTTTAGTGGACCTTGACTGCCAAAGTAATGATATGCTTGTGCTTATTTCTCTTTTTGGTTTTCTAGTTTACATCATCTTCCTTTTCTGTTTACAATTTATTTATATAGGTTTGGTCTCTAGATGCTACTCCTGGAAAGCTTCGATCTGGTGGAGATGGAGAGGATCATCCAGAAGAACTAATAGCATTTTTAAGTACATTGCCAAAGGAGGTCAGTATTAAGTCAATTGTTCAAAATTCTCTTTTGGATGCATCATGTATCCCTCCTTGAGACAGGGTTCATGCAATTTTAATATTTTATCATTGCTTATATTATGTTTGACTTGAAGAAGTAAATCAACAGGGTAAGTATTCATTGGAAAAGTTTTTTTTTTTTTTTTTTTTTGATAAGTAAGTATTCATTGGAAAAGTAAAAGAGGTCAGCAACTTGAGGGATCAATCTAAGCTGTAGTCCTCCACTTCCTTTCTTTAGTTAAACTTTTACTTTTCAAGAAAGATGAAGGAAGGAGGGAGAGAGAAGGGGGGAGGGGGGGGGGGGGGTTAGCTAGGTTTTTCACCACACTAAGGTTTCTAACCTTGTCACAAACATCTCTTTATATCCTGCTACACGCAACTTGAGCCATTTTACCACATCATGGCACCAAGCAAATAATATTTCTTGCATTTGTTATATATATATATAGACAATAATGTGGTTACCTGAAAGTGGAAGTTCTCAATGAAGGAGATCAAGGAGATAAATAGTAAGTATTCATTAGAAAAGTAAAAGAGGTCACCAGATGAGGGGAAAAATTGAGGAAAGTTACCCTACTAACTACCAACTTTCACATGTAGTTACTAAAGTAAAAGATTTAGAGTTTGGCCGGCCATATTATCCTCAAACATATTCTGTTGTTGCCAAGAACAAAAGTCTGGCATTTTATGCTTACTATACGGATTACTTTAAGGTGAGGACCTCCTTTCCTTTCCTTTTGTAAGAATGATATTAATTATGCTATATCTTTCCTTTAATGAAGGTCTCCTCAAAGCGGGATGTTGTAAATGCTCTCATTCAACAAGGATTTTCGAAAGATGTGGCACAGGTATTTATGAAACATCAATTCTGGCCTTAAAACTCATATCTGAAGTAAATTAATTTGAAGCTGGACAAATGGGGCCTTGTTCATAGAGAGAATCTCTTTCCGTATAATGGTTGACAGTTTTGGTTCATGCTTAATTAAAAGTCTTGTGATCTTGCAATTTTGTCCATTTCTATCCTGTATAAAGAAAATTTTGTAATTCTATTGTTTAAGGTGTATTTAGTATGTCTCCAGGACAATCCTCCATGTACCAGATATTTATTTCATTCTGAATTTAAGAGGTGTAAAAACATATTACAAAGTATTATAGTATTCTGTAGGGTACAGCTCCTTGTGGAAGAGTTCATGCTACTTGCTAACAATACAGCCTTTTTATGTTGAGATTTTTTTCTGGCCAATCACATTTAGTTTCTCTATAATGCAAGTTTATTTTGAAATTGTATTTAATTGTGACAATATGAATATGAGGGAGTCAGTGTATAACAAGCTTTGTAATAGTACCTATATTAAATACTAAAAATAAAGAACAGCTGCATCTTTTTCCTTTATTTGCTTCCTGATTTTTTTATTGCCCTTAGGTTTACTTTTGATGCCTTGATAAATTAATTCCTTACATCTTTTCTCTTGTGCAGTGGGTAGTAACTAACCTTCGAACAAATGGTTCTCCTGGTTCATCATCATCAAGCTTCTCATGGGTGTTTGACCTCAAGGGAATAGCTGAAATGTATCAATCCTATGAAGAAACAAATCTATGGTATTAATCTCTTGTTACTTTCTTAGTAGCATGGATTATATCAAATTTTGAGTTGGCCCTCTTGATACATTTTTTTCCCCAATGAGTCTCTTAGATACAAATGCACCTATCCTTCTCATTTGTTTAAGTTATATCCATACCATTGACTTCTTTGGGGGAGTATGGGATGTGCAGGAACTTTGCCATGAATATAAAAATATGTTGTCAATCTCAACGGACATATAGTTGTTAGATACACTGAACTCTTAAATTTTTTTAATCCTTTTCTTTAACAATTTAGAATTTAAAATAGTAAAGGCAGAAGACAAACTTATGGTTTCACTTTTTGGGAAAAATGTAAATAGTTGATCCTAAAATAAGCCTTCTCATCTTCTCTGAATAATTTTAGGAAAATTGTCGAAGATGTGCCTCAAGGTGTGCATGTTAACTTTTTGAAAGCTGAAAGGAGCCTGCACAGGTGGGCTCTTGAAGATCTCCAGAGAATTCATGCTGCTGAGGAAATTGCTGCTGAAGAGGGAGCTGGAGTTGAAATGCATGTCCTTGAAGATGCTGGCCATTGGGTATGTTGTTATCATGTACTTTTATCTGGTGATACGCACAGTATGCTCTAAGTGGTGGGAACAATTGATATCCATTATTAATGTTTTGGAGGAAAAGAAGAAAGACCTAGAATTTCTTTTTATAAATTCCATGATTGGGGTCATTATATATTCCATTGCAGCTTCCTTAAAATTAAGGAAACACCTTACAACAAATGATGGCAGTGTGTTAAAATTGAAAGTTCTTTTAATGTTTCCTAGTCGCGGGTTGGCTTCAATGACTTATAGGCCAACATGACAGTGATAGTCCATGAACAACCTTATCAACTAGGGTGAAAAAGTGATAATATTTAATGTTCTCAATTTATTTTGGACAGAAACTTTTAAATTCTCTTAAGCGAATATTTCTCTTTATATGTTCTCCATTGGATTTCGATATGATGGTAATGTCCAAGTTGGGCAGGCTATTGTTCCTTGACAGCATAAAGAAAAATTGTCTTTGCTGCATGCATAAGATTAACTTTAGATGGGGCTTGAAAAGGCGGCATTTGACATGTATTCTTGGAGCCATGTAACTTAAAATATATGAAAAAAATCACTTGTATATTAACTTTAGATAGATATCTTTTTTGTTCCCATCTCTTTCCAGTGGTCATAGGCCAGTTTTTGGTGCACATCAACTTTACACCCAGTGATGTAAAACAAACAGAAAATAAAAATCAAATCACTGTTCAATTATATATTTATTTGCTGCTATGTCATAAACAAATAGATGACAAGACTACAAGCACCTCCTCCCCTTAAGAATGGGGCGGTAACCAACAAGTGGTGGTCATTTTAGCTTCTTCGCAAATGTTAAAGATGTTTAATTTTAGCTTAGAGGTTAATTTAATATTTACACTAGCACACAAGAACTCAACCTGCTACTTTGCAGGCTTGTGTCAGTGTGAGATACATGAATAATATCACCAACTCTAAGCATTGTATCAAATGGAACTGTTGAGTGCAGTTTGTGTACGGGCTTAAGTAATGGACTACATTTCCTTTTCTTTTTTGAAGTAATGGATTACATTTTCAAATGCCTTATTTTAACAGGTACAAGCGGATAACCCAGATGGGCTCTTTAGGATTCTTTCATCTTCTTTCAAGGGAATAAAAACTTAAGGGATCTCAAGGTTATTGTCACTTTCAGTTCAGAGTTAGTTGGCCTTCAAACACAAGCATCTGTCACATATATTCCTTTTCCAGCAGGAGGTTATCAGATGATCGTATGTATCTACTGTATTATAACAATTTTGTATATCTCTTTTCATTCTTTGTTTTTCCTTTTCTTTTCTTTTTCCTTAGCCTTTTAGTCCTCCACCCGTTTTTCTCATCATCTTTCCAACTGTATTAACAATTTATAATGATCTATTTTTCTATCTATCTTTTCTGTATATGGCACTGTGGTTAGCCTACACAGTAGTGATTGCAAAAGAAGGTAAAAGCTGATGACCTGTGAAGAATGCTATATGTTTTTGGAGGAAAAGAAGAAAGAAATAGAAGAGCTTTTATAATTCCATGATTATGGTCATTATATATATTCATAGCACTTTCCTTTAATTAAGGACACCTTGCAACAAACGGTGGCAATGTTTTCAAATTGAAAGTTCATTTTAAAGTTTTCTATTCACTGTTTGGCTTTAATGGCTTATAGCCCAACATGACCGTGATAGTCCATGAACAAATTAATCAAATTGAAAGGTGATAGTATTTAACATTCTCAATTCATTTTGTACAGAAACTTTTAAATTTGCACCAACAAATTCTTATAAGTGAATATTTCTTCTTTTATGTTCTCTGCTATTCCGAAATGATGGTAATGTCCAAGATGGGTAGGCTATTGTTCCTTGACAACATAAAAGAAAAATTGTCCTTGCTGCATACATAAGATATTAACTTTAGATGGAGCTTTTTCAAGCTCCATCTGAAGTGTATCTGGGAGCCATGTAACTTATAATTTATAAAGAAATCACTTGCATATTAATGTTAGATATCTTTTTTGTTCCCATCTATAGGGGAGCCCTTTGTTTGCTGCTACGACATAAATACCTTTGAAGAACCCATAATGCTACTTAGGGTCCATTTGTTTTGGCTTCAAATAGTTTCAGGAAATCATTTTCCGTAAAATAGGCTGTTTGGTTGGCTTTAAAAATAGAATTTTCCGGAAATTATTTTCATTTGACCGTAAAAAATAAGCTTTGACCCCGGAAATCATTTTCAGTTCCTATTTTTACTTCAAATGGTTTACGGACCGAGAGAGAGAGAGAGCGAGCGAGAGGAAGAAGAGAGAGCCCAGATCACGCCTTTGACTTCGCCGGCGAACCCCGAGCTCCAGTCCGACGATCGCACGCACCAGATCGCATCGGTCTTGTCGATCGCAGCACCGCGCCAATCGCACCATGCCGCTCAATCTCGCCTTTGATGAATTTTTTTTTCTGGGTTTTGTTTCTTTTGCTGTCGATTGTGGCTTTTGATTGCCGGAGTTTGCTGCCGTGGGTTGAATTGGAGTTTCAATGGTGTGTGGTGTTGTTTCGGTGGTAGGTATAAATTTCGGTAGTTGTGGGTTGTTGTTGGTGGTTGCAAGTGATGGGTATTTGGCTGTGATTTGTTCTATGGATTGGTATTTGGCTGGATTTGGGATTTGGGACTAAAATTTTCTGTAATAAAATTTGTTTGGATGCTGAGAAAATAGCTAAGAAAATGTGAAAATTTTGTAGGAAAATAGCATTTTCAGAATATTACTAAACACATGAAAATATTTTCTAGAACAATTTTCATAATACAACCAAACACTTGAAAATATTTTCCTTTCCTGAAAATAGCATTTCCAGAAATCATTTATTTTCCGGAAAATATTTTATGGGAACCAAACACAGCCTTATTTTAGTTATTTCACTCTAATCATTGTATCAAATGAAAATGTTGAGTGTAGTTTGTGTATTTTCAAATGCTTAACCCCAAACTTTTTTCCTCCTAGACCTACAAGCACTTTATATATAAAGAAATGCTAATTTAGCTCCAACTAAAATTGTATGACATTGTAACCATCTTTAAATTTGTATGTATGAAGGCCCTTAACTTTAAATCTTTATCTTGAAGTAAACATATATGCATGAAATTGTAACCCTTTAAGTTTTAATACTTTAAATTGGTTTAAATCTTAAGTTTAACTTGTCTTGCAACTTCCTCCTTAAGATTTGTTTTAAGTATTTTTTTTCCCTCTATAATTGAAACACTTTTTTTAAAAAAATTTATATATAATTCCATAGTAACAATAGAAGAAGGGGATTTAAACTTGAATGTCTCCATGAGAAATAATAAAAGGTGCCAACTAGTTGAACTATAAGAAAAAAAAAAAAAACTATTAAATAGTAATAAGTTGATGGTTAAACCTTTTTTTTTATAGAGATAATTACAACATGGGGAGGTGTCAATTTAACTACAAGCCTTTGACAATTGACAGTTAAACTTAAAAGTTTAGAAATATATATATTTGGAAAAGAGTAAGTGATAAACTCAAGTTCAGCCAGTGTTTAAACTAATATTAAATGAATAATTCTGAACTTTTAATACCTAATTCAGCTCATTTACATGCTTATGTTTGTGTATATATATGTGTCATAAAGAATTCATTATTTGATTGCAACATAAATATTTTCATAGTAAAATCATCCAAGTTATAGAAAAATCTTTATATATGGAAAATCAAAGTTTGATTAAAAATGAGATTAGTTTATTTAATATAATAAAACATAAAAGCAAAGAATATGGATAGTAAGTGTGGGGTCAAAGAATTTGGCCCCCGGCCCACTTTATACTAAGCCCAGGGCCCATGCTAAGGAGGAAGAAATGCCCGAGAACGAACGAAGAAAGTTCAAATTGCCAAGAAACATCGCTGAGGACAATCCTGTCCTCGGCAAACCGAGATCATAGAAGGGAAGAGCAGCATGCCATCAAAGGCAGCCTCCCAGAGCATCCCAAGAAAAGGGACAAGTACAGTGAGTCCGCCATAGGAGCATGGTAGAGGAGCAATTCTAAGAGAAACTGTCACCTCCGCATTAAATGTCCACAACTAACAATCTAGCCACATTAATGAGGAAATGACCCCTGAATAGTGCTGCCTTAATTGATGCAACTCACAGAAGGTCTGGGAAGGCGGCACAGGGGACAAGTACTCGAGTAACGACTTGCATGATTAACAAATGGAGGGCCAAGATCAACTGAGAAGGGATATATAATGTAAGAAACCCTCCTGGAATGAGGGAATCGAAAAATTAGAAATAGAGAAGACAGTAACCGTTGGGATCATCTTGGAAACATTTGTAAACAAGCACTGAAGAAACAATAAGAACATCAAGCTCCTTGGGTGAATGCCGAGGACTGAATTTCACACTTTAATCCACGCACTTGTTATTCAATCATTCCTAAATCATGTCTCGTTGTTGTAACCCTCACTAAGGCCCAGTTCTTAAACCCATCCTCTACAAATTTATTGTATTAGGCTAATTGGATCTAAGTCCGCTCATCTAATAGTAGTAGTGCCCAAATCCAGTCCTTACAGTAAGAATTATGTTGTAATTTTCTTTTTAATAAATTCAATAGTTGCAACTGTACCCTTAGCACTCACTAATCATTTTTTTTAATTGAATAATAGGTGTTTGCACATAAAGGGTCCATTAAGTAAAATTCAGATTAACTTTTTTTTAAAAAAAAGCTTTTATGAGTTATAGTTAGCTTAGTTGTTAAAGTTTCTTATTAGGCTGAAATTCTATCATATTTATTCAAAAAAGAAAAAAAAAATGTTATTAAAAATAAGTTAGAGGGAGGATTTTGAAAAAAATGATGATGGGCCATTAAGTAAAACTTGCTCCTAAATTGATTAATTTTGTTAATAAAATAAGCAAAAAGGGTGTGTTTTGAATAATCCTTCCATTTAATAAAAATAAAACCATTTATTTTAAAAATAAATCCTTATGCCAAATAAAATCTAACCTATTTTTTGGAGATTGTAATTATTCTTAATGGCTGATAATAATAATAATAATTAAAACAGAAGTCCGGTCCAGTCCTCTTATTTTGTCTCTCCCTCCCTCGTTCTCTCTCAGTTTAGTCTCAGCTTAGTCTCACCTTCTCACTCACAGCACCAATTTAGGGCTTTTTTGGTCTCTCCTTTCACTTCCACACCCTCTCCGTGTCTCTAATCTTGCTCTCTCTTTCTTTCCTCCTTTTCAGTTTGCACTCTCTTCAAGTCTAATATTTGTGAAGAAGCTGAAATTTTCTGAAGAAAGGTATTTTTTGAAATTTTTATTTAGGATTTGAAATGTTTTGATTTTCTCAAGTACTTCAAATAATTTATTTATATAATTTTTAAATTTTAAATTTATATATAGTTTGACATTTTGGTTTTTTTGGAAAAAGAAATTTTCTATATATATTAAAGAAAAATATAAACAAATGCAATATCTTTGATGATTTATTAATAATAATTATTTCTAAAAATAATAATTATTTCTAAAATGTATCTCTTAATTTATTTAAAGTATTAGGATTTTTTTATTATCTTTTTTTATTATATTTTTGTCGTATTAATTATTTCTACTTATATTTGTGTTGACATTTTTGATATATGTCTATCTTTGTCATAGATGTTGATGAATGTCACAATATAAAGACTCCAAAACTTGGTAGACTTAACAATAATGGACTGCAATTGAGTAGATGAGATATTTGCAATCTATTTTCTGTTTAATCTCTCTTCCTCAACTCCAATTGATAACCCACTGCTACTCGAGGAGACCCGACTCACCCGAATCGATTCCTCTCCCCAATTGTCTACAAGTCCAGTTCTTGGGCACAAACCTGACTCATGGACAACCCCACAACCTCCAATCATGTAAGAAGGCAACTCTTGTAAGACTTAATGAGTGAATACTACTTAAAAAGTTGGCGGAATTGGATCGTGACATGGATGCATGACTTATTATAATAGTTAAATTGAAGATACTTTCTCTAATCGTGTTGACAATTATTTTTTGAATATATATATTACTAACGAGGGTGTCTAGAACTCTTCGAGCACCTGACTATTTTCATCAATGTATGTTATTCCCGGTCCATACATAACAAGTAATTATAGGCTGAAATCCTTGACCGTGGTCCAAATATGCTCTTTTTGGTTTCAAATTTAGGACCTCTATTATAAACATATATTAATGATATGGGAAAGCTTGAAATTATGTATATATATAATATATGAATTAACTGCCTTCTTTAGGCACATTGTATATATACTAACTGCAAGCTAAACATGGTAAGCGGTATTAGCCCAACTGAAGCGATTGCCATGACAAGGAAATAAAAGATAAACCCAGTCAATGTAAAGAGCAATTTAGTTAAAAAAAAAAAAACTTATAAATCACTTCATACACCAAATAATGCCTTGCCTTAGTTCTTTCTCTCTCTCTCTCACACGCGCACACCTCCCTACCAATGACCTTTCATAGATTGAGAACTTTGTGCATTGGTTACTGACTTTTTTAATTTATAAAGCATGTGAATCAGACTAGTAGTTACATTTCATAAGAGGGGTAGTGAAAACAAACATGTAATAGATAGCTTTCATATTTGTTAGTTTGTTTTATGCAAGTTATGACCATATCAGATCTACTCTTTTTTCTTTTTCTTTTTGGTGACTATTTTTTAATGGATGTAGGTGAATTCCAACTATGACTATGTAGATGTAAATGATTCTGATGAAGAATTGAACATGGCATCAATGGTAACTCCTCCTGAAGGTTCATAACCACTTGCTGCATATAAATTCATAATTTTGAATTGTGCATGTATTTTCTCTATGAATTTGTTGTATATTAACTAGTATTTATGTAAGAGGTTTCTTGCCCTTGCTAGTTTCCCTTTTAAAATCTAAAATTATGTATTGAGCTCAAATAGAGCAGTTTTAGTAGAATTTGGGAGAAATACCTCCTTTTTTTTAAAAAAATTTATTTTATAAGAGGGAGAATTAGAATCAAGCAATCAAATTGAATGGAGAAACAAATTTATCTGTAGTGATGAAGCATATATTACACTCTTTATTGGTCTTTGCAAGTTGTTAGAGATATATTAGCCCATTAGCATAGGCCCAAGCCTAATTCTACTTTGTGTACAAGTCAAGTCTCCTACTTGTATTAAAAGTCTATTAGTCTAGGGTTTAGTCTACTATATATACACATGTTATGATTCATTGTAACACAGGATTTGTACTACACTCTAATATATTATTGATGTAGCCCTTTAGGGTTTCCTCCGTGGTTGTAGGCCGTTAGGTTGAACCACGTAACTCTCGTGTGTTACTATGTTCTATACTTTATGCTTTCGCTTCCGCATCCATACTAGCATATTCAACATGGTGTATCAATGCTAATATTTAACATGGTATCAGAGCCGCCTTCCTGTGGCCATGGTTTTCTGTCCTTACGGTATATTTAAGAGCAATCTTTGTCTTCCTTGGTGTTTTTTCGCTGCGTTCATCTTCTTTGGCTTCCTACTGCTGCCGTCAAAACTCTCCGGTATAGTCATGCCATCATTAGAAGTCGCATCAACACTGCAAGACTATTGCCTTCCTCAAACTACCGTAACAGAGCCAAATTTCATTCAAGGGATCTTCTCAACCTTATCAAATCTCAAGATTTCATCAAGCTTCCATCTTGAGTTTGAGAGGGGGTGTTAGAGATATATTAGCCCATTAGCATAGGCCCAAGCCTAATGCTACTTTGTGTGCAAGTCAAGTCTCCTACTTGTACTAAAAGTCTATTAGTCTAAGGTTTAGTCTACGAGAGTTACGTGGTTCAGCCTAACGGCCTACATCCACGGAGGAAACCCTAAAGGGCTACATCAATAATATATTAGAGTGTAGTACAAATCCTGTGTTACAATGAATCATAACATGTGTATATATAGTGGACTAAACCCTAGACTAATAGACTTCTAGTACAAGTAGGAGACTTGACTTGCACACAAAGTAGAATTAGGCTTGGGCCTATGCTAAAGGGTTAATATATCTCTAACACAAGTGATCTTTAATTACCAGCAATTGTATGAGGGGCTGCACAGCAAGTTTACTGTTGTCCTTCTCGAATTATAAATGCTTGATGGATATCTTTATCCAATTCCAGGTGAGACTTGGCTTTATCTTACTAATTAGGGGTAAAGCAAGCAGAATTTCCTAGTTGGTTTCAGTATGTAACATGATCCAAAAGAAATGGCCAAGTCAGTATATCATACGTAAAAGTTGAAAGAACCACATTGACACTTGGTAGCTTTAAAAGTTTAAACTAGCGGTAGATATTCCATAGAGCTGAGGAAGTTTAGAAAACATGCTCAAATTTGCGCTTGTGATAGGCTAGAATTTGATTATACCAAACTTGGGACCAATTTGAAGCCTGAGCATCACAAGAATACTGTGAAACCCAGCACTCTTCTCTAAATCAAACTTTGAAGGCCACGACCATTTGAGCAAAACCATTAGTTGCCCTTTAAATATTGCCTCAGAATAGCTGTGTCATTATGACATCGATCACATATCGGACTTATCCTTCAATCAATTTGGCTCATACCATTGACATAAGCATCAATATCATAGAGATAGCAATAACTTTCTTTTCCATATAAGTAAATTTTAAATCCAATGTGAGACACTTGCATACTAATAACAACATAAATAATTAGCAATTCAACTTTATTGATATTAATAGTCTTTAGTAAAAGGCGAAAGAATAGTCATAGAAACTTCTTTTTTCTGAAAATTATATCATTAGAGGTAGCCATTCTTTGGTGGCAATATCCGCAGAAGAAATTGTTCTGTTTAATGTATCATCCTGCATTTGTTTTATGTGGTAGATTAGAATGTAGATAAATATATATATATATATATATATATAAAATTAAATTTCTCAAGCTTTTTAAATCTTTTTTTTTTTTTTTTCTATTTTGACATAATTTGTGGCTATATGACAAATGAATGATTAGTAAATACCTGAATTCGAAGATAATATTGTTGAGACTGAAAGATTTGAAGGTCAGTCCAAAGATCACGGTCCATTATGTGTTTATTAGCTTCCATAATTGTATCCACTAATGGACTTTCACCCTTATGGGTCAACCATTGCTGCAAAGCCCACTTAGCCACTTCATTGGCATCATAGGTATTTTCTATTTTTTGTGAACCAGTTCCTAAGGAAACAACTAGAAAACGAACTTTGGTGATTACTTTGCTAGGAATGATTTCTTCTTTTGCTTCTCCAATAGCAAGCTTAGTCTGCAAAGAACAAATACAAATGAATAAATATTTTTATTGCTAGTTTTGAAAACTCAAAAATTAAAATTAAATCTTTCAAATTACCGGATTGTTAGCAGCAACACCAACATCAATTAGATAAAATTCCCTCACTCCCATTTTGGGATCATTGGTTTCAAAATAGTAAGCTGGAAGAAATGTTGGAGCAGCTGAAGTTCCTATGCATATATCTGAGAGCAAGGTATCCATGCTAGGATTCTTCTTCACCTTATAACCATGAAAAAAGACATTGTTAATATAGACACTGTTAAAAGACATTACATTCAAACATGAAAAGAACAATAATAATTGTAATAAAAAAAAAATTAAAATTTTAATGATATAGACTAACCTTGTAACTAGAGAAGATAGTAGGATGTCTTAGCTTGATATCATAGGTTGGAATCACTACATTTGTTAGTGTCTGGTGTAAATGGGTATCTCCTAACTTTTCTTTGAGGATTTTATGTAAATACTGGCCGTCATATTTTGGACCAGTCACAATTTTGACCATCTCTATCGCTTCAGTAATTACCCTATGTGTGTGAGTGAGAAAAATAAATAAAAATATAACTTAATATTATTTTCTATAAATATATATATATATATATTTATACAAAAACCAAACAGGAGCAAACCCCATACCATTAGTGACGTATATGTTGATGGTTGATATTTTATCATCAAGATTTACCTGTTATGTTGAGGGAAGATTTTAGGGCAGTGATCAAGATAGAAGTTTTTGATATCTTTTGCAGCAAACAAAGGGCGATTGTTTTCATTTGGGGCAGTTAGCATGCTAGTCACAAGTCCACCAGTGCTAGTCCCAGCAATTATATCAAAATAGTCAGCAATTCTTGCTTCCGGCCCATCCAGTTTCTGAACATAAGTTACATAACCAATTGAAATTTTTTTTTAACAAGAAGAAGAAGAAAACATTAAAAATAGCCTACTTTAAGAAGCCTTCTTTAGTGTATAATGCCGATCAATTTCTTAGGGACTGAACTTTGGTATTTAAAAACAGGTTAAGTTTTTTTTTTTTTTTTTTTTTGGAGAGAATGTAAACAGGTTAAGTTAAACACAAAAGAGATACATACAGGTAAAAAAAAGTGACATATATATATAGAGATGATTTTGACTTATAGGTATATTCGGTAATGGGTAAATTGAACTTTATTCGCACACCAAAAAGAAAAGAAAAAAAATTAATCAATTGAACTTTTACAACACCCAATATTATTGTCTACCATAACTACTAAAAATTGTACCAAATAAATACTAGGAACTAAGGGAAGACAGTTGACATATTGACGAGTTAATTCTCTAACCCATCTCAATCCTAGTAGACCAACTTTGAGTTTTTTAAAAAAGTTTGGGGTAACAGTTTAAAATTTGATAGGGTAGACCAAAAAGTTTGGGCTACATAATTTTTTACGATCTTTTTCACAACTATTTAGTTAAAGTATCGTGTGATTGATTAAGCTTGTATCAAAACGAAACCACTTTAATAATCTATTTAATTTTCTGAAATCATTACAAAGAAAGTCATTGGTCTATTTTTTTTTTTTTTTTAAAACCAAGTCTAACTTAGTCTCAAAATTTTAAGGCTGATTAGTTAAACTATTATATAATTAAAAGAGACATAAATTAATTACCTGAATTTCGGATTCTAGGAACTCAATCATAATGCTTGGAATTATCCCTCTTATTCCTCCTCCATCAATGCTAAGAATGGTGATTAGATCTCCATATTCTTCAGGATTAATTTCAAAAAGGGGTTGTGTTTGATCCATTGGAACAATACAATGAAAATATAGGGTATTAAACGTTATGTGTATGAGAAATATCAAAGGCTGTGTGTATGAGAATAGACTGTAAATTAAGAGTACTTATTGTAACTATGTGCTTGAAGGTCCTCCTATATATACTAGTAATAATTGTACGTCGGTAATAAATTTTTAGCTATGCGAATGACATTATTACAACTTCTTGTAATATTGTCACATGCATATCAATGTTACAACATATTGTAATGTTGTCATGTTTATCTGAAAAAAAGAAAAAAAAAAGCTATTGAATATTAAGCTAGAAAAAAGAGATATGTATTACAACGTACTGTTTGCTAATTAAGCTAGAAAAGAAAAACTAGGGTTATAATTTTGTGTGTTTTCTAGCTTTAAAAGGATTCCTATATTTAATTGGAAAGCCTGACCCATAAGGCGGTGGCATCCCAACAGGCCCACTTTCAATCTTGAAGCCCAACTCATCCATGGCCCAATGTGAGTCCTCGGTCGTGACAATCATGCAAATATGCATGGCAATCAAATTGGACAAATTCGCATCACCTTCTAGTTAGCCAATCATTCATGCATTTTCAAATTTACTATCATTGAACTTGAGATTATATATTGAGCTACTTAGGATTATAGTTATTAAATCTAGACAGACCAAAACGATTGGATAGATGAATTGATAATTTTGTCGTTTGGAAATTGAGGCAAAAGCTTTTGAAGTTGGCCTTCAATTTGCAAAGGACGTGGAATTACAGGAATTTATTTTAGAAGGAGACTCTCTAAATGTCTATCATGCTCTTGTTGGACTATCCCCTTCCCTTGCCGTGGTAGCTCTTATTGTGTATGGCATAATAGACTCTTGTCAAGAGGTTAGGTATGTAAGGTTTTCTCATAAGAAATGAAATAAACCAGCTCATCTTTTAATTAAATATGTTGTTGGCATCATTGATTATTTAGTTTGGATGGAAGAGAATTCTTGTTTTTTGGAACAAGCTCTTCATCGTGATGTATTATCTTTTGTTAATTAATAAAGTTTTATTTTTCCTATCAAAAAAAATAAAATAAAATTGGTACTTAAAATGGTCCTAGTTTTTAGCTAGACCATTTAAGCATATTATCAAGTTAAATCCAATGAGTTCTTTATAGAACCCGTTTAGATGGATTCTCAAAAATGTTCAGATTTTCTCAAGTACTTCAAATAATTTATTTATATAATTTTTAAATTTAAAATTTATAAATAGTTTGACATTTTGGTTTTTTGGAAAAAGAAATTTTCTATATTAAAGAAAAATATAAACAAATGCAATATCTTTAATGAATTATTAATAAAAATTATTTCTAAAATGTATCTCTTAATTTATATAAAGTATTAGGATTTTTTTTAATATTTTTTTAATTATATTTTTGTCGTATTAATTATTTCTACTTATATTTGTGTTGACATTTTTAATATATGTCTATCTTTGTCATAGTTGTATGTATATAAATATATATATTTCTTTCTTTAATAAGTTAGAGCCCATTTGGGATGTGATACAAGTTTTAGTTTATTTGAGTTTTTAACTTTTCTTTTTAGTACTATTTATGGGTCCTATTATACTATTCAGCTAGTTTTTAATTTTTAATTTTTTTTTTTTACACTTTCGGTAAAAAGTTTTCAGTTTTAACTAAATAAACTCAATATTCTTATATGTCAAATAACCTTATAACTAGTTTTTTTTTTTTTAATACTGACTATAGTCTATATCTATTTATATACTGTAATTTAAAAGGGTTGAGGAATTCCAATGTAGGAGAGGGAGTGTTGAAGAGCCTGAATTTCTAATTTATAATCAAATCTGTCATTCACAATATAAGATGATGACCGATCTCTCAAGGTCACCCTAGTTACAAAAGAGACTAACATTTTTAGGCAAAGTATTAAAGTTCCATGCACCTAAACAAATTAATTCAACTAGTTACTTCATTATATATATATAAATATATATATATATATATATATATAATTACGTGATAGATTGTGATATCATGTTTAACATTTTTTTCAATTTTAGTTATTAGTAGGTAGCTTTTTTTTTTTTTTTTTTTTAATGGAAGAAGGGGTTAGTAGGTAGCTTTCATCTTCAAGTTGGGACCACTGCATTTTTTTACATTACACCAACTCTATTGAACATGTCACTCCAATGGATGACGTACTAGTCTTCTTATATATGGATGAAACCAATGTGTAAGGCATTTTTTCCCTTTGATATTGGAATACATTCTAAAGGGTAGGTAACAACCTTCAATCATGCAAGAAAGTCTCTCTTGTAAGAACTTAATGAGTGAATACCACATAAAAAGTTGGGAGGACCAATTTTTGCAAAAAGTATAAAACTATATCATATGGTATTTATTCACTGCACCATTACATGAATGCATGACTTAGTATAATAAATAGACAAGTTACTTTCTCTAATCTTGCCACCAATTATTTGTGGAATAAATTCTTTTACTAATGAGGGTGTTTAGTCAGTTTAGAGCTCTTCTACCAATTGATCGTTCTTTTAGGTGTGTTATTTTTAGTCCACACTCACCAGTTAATTACAAAGAGAAATCTCTTAACCACAGCCCAAGATGTTCGTTTTTCGTTTCAAAACCAAGACGTTCGTTTTTTGTATCTAAACCAAGACCTCAATTTGAAACATGTATTAATGATACAGTGTCACCTCAAATCTAAATATATAATAACATAATATGGGAAAGATTGGAATTTATGTATATATATATATATATATAAAAGATAGGAATTAACTGCCTTCGATAGGCACATTGTACATATACTAACACACTGCAAGCTCTTGTATTATGAGCTATGACCCTAGAATCGATACTCAAATGACACAAGTTACAATATTAGTGCTTCAAAAGAGAATCAGCTTCGCACTGGGGTCTTCCTAGCTTGAGTCTCATCAACCGCAGTAAATTTTGTAACAAAACTCATTCACCAATATATGGCACAGACAATAATACTACTAACATATATATGGTACCAGCCTAAGTAGAGTATCAAAATTGTGGAAGGCAAAAACGTGTTGAGGTCCAGCAAAAACCTTAGGTGACTACTACAGCAGGAGAAGCATTAACATGTAAGCATGATTCACTGGCTTGCCTAAACGACAAGGTTGAAAGTTTGTTTATGAATTCATCATCAGGACTAGACGACCTCTCACTTGAACCTGACCATTTCATTTGCATAAAGCTTCTCTTTCTCCAAGGACCCATATGGATTTTCTTTTCCTTCATCGACTTCTTGGCTGCATCACACAGAACTCGAACAATGGCGTTGAGGTAGTCAGGTTTCCCTATGTAATATTCTGGTAACTGGCTTGTAAGTTTGTGGTACTCATCACATGCTTTTGCAATCTTGAATTGGTCACGGAACTCCAACTCAATCAGGAATGCTATTTGCTTCTTTCGAGAGGCTGTGCTTGCTATCACTTCTATATACTCATGTGAACCTATATTCCAAGAAAAAAAAAAATCAATATAAGATTTTTAAAATCTGCAATAGTTACTATGTCAAAGGTTATTATTGCCAGGATTGTATTCAACTATTCTTTATTACTTCCGTAATAAAACAGATAAAACTTAGGTAACTATCCCTAAGTATTGTACTTTAAGTTTGATTGTATTGAGCAATAAATCAAATCCTTAAATTTAATTGTTCTTAAAAACAATAACACTATTTTTTACTACATTAATCAATACAACCATGTGATCGATAACCTAAAATATAATATTTAAAGATCCGTATCTAAGCTTTGCCATAATTTTAAAGCACATACATTGAGGCAAAGGAAACAAATGTCTAGCATGATGTTTCTACTAAAATATCAAGTAAAATTCTACAAATTGAGCATAAAGTAAACCGTGGATGATTCATATTTTAAGAGAAAATAGAGGTTTTACCTCCTGGAAACTTTTTGGTGTGTCTCCACCTTGAGGTGCAGAGAGTGGCCCTGAACCCTTTTTCACAAAGCAAAGTGACAACTCCACGTCTAAGGCAGTGGATGCAACCATCGAAGCTTGGCTTTGAGCACTTGCAATAGTCCGACTCTTTGGCAAGCTCTATGATTCGGCTAAGCTCTTGTCTCAACCTAGATGCTGTTAAACTATAGTTCTCCAAAATCTCCTGAAAAATATAACATAAAAACACAATCATTTTTAGCCTAAGGAGTTTGATAGAAACTTGACAACCCATCTGTTCCATAAAAAATAAACAAATTATAATCACCTCCTTTTTTTTTCTATTAATTTTTTTTATTGATTCTTTTTTTTTTCTTCTGTTTAATCAATTTGTTTACTGATAAAAATAATAATCTAGTTATGTGGCTGAAAATAATTGATGCTCTAAAGCTAAATTTTCCAGACATTTTTAACATAAATATATTTGGATTTAATAATGATGGTGATTTTTTTTTTGAGGGACAATAATGATGGTGATTTAAAAAAGAAAAAAAGACAAAAAATATGTGGCAATGCAATAAGACAAGTGTTATGAACATAGCCACGAACAATAATATCTCTAAGTCGTGCCAAATTAACCACAAACAAATGAGAGTTTTCCAGACACTTGAACCTGATATTTTCTTTTCACTACCTTAATTCTGAAATAACAAAAATAACTATTCCAACTGTTACTTTCACGAAAAAAAACAAAAACAAAAAATTAAACCTAAATATCACTTATAATTAATCAAACAGGAAATATCAATATCAACATCATAGTATCATTCTTTCTAAAAAAAAAAATTCATAGTATCATACACACTTTTTTTTGTTTTTTGGTTTTCTTTCAATTAATTAATGTCTGTGCTAGAGCCTTGAATCAGCAAGCTGCGGCCATGTATTAATTACCGCATAAACATCTCAGCTTTCAATTACTTCCTATTTTGTTTGCACCAATCTAAAGTTTCAATTTCATTTTTTAAAATGGAAATAATTCAACTTTGCTTTTGTGCATAAATATAAAAGGTCGATGGAGGACAATAAGCAGAAAAATATCATTTTTTTTTCCTATTTTTCATTCTAGTTAGGCTATGCTACACAAACACAAGAACTTAATTTCAGAAAGAAGAAAAAATCACCAATTTTTTTTAAAAAAATTTTACTTTTTCTTTATATCAAAATATTATGAAACAGCAAAAAGAAACAATAAAAGGAATCTCCAACCTTTCTCTCATGCTTTTGTGAAAGAGAAGAATATATATGTAATATGAAAGATTGTGTTAATTAATGATATGTACCTGGAGCAAAACCTCTTGTGTTTCCCAGTACAAGTTTCTCTCAACTGGGTCATCATGGGAGTCATTGCCATCGAATTCATATCCATCATGTTGGTCTTCCAAAGTAGGGTTTGAGTCGTTACCATCTTCGCCAAAAAACTCAGAAACTTTCTCCTCGAGGCCGTCCATGCCCTGAATATTTTCTCCAAAAGCCTTCCCTTCAAGAAGGAGAGAGAGAGAGAGAGAGAGAGAGAGAGAATGCTAGGTGTGTGAAGAAAGTGATCTTGAAAGAAATTGAGCATGCGGTGAGGGAGTATATATAGGGTTTGCCACGTCAAAAATGAGAAAAATATTGTGAGTTCTAGACTTGGTAGTATGCTATTGTTGGAGCCTGGAGGCTTTTGGAATATTGTGGAGAAGTGCAGATAGAATTTTGTGCAAAAAAATATATATATATTTATATGAAATGGCCTTTAATTTATAGTAAGTTACTAATTATTTAATTTAGAAAAATTGTAAAGTTAATTATTGTGAATTTTACCAGGTTTACAATTTTTTTTTTTTTTTTGATAAAACCAGGTTTACATCTTGATGGATAAACATGGTTGATGCCACGTCAAAAATATATACAAATTTGTGATTTTTTTTTTTTTTTTTTTTTTTTGAGAAAACAAAACTTGATTTTCATTATTCAACAGAGACTTCTGTCACTGAGTACAAGTTGGGTTACATCATTGGGGATGTCATGAAACCACATACGTGGAGCATGGAAAGACTTTGCTATCTTAGCAAGTTTGTCAGCTACACCATTCCCTATACGTCTTACGTGAGAGAAGGAGATAGACTCAATGATAATGATATGTACAGTTCATAAGATTTCAAAAAAAAAAAAAAAAAAACATTATAATTATTGTAATATCACTTGTTTAGTTTATAATAAAGTTTCAATAAAAATATAAATTATAATTATTGCAACGATCACTTGTTTAGTTTATAATAAAGCCACCATTAGTTTTATATGCTGGCATTGATAAAATCTCCATTAGTTATGAGAAATTTTATCACTATCTTGTAATCCTCTTTGTGTTTTGAGGAAATTAAAGGGGGAAAAGTATTGAGCTTTCTAAATTGCAAAAAGCCAATAATGATAAGAAGTAATGTGTTTTCAAGGAATTGAGGGAAGAGTGAACCCGGTCTTTCTTCAGCTGCAAGTTTGACTAGAGAAGAAAAAAAATCTTAATATAGTAAATTTTTGTGTCAAAGCTTATCCGATTCCTCTTAGTGTTTGTTTGGCAAAAATTATTTTTACCAACTTATTTTACTATTTAATTTATTTTTGTTACTATTTATGGATACTACTACACTTTTTGGTATTATTTATGGGTCTCACTATACTATTTCAGCTAACTTTTACTTTTATCTACAATACTTTCAACAAAAAATTTTCAATTTTAACAAAATAAACTAATCCCAAAACAGACCTTAAGAAGAAGATTTGTATTATACTTATCCAAAGCGTAGAAGGAAAATCACTTGAAAGTGAAAGATAATTAGGTAAGCAGGAAAACAGATACAAATCCTTTACCCTTGGTCTTCGTGTTCCACCCCATCACATTATGTGTTTGATTTTTTTTTTCTATTTTAAATTTTAATTATTTTATAAAGAAAATAAAAATATGCAACAGATAGTAATTAGTGTTACATAAAATGAAACAGAGACAAAATCGCAAAAGTAGTCTATTCTTGATATTTAAGTTGTTGTATCAAATGTTTTCAAAAATTAAAAAAAAGTTGTTGTATCAAATAAAAAAAGTTGTCTTAAAAAATAAAATAATTACTAAAAAAACAATTCAGCCCATATATGTCTATTATAATGTGGTGAATTTGAAAGTGAGACCTACCTCAAATATATCCTACTTTTGAATTACCTAAAATTTATGCTGTGAATTATATGCTCTCATAGTCTCATTGATAAATCTCCATTTTAGTTATGAGAAATTTATCGTTATCTTGTAATCCTCTTGCAAAAAGCCAATAATGACAAGAAGTAATTTGTTTTCAAGGAATTGAGGGATGAGCATGAAATGGGTATTTCTTCGGTTGCAAGTTTGACTAGAGAAGGAAAAAAATGTTAATATAGTAAATTCTTGTGGTCACATATAGCTTATCCCTCTTAATAATAAGAAGTGTATTATCCAAAACCTAGGAAAAAAAAACCTTGGAAGTGAAAGATAATAAGGTAAGCAGGTAAAGATAAGGCTTTATGTTCCACGACATATCAGGGGTGTTTTGATTTTATTTATTTTTTCTATTTTAATTATTTTATTAAAAAATAAAGATGTATGACATACTATAATTTGTGTAACATCAAATGAAACTATGAAATCTTTTTTTTTTTTATAAGAAAGAACTATGAAATCTTATCCAGGTAAAGATCATATTGTAGCCTATTCTTTTTTAAATTTAATAAAACGACAGAATTAGTCTCTATTATTGATATTTAAGATGTCTTAAAAAAATAAAAGAATTACTTAAAAAAAATATTCTGCCCATATAGGTTTATTATAATGTGGTGAATTTGAAAGTGAGACCTACTCTTCTAAAAAAAAAAAAAAGCGAGACCTACCTCAAATCTTTCCTAAATTTGAATTACCTAAAATGTATGCTGTGAATTATACTCCCCCATGGCCCCATCATTAAAATGACAACACAAGCAGGTTCCCTTTGTTTGATCATGAAGATAAATAGTACTAAGTCAGTAAATGGAGCTAAAAGGATGTCCTTACTGAAAAAAGAAAAAAAAGAAAAAAAGAGAAAAAAAAAAAAGGGTGATGTTTTTATTTCAGTCTAGCTGTTTACGTGACCAACTTATTTATTTTTATTTATTCAAAAAAACTTTTTATTTTAACTTTTTATAATATTTTTTTGCAAGAGTTTCAACTTATGACGTCCATTTCTGACCATAACTTTTTATCATCAAACCAAAACACCAATCGATTTTTAGTGTAAAAGGGAATTGAATTCCAGATCTTTTATTCAATTGTCAAAAATTTTATCAGTTAAGTTAACTAGAACCCTTTTATTTTTTTAATATTTGATTACATATTTTCTTGAAGCTAATTATTTAATTAACCTTGCTTTTAATTATTTGACCAATCGCCATCAACCTTATTGGCCAAATATTATATCTTAAAAGAAGTGCCCTTCCTTTAAGATTCCTCTTCTTTTGTTTTTTTGGTTTCATACTGTTTTTTCAAAACTTTCAATCAAAAACTAATTACTATTTACAATGGGTGGACTCATAATGGAATAAATCACTGACCCAGTAAATTTTTTCAAAATGTTGGTGCCTAGACTTGAACTAGAAAACTTCTAATCAAATCCAAGACAATCACTTTGAGACCGATTACCTAACCACTCAGCCAACCTGAGTTTTTAAAAATCCTCTTCATTGCAAATATTGTCCGTTTCATTTATTTCATAGTCCAAAGTAGATTTTTGGACATAGTCAATAGTCTATACACTATTAAATTTATTAAATAAAATTTGAACTGTCAAATGGACGAAATGGATAAAAAACTGCAAAGTTCTTGGTATATATATTATATTTCTTTTTCTTCTTCTTTAACTGGATACTTTAGGTTTGTTTAATTAAAAGGCAGAAATTAAAAAGAGGGAAGATTACCTTTTACTGTTTATACTTACTCTACTTCATTATTTCAATTAAAATGCATATATAAAAAATATATTAAAAAATCAAAATAAATTCTTTTACATATGAATTTTAGTTAGCTTAATAGCTAAAATCTATTAACGTCAAATAAAAGATAAAAAACATTCTTGTATCACATTCCATTTATATTGATGTGGTCGGGATGCAATGAAGGATTCAAAAGATAGCCTTGCAATTGATTACCTAAATAATTTTTTTAAGGGGAATAATGGTATGATTGTAACTTGGATATATAATCTAAAATGAAGAATTTTATCAATTAAGATTGCATTTAGTATTGGCTTAAAAAACCAATTTTTTTTACTATTTAGTTTATTTTTAGTACTATTCAGCTTATTTTTGGTACTATTCATGAGTCCCACTGTACTATGTCAGCTACTTTTTAACTTTATTTACAATACTTTCAGTAAAAAAAAAAAATCAGTTTAAGCTAAATAAACTGTTCCCAAACGAACTCTAAGAATCAATATTATGTGTAGGAGTAATTATCAATGTGCTGAACAGCAAAGGTCCCTCTCTTGCTGCCTATGGCCACTTGGTAGAAGAGGCGAAGTCCTTAGTAAATTTTTTTTGTTGCTGTTGAGTTTCTCTATATTAGATGGCAGGTATAATTCTGTTACTCGTAACATTACTAGACATGTTAGCAAGGCCTTAGTGTGGATAAAAAATATTCCTCCACACCTCCCTAGTGTAGTTTTAGTCAATGCAGCTGTTCTTTTTTAATACTACAGTCTTCTTCACACAAAAAAAATATTTATATAAATATATATTTATATATATTATGTGTAGGAGTAGGACTAGCAAATGTGGCAGAGACAGACAGGTTGATTCTCCATCTCTATCCTTAAGCAGGTAAGATAAATAACTCCTATCCTTGCTCTATATATATAATTTTCAATACCCACCTTTAACCTATTCAGCAATTCTGCTCGAACAAAACCAAGTAATTTTAAAAAAGAAATAAGTTCAAAAAACAAAAGGGATGACAAAATTGGTCTTCACTCCATAACTGTCTCCCCTAATTTGTCAAAGTCCCTAAGTACCTGTTATCTTCCTATTGCCTTTTCTAGCTCTAACTTCAACTTGAGCCTAACTTGTGCTTAATTCGGTTAACTTCTTATTATGATCAAATTAATTAGGTATAAATTAGGTCCATTGGCTTGGATTGCAATAATTGATTATTGATCTTCTAATTTTGATTTCATTCATATGACATCTTTTTCAATCTATATACTGAAAAAAGCACATTTCAAATACAATGTCAACAAATGGAAGATTACAAAAATGCTACCAAAGAGTGATGAACATGTAAAAATGTATAAATTTTTTTTAAGGCCATTTTCGATCATAAAAATCAAAGCTTATAAAATGGGTTTTAGAAGGTTGGTAAGATTCCCTACAGGACGAACATTAATTTTAGAGATAATTCAAAGGGATGAAAACCAGCTAATAAAGTAAAACAAAAGGATAACATACAATACTAAAATGTATAATATTTTTTAAAGAAATCAGCTTCATGCCTAACCCTGCCTAACCTTTACTGTGGTGTGTCTCAATCTATCATATTCATTATGACTTAATAACACACTATAATATCCTAAAAACGAGCCTGACTTTTCTTTTCACTTGTTACCTTACAATATATTTGAATATTAGATGTCAATTTTCAGGCAAGTGTAGAGGCAAACCTAGGATTTCAAGCTAGCTAGGGGAGGTCGAAATATAAGAAGAAGAAAAAATTCAAATAGATATCCATATAGTACTAACAAACTATCAACTAAGATCAATATACAAAATTATTGTTTCTTAATACATTAAAATACAATCATTTACCAACAAATACAAAAAATTGTTGTTTCTTAAGAGCATCAACTGTTACCCAAAAAAAAAAAAAAAAAATTTATTTTCACAAACCAAAACTTACTTTTGCTACTTTAATATAGCATTTGAAATGTCTCGTACAATAGTGTTTTTGGTATTCGGTGTTCTAACTACTAAATATTTACCATTTAGAACACCTAATACTAGTACTCTAATACTGAGCTAATTAAGATTTTTTATTTTTTATTTTAAAATTTTCTTTTTGTTAAATTTTTTTTTTTTGTTGTTGTTGGGTAGTTGCTAATTGAGCTAGGCTAATTAAAAAAAAAAAAAAGAGTTTAAGTTTTTGGAAGAGTAAGGCACAACTTTAGAAATTAAAAAATATATATATATATATATAATCATTAAAAAATTCATTTTTTTTCTTTGGGCCGAGGGGCTGGGGCCCTCTTGGCCCACCTGTGGGTCCATCCCTAGTGATGGGGAAAAACGAAAAAAGAAAAGGAAAGAACAAATATTTATATGAGAATTAATATCCAATACACCTATTCCCTTCTCTCTCCCCCCCCCCCCCCCCCCTTTTTTGTCTTTATAGTTTTTTTTCTTCCCTAAACTATCTAACTCTAGTGAAAGTGAGGGTTAGGAACAGATATTTTTCATATAATTGACAATAATAGATTTATTAATAGGAACTTAGCTTTTTAATTTGTTATTTTTGTACTTAATCAACTTGATGAGATAAGTAGGAATGAAATGCACTAGAGTAAGATTGAATTATCGGTATCTATCGCTCCTTCTTTTAGATTAGAAAACCCTGGTAGGGTAGGTTGAAGTGACGTAGAGTGAAAGCATTTAGTCATCTCTAAATTTCTAATAATCAGTGGTTCCAACACTCATAAATGAGAAAGGAGAGGAGCGGTAGTAATAGTATTGATAGTAAAAGATAAAATGTTTTGAAATAGTAAAAGTATATATATATATATTAAGATCTACATATTATACTTATTTTGTTATATAATATTTATGTTTGCCCACAATGTTGTTGAATATATTGAAACTTGATTTTCTTAATTTATATTTTATTAAAAAATTGTATAACACTATAAGACGTTATAATATTTACTGTAACTAAAAAGTAGATTTTATTTTTTAAACTGATTAAATGATTTTGAAATTTATAAATAATAATTTAAAGCATAAAATACTTTTATATCCTAAAATTATATAAATTTAAACAACCTCCTAAACATTTTCTTAACCACTCTATTTTCACAACTAAATATGGAGACCTCAATCGCAATTAAATAGGAACTTAGCTTTTTAATTTGTTATTTTTGTGCTTAATCAACTTGATGTGATAAGTAGGAATGACAATGCACTAGACTAAGATCAAATCATGGTCTCGTTCCTTCTTTTAGGTTAGAAAACCTTT
This sequence comes from Notholithocarpus densiflorus, assembly GCA_030021035.2. NCBI lineage: Eukaryota > Viridiplantae > Streptophyta > Magnoliopsida > Fagales > Fagaceae > Notholithocarpus > Notholithocarpus densiflorus. The sequence goes on along the minus strand of JARYZH020000164.1, from coordinate 188,704 downwards.
GCAGGGTAGGTTAAAGTTGGTAGAGTGAAACTGTGAAAGCATTTAGTCATCTCTATATTTCTAATGGTCAGTGATTCCAACTACTCATAAATGAGAAAGGAGAGGAGCGGTAGTAATAGTATTGATATTAAAAGACAAAGTGTTTTGAGGTGGTAAAAAAAAAAACACACACATATATATATATATATATATATATATATATAATACACAATCGGATAGGATATTTTACCATGCATAAATATTAGAAAATACATTTGCAATGAAATTTTGGGTAGAATTTACCAAGTTAGTTAGAATTTACTTCTTGGAGACAACTTTGAAGTTTTAATATAATATATATAAACACCACTTAATTAAAAAAAATATATAAGTATATGATTTTGGGTCTAACTAATTTTTTTTTTTTTTTTTTTGAGAAAGAACTATGTTAAATTAATCACTCAATTTCTTTATCTTTGTCATTAAAACTTTTACTCACACGTGTATATACTATATACTCAATGGTATCATCTATTTGCCAAAAACAGAAACTTTCTTACGCAGGAGGAACTTATAATAAATCTGGTAGTCTGGTGGATCTCCTTCAATTAGAATCATACATGTGACTCAGACTCTCAGAGTGCTCTTATTTGTTATATTTGAGGAAAATCGAGTAATCACATGGCAAACTAATGGAAAACAAAAATGCATCACTAAGCACTTTCTTCGAAAGGAGTTTTTCCTTTCTTTTCGATCACTTGCAAAAACCTAATTGGCATGTGCTTCTTTCCACTTTATAAACTTAATCTGTGCATGTTCCACGTTTTAATTTTTCTTTTCACCATTGACACCAAAAAGAAAGTCTCCCACTCTCATTTTGGAGCTACTCCTTTCTTACAAGGTGCAATCATTTTAAAGTCCAGGAAACACTTTTCTGGATAACCTTGGGAGTAGTGGTGGTACCTTATAAATATGGTCATCACTGCATTGATAACCAGAAAGAATATCCTAAGCTGCCCTGAGAATCAAAATAGAATATCCAAGGTGTTTCTTTTGGTATCTTTGGTTTACCACCACACGGAGGGAAAAAGCAAGAGAAAAAAATCTACCTGTCTTTTTCTTTTTAATTGTTTGGTTAGTAAATGAGAAAATAAAAAAAGGAAAGGGACAACATGAGTTAAAATTCTCCTCCAAGGCCCACTAACAATGACATTCTCTCCAAATGTGAGATTTGAAGATAAAATTGGTTAAGCATTAGGATTGGCCCCAAATTGATATTTTAGCAATACACTTGCTCAAATTGTGTTTTTCCTGAGTATGTATTATTAAAAAAATTTAACAACTATGAATAATGTGTATATATACAAATTACTGTAATTAGATGGTAAAACTAATATATTTTATTTTATTGTCTCCATCTTCTGATAAATAATTATTAACCTTTTTATCATTTTTTCTCTCTCTTCATACTCTCTTTCTCTCAAGTAAATAGTAAATAAAAAAAAGAATATTTAAATAAAGTGGTGAAAGAATAAAGATTGAAATGTGATGTATTGTAAAGTAAAATGATATAATAAATAAAGTAAACTTTTAGATGATAATGTTGGGTGCATAAAGCACATGGTCCAGCCCACAAAGTAAAAGCCCACATATGGGTTTGTATTTTTATTTCGTGGCCAACTAGTATTCCTAGTTCAAGTGGATTTTGTATTTGTGTAATACAAGGATGGTGTGGCAGCTAGGGTTATTTAGATAAGGATTATATGTGATTGTTTTTGGTGTGCCACACAGTGAAAGAAGAAAAAAGAAACAGGGAGCCACATATTGAATAGAGAAAAAGGATTGCCGCCTTTGAGAGAGATAATTAGTGTGTGTGAGAGTAAAGAAAAACAAGAGAGATTTTTCTTAAGCCGTGAGACATTCACAAAAAGTTATTATAATTGATTTGATAATAGTGAAATTATTTGAAATTTGTTCCGTGGTTTTTCCCTTTAAAGAGAAAGGGTTTTCCACGTAAATATTTATGTTCTTGTATGTGATTACTATTTTGGATTGCTAATATTTGTGATAATATTATTTGGGACCCAATAGGTAAAATATACATTTTTATACAAACTCGGGTGTGAATGCTTAAAAGACTATATTGGCACACCATGAAAGTAACAATATGATGATCTTGATGGTATAAGAGCAATTGCATCAATTCGTCTAAAAATTTCCGTCTATTTTACATCAAAAACCTACTTTTTCTATTTTACACTACCACGTTTTCAAAACACCCACATCAGTTTATCTATTTTACAAATCTATTCTAATTAAATAATATTATTTATTGTTTATTTATTATTATTTATTAATACCCATTCTCTCTTTCCCTCAGAATCTATTTTACTTTTCAGCTCTCTCACCTATTCCTCCCTTTCCCTCACTCTCTCCCTCATAGCTGCCTCACCCAACCTGCTATCGACGCCGATCCAGCTCACTGCCTCAGCCCTCCGTCGATTCAGCCTCCTTCTCGCTTTCGCCCTCCCTCTTTCCTTTGCCCCTCCCTCTCTCCTCCACCATCGACCCTTCGCCTCCCACCCCCAATCGACGACAGCAATGGAAGATCTGGCAGCAGCAATGGAAGACCCGACAGCAGTAGATCGGGCGGTAGCAGATCAGGCAGCAAATCCAGCTTCGTTGGGCATTTCACGTGAGTTTTCCGTTAAGTATGGTTTGGGCTGAGTTTTCCGATGGGTTTGGACTGTTTTTGGATTAGGTTTACTAGTGGGTTTGTCTTGATTTTGAGTTGGATTTTCAAATTGTTTTTCCGTTGATTTTGGGTTAATTTTCTGTGCTAGATTGCGGTGTTTGGTGGTGGCGCTGGGTTTGGTGGTTGGGTGGTTATTTTCTTCTTCCTTCTTCTTATTTTGGCGCGTTGGGTTGTTGTAAATGTTGAGGAAGAGAAGTAGTTTGATAGAGGAGAGAGAAAAAAAGAATAAAAAAATCATTTACACATGAACAGTAATCATGTATATATGCACGGTTACTGTTCATTTACACAGTCGTGGTGTATATTTGCACATTTTTACACAGACTGATAGAGGTGTTTTTTGGATTAAAATGTGCAAAATTAAACATTTTTTGCATTTTACACATTTTTGCAACCACTAATATGGTTGCTCTAACAATGAAAGCTACAACTTTGCAATGGTGGTCATGAATAGAGAGGTATTACTTGGATATTAGTACAACAGTAAAATGAGATTGAGGCTTGCATGTCAAAATAGTAAGTTTAAAGGTTTTCTCGTAGAATAGTCTTTTTGGTATCTTGTCCCTTGTGGAGACAGGCTCATCTTATGCTAGATATCATGTCTAGTACTAGACATTATGTCCAAGTGAAAAGCGATTTTTGAAAAGACGAGTACCATATTTTCAAAGGTTATTTGCCCAATTGCTTTCAAACATTGCTCTTTTGATAAATAATTTTAAAAAAAAATATTATTTACCAAAAATGGTTCACCTTTACTCTCAATATTTTTTTATCCATAATTTCCAAATATTTATTGCTAACTAACATCACTTAACTTAAACCATTTTTATTAATTTAGGGGTCTTGTGGCTTAAATAAAAAAAAATGTTTAAAAGGCTCACTCCGCCAAGCCAACAAAATTGGAGTGTGTTGTTTGTGATGCTCTCTTTACTCACTTGCCAATTGATCAAGTATTAAGTTAGCTGAGGTCTTTGTCGCCAATCAACACTGCATGCATCATTCTCTCCTACTCCTATAAGAACTTAGCGCTCAGTGCAGTCAGGCTTCACTCTCTTGTAGCGAAAAAGTTGGGTTTGAATCTCCATAAGACGCCAATAATTGGCTCTGCAATTTTATTAGGAACTCCCTTCATCCCAAAGTAGGTGTTCCATAATTATCTAATTTATCTTTAAGTACTCTTAAATATATATTTTGCAGGCAAGGGAAATGTGGAGCATGGGCATCATTTTGAGACACCAAAAAGAATGAGGATGCACTTAATTAGCAGGGGGAATATTAAAAGAATTTGTTCGTATAGTACTGTGTTTTTTTTTTTTTTTTTTTTTGGGAGCATCTATAAAATTGTTCTTAAAGGAAAATATACATAGATAAATAATTTATTTTTTTGAAGACATAAAACTAATTAATATTAAGTTTTTGTATGTGTTATCATCAATCTACTCAAATTTCATTAGTTCTCCTATAAAATTAAAATAGATTTTTATTTGTGTTGGAAGTTTTGAAGTTGTGGAGGACCAGCTTAAGTGCTTAACACCTCCTTCATGTAGCTTAGTATTCCCATATTTTGCAACGAGACATTGCTTTGCCTATTGTCGTAGGATTTGTGTTGAAAGATTTAATTAATTCAAAGATCACTATTTGGAATTTTTTTTTTTTAAGTACTTGGAAAATCCTTGGAGAAAAGTAATATTAGTCCATGCATGAATTATATGGATCTTAAAGCATTCGCATCAGCTCGTGAAAAAAAAAAAAAAAAAAAAAATCTATTTTAGCATAAAAACTTACGTTTTTCTATTTTACACAATTATTTTTTAAAAAACCCCACATTATATTATCAATTTTACATTACATTTTATTAAAATATTATTTTTTTATCAACCAAGAAAGAGGGGTGAGAGAGAGATGAGAAATGACTAAAAAAATTAAATATATAGCTACACTGTAGCAACTTTACAAATTTATACATTTTTAACTTGGCTAATGTGTTTGATCTTGAAACTTCAATGTGTAAAATTGAGTAATTTTTATATTTTGTATTGTCAAATGCTCTTAGTTGCTTCTATCATGATATTATAAAGAAGTAATACAATAATCGGGCATCAAAGCAAACGGATTATGATCAATTAACTCTTGATGATGATAATACAAGAGGTTAAGTGAAAGGAGCACTTTTTCCTCTGACTTGACAGCGTAAACACTAAACATATATGATAGCCTTTTGAAAGTAGTGTCAAATCTAGCCAAAGAGGTCTAGGATGTTCTTGTTTGTAATTTTGTATAACTGATAGGGTCCGGTTAATGTATTAGGGCATGCATTAATAAATTTTTTCTAAAAAAATATGTTATTGCGTGTCCTTAAGGCACACGTCAGTAAAATCTTAATTGACGGATCCAGTAAATTCGTTTTCGAAAAAAATTTAACGGGAAACAATTATGGGTATGATTGCTTGTTAGAAAGTAAAGCATACTTATCCAGTTTTTGTAGTTTTCTCAGGAGCTTTTGGAGTTTCTTTCTTATCCTAATTAAAGGGAATTCTGATTGATAAAACATAAAGCACATGAATGGTACTAGCACTACTGACAATGGTGTTAAAGTAAAGCCTTATGAAAAGATGGATAACCAATGGGGGCATAGACATTGTTAAAAAATAGAGTGTCATCTAGAAATTGATGTAATTCATGGACCCCCAAAACCAAAAGATGACCCATCTTATTTCTCACTAAAACGTGATGATTTAGAAAGCTTGACAACTTGGCTGGGTTTTGTTAGCTTTCTCTTCATATGGTTTTGTTAGCTTTTCCAACTTATCTGATTGAACTTCAGATTCAAAATGGGAAAACCCAAATTGAGCTGAAAAAATCGTGGAAAAACCTTTTGTACATTTTTAGAAATTTGGCTTGGAAAAGAAAAGAGCAACTAATCACAACATGGGGTAAAAGGCCCCCAAAATTGTGTATTACAAAAGAGAGAGATCAGTTTAATATAAGTTACTGTAAGCCTTTTATTTGATTTAGAACTATAATTTCTAAGCATGCTTTTTCTTTTCCTTAGAGATTTCATGGACTTAAAGCCCTATAATAACCATACATAAAGACCCATGCTTTTCTATGGAGAAATTGACCTATAAAAGAAGTAAAGCAAAATTTCAGCAAAATAAATAGATAAATAAAAGCAAAAAATCAGTCTCCATAAAAATAAAATTAAAAGCAAAAAGAAAAAGAACAATGCCAAATAAAAAGAAGGAAAAGGGTCCACCTGGGTTTGGAAAGAGCCCAAAAAACACCTGTCATTGTGAGAGGCCCGATCAATGTGGGCCGACATGGAAAAATATTGCTGGGTTGTTTGACGCCCAATCTCATCTTTATCTTTGATGAATTAGCTCTTTTTGGGCTGCCATAACTTCTTCTCAGTCAGTGTATGTATCACTTGAAAAGCACTCTATAATATTCTCTATTCTTGATAGATAGGATAAATCGCAGCATATGCATTATTATAGTAACCTATGATTTTGTAGTTAGTACCTCTGTTCATCACATTCAGTCTAATACTATTGGGCCTAGAAGAACCAATTTTAGTTTCTGACCCAATGCCAACAACCTTTTTCTTTTCTTTTTTGAACAACGGACCTCTCTTCTTTAAGGACCATGGACCTAAGGTAGTATTTCCCCCAGTGGTGTCCTAGTTTTGGGAGGACTATTCCACTCTGAAAGCTTTTCTCCAAATCCATTAAATAGCGGGTTGGAATGATTATTCACAATTTCACGATGCGATTGAGGATTGAGCGAGTTATATAGCTTGTTTAAATAATATGTATGGATGGTCTTATGAATCATCACAAAGTGGATCAAAGAAAAATTCTTCCAAATCAATTTGAAAGAAAATTTTGTCCATTTCACTTTGGTCATGAAACGCCTTGAAAATCCTATCAATTGATACCATAAAATTCTAAACCAATGAATCTATGAAAAGTATGATGTATCTTTTTAAGTCTATAGAAAGGATTTGGGTTAGGTCTAGTCTGTCCAGTGCATTCAATGCATTGAACCCGTTGATATGATGACATATAGTCAAAAGTGCAGTACAACTAAACACTAGACCCAAGCTTTGGCCAGTACAAAACTCTCCATCCAGTGTGCTCAAACTATGTCACTAACCACAAAGCTAAGAGCATTCCCATTGGCAATTGTAAATGGGAAATGTAGGGAAAATTTAGCATCAAGGCACAAAAAGAGCCCAGCAGTCGAACTTGTAAAATCTGAGAATTGCAAATTTTTTTGCAATTGTGCTATAGTGACATCCTAAATGTAGGATGACACTGTAGTACAATTGTAAAAATTATAATATATTTTAATTCTAAAAGATCACTGTAGCACTGTAACAGTAGCACAAAAATTATATATTATATTATTTTAGTGGGTAATATATATTATTTTAATGAGTAGAATAGGAAAATAAAAATTGAGATGTTGGTTACGTTGTAAAATAGTATGGTATAATTAATAAAATAATTTTTTGAGATGGTAAAATAAAATAAGATGGAAGATGGAAGTTACATATGTGAATGCTCTAATAATTACTAGTAAGCAGTAATAGCATATAAAAATGTGGTTGACATCACCATATCCACTTCCATAGGAGTGTGGCTATCATCAAGCCATGACACTCCCTCTTCTCCTCTCTTTCACACACACACACACTTTTCCATTATTTTCCTTCTCTTCCTCAAACAGAAAACAACTCCTCGCATCACATGTGACATGGCCACCACAACCACCACCACACCCTTCAACCTCACTTCCCCATTAGCCCCCACATTCCCCCGTAATTACTCCCTCACCCCTCTCTCCCTCCCTCACCACCACCACCACCACCACCACTTCTTCACACTCCGATATGACCAGTTTTCCCCTCCGCCCATTCGGAAGAGACTCCCCACATGCAAGGCCACGGAAGTCTCAGTGGCAGAAGAACCATCACCCTCTGGAGGCGGCGGAGGAGGAGAGAAGTGGGTGCCGGTGGTGCCACTGGGAGCACTGCCGCGTGGGGAGAGGCGCGTGATAATTCAGGAAGGCGAGACCATACTGCTGCTGTGGTATAAGGATGAAGTGTTCGCCATAGAAAACAGGTCTCCTGCTGAAGGTGCCTACAGCGAAGGCTTGATCAATGCCAAGCTCACTAAGGTTACTCTCAACTTCATTGTTTACAACCTTTTTCCTTTTCTTTTTTACTAGTGTTCCTTGTATAACTTATTTCATGACACAAATGGGGATTGTCTTCACATTTTCCTACTCACATAACATTGACACAGAACACAGAACATTTGAGATAGTGCTTGACTAGGCCCATCACAACACAAAAACACAGGGATGGTGAGTGAAACAGTTGGTGAAACTCTTTCCTTTATCATGCACTAATCACAACATGCCATTAAGCAATTGTAAAATAAAAATGGCGAAAATTTTTGTGCTGGTATACTTATTGTTTTATTAAAATTTACATGTTAAGGAAATTGTGCAATTATGAGTTGGTATACCCTATTACATGTTTCTTTTCATGAAGGATTTGTCTTTGGTTTTTGGAAAATCTTGAAGAAAAGAAACATTTAACAGGGTGTCATTATATTTTTACATTTTCATTAATAAGCATGTATTTGAACAATTCATTTATTTGATAATCATGTTTATTTGGATTGAGAAAGGAACTTGAGTATACATACTCATTTATATGACTAGCTTCTTAGTGTGCATGCAAGTTTATGTATTCTGATGCGAAAAATTAAAAACATAGTCAATGAAGTCAGTACTATCTTATTGGAGGAATTTATCCCATTGAGCAATGTGTTCTTAGAGATTGTCTTAAGTTTCTAGTAGCATTCACAGCAACCTCTGCTGCATCATTGGGCAACCCTTGGTCTACTTTTTGAAGTAGTCGGTTAATCTAGATTCGTTGTCCTTGAAGCACCACACCATTAGTAACAATTCCAAGCATCTCTTGACATTCAGTAGCCCATACCAAGTCGATTCTTCCAACAATTGCCTCACCATCGATTGGAATCCCCAAAAGAACCTCCACATCCTGTAATGTGATCGTCGTCTCACCATGTGGCAAGTGGAAGATGTGGGTTCCAGGCCGCCATCGCTCAACGAAGGCTGTTATCAAGTTATGATCAATCTCTCTAGATGGGGTCCTATGCAACCCCTCTAATCCAACTCTCTTGACAATGTCGAGGACGCGATCATCCACCATCAGTGGTCATTTTCAGAACTCGTCATTACGACCACGGCATTTCAGTGCCCCTGAATCTTGCACATGATAGAACCATGGTGATGAGATGCAAAACTGAATAACCTTTGTATATATGATTGTAGCTATTGATCCCAAAAAACAAAAATAAAGTGGTTATCAAGAGAAATTAAAATATCAGCCCCAACAAAAAAAAAAAAAAAAAAAAAAAAAAAAAGCAACAACAGGAGAAAAATAAAAGGATGCAATGCACTTAATACATTTGTTTTTAGCCGTTTATCCTGCTACTTATGCCGCGCATGCTAGTGTAAACATTGCCATAATAGCAATCCAACCCATTACCCACCATGTTTACAACGAATACATACATCAAAATTTGATTCTCTCTGGCTCTACAATTCAATGTCTTTAATTATCTAAGTGTAACATTTATGTAAGGGTGTGCAACAGTCAACCAATCTAACTCAACTCAACTAAAGGGCATGACTATGCATTCAAAGCTAATAATACCATTGACAAACTTAGAATTTTAGAAATGGAAAACAAAAAATCAACATAATGTAAAAGGATAAGAAGAGAATATTCAGCAGGTGGTCGGTTTTAATTTTACCTTGCCTTCCCAAACAGCGCACGATCGATGATCTTTTAGAAACCTTAACACCGAACCCTCCATAGGACCAGGACCGAAATCATCAGTGATCTCAGCAGCAACGACAGCCATACTACACGAAGTTTAGGGAATCAAGAGTAATATAAGCACATGTTAAAGATAAATTGGGAAGGATCTCAATGTATAGCCTAATTTCTTGCACAAACGATAAGTATAACAATCAACCACAAGGAATAAAGATACATATAAAAAACTCAATATACTGCCAACAATTGTAAAAGCAAAGCTTTATGTTAAGATTAAAGAAAGAAAGCTTAATTTGCAGCACAATTCTGACACCAAACTCTTTTATGTTTATTATGACAATCACATCTCCAATAATAGATAGGAATCTAAAATGTTTAAACCAGACGCTTTGATCCTATGCTTGATTTTTGTACTATATCATAATTATTTTCAATCAACTCTAGTACTTATAAAATTATAAAATTATAAAATTCTAGAATTAACACTCTAATTTAACCTTTCATTAGGATGTTGTAAGCTTGCACTGAACACTACCATAAAAGCACTATCAACAGACCTTCAAACAAAGAGTATTTTGATAAAAAACAACACTTCAGCTAAAAGTATAATATATTATTAGTAGATATAGACTATGAAAAATGTGCACAATACTTTGAATGGTCAACATTCTAATTAAGAAAGAAGTCAAAATTATCTTTAAAAATGATGCAAACTAGGGGGACTAACTCAACCTAAACCTATATTCCATATCAAACAATAACAAGCTATCTTCTTTCATTATTGTTACAGATTTTGCATTTTGAAATAAAATACTCAAGAAAGCTACAATGATAGCTAGCTGCAATCATACGACACACTTGAATGAGATGATTCCATCCATCTGAGAATGAGTTTTCCATAGGCTTATAGTGATAGTAATCATAACAAAGCCTGATTGTTATCAATGCATTAATCATGTGGCAAGAGGTTAATGATTTGGTAATGATGCAATATATTAAAATTAAAGAAAACAGTAGGTGCTGGAAGTTAAAAATGCTAGATCAAGATGCATGTACCCCACATCTACATGACTTCTATATCCTATATACCATCTGTTTCTAGCCATATTCAACACAGATTCAGCAATTACTCTAAGTTAGTACTGCATTACCAAGCAAAGAATTAGGGAAATTCAAAACCACATAAATACATAATGCAATTGAAAAATGTGATAGGTAAGAACCAAAAACAGTACTTTAAAATAGTGGGATGGGGATTCAGAATAAAGATACAATTTTTATAGCATATATTATGCTATCAGTTGCAAGGAATAGAGAGAAAGTCCTTACGTTTGTGATAGACTACCAACGGAGCCAACCAAAATCAGTGTCTGAGGGAGAAAGGCTGAGCAAGGCGGAGCGGAGCAGCGGAGATGAAGACGGAGCGATGGAGTGAGAGGGAGCAACGGCGACGGAGCGAGAGCCAGCGACGGTGACCGAGCGAGAGGGAAAAAGAGTGAGAGAGAGAGTGAGAGTGAGAGTGAGAGGGAATGCGACTGAGAGTGATACTGTGAGTGGTGTAGTGAGAGGGAATGCGACTAAGAGTGATACTGTGAGTGGTGTTTTTGAACTTCAGTTTTTGCAGCGACGGCGACGGAGCGAGAGGGAATGCGACTGAGAGTGACACTGTGAGTGGTGTTTTTGAACTTCTGATACTGTGAGTGGTGTTTTTGAGTGCAATCTACACGTGCTGAAAAGTAAATCAAGGTCAAAAGACTCGTTTTCCTTAATATATTTAACTTTACCCTTTAACATAGAATGTTTCTAATTACTTTCAAAGATATTTGTTTAGTCTACCTGATAAGTATGGGGATCCTCTTTTAATTATTATTTATCAAAAAGAATAATAACCCAAAGCCTCTATTCTATCTGTCTTTATCCACCACCTCATGAAAAACAAAAAGAATTTACATTTTTTTTTATGGTTTAATCCGAATATGAATTTTTCTCTATTATGATCAAAATGCGATTTTTACTGTAAAGCCTTATTCAAATAATGTAATGATAGTGAAATAGGAAATTTTTCAATCAATTAAATATTTTTAATAATGTCTTATGAGTCCTTAGTACTCGAAGAAGTGTGAAATTGGTGAATCTATTTTAGCAAGTCACCTCAAGATGCAGATTAAAAAAAAACTTATTTGTGTTATTTATTAGTTCAATTTTTTTATATTTTAATATTTATATTTAGATTATAATTCTAAAGAAAAAATAAAATAATATATTAAAAAAATATTTATTATATTTCTATATATTATATGGGGTTAAATTTAATTCGTACTGATACTTCTTGAGAAATTACCCATTCATAAAAGTATGGATTACTATGTACCGAACGAACCAATGATTATTCATGAGTCCATAATGGAATCAATTACATACTGTTTACAGCAACCTACTAGGAAATGTTATGGTAAAACTTCGTTTAAAATGATGTAGTAAAAAGCAACGTGCGACTTGAGGGATATGGTCGTCTGTGGATTCTTACATCCATCATTTTCTTTTTATATTAATTAGATAGGAATGAGGGTGCTCTTGGCTCAACATCGTTTGTTCTGTTTCACTAGAACCCTCCTTTTTGAGGTCGGGGGTTGGGATGTAAATAGTACATGATCTTAATGGAGCTCGAGTAAAAAAAAGTATTGATTCATTTTTTAAGGGTACGGATCTAGGGTTAGTGTTAATTAATAAGTTGAAACAGCTTCGTAAGTATATTTTCCATATAAAAATCGAAAGGATCCAATTTTCAAATTTATAAGTAAAACCTCTTGGAATTGGTAAAACTCTTTCGATTAATAGTGTATCGCGCAGGAATCAAATCGACCATTTGTATGATTTTTTGATAAAAAGAAATCACAAAAAGGGTATGTTGCTGACATTTTTTGAAATGATTAAAAATCATCGAAGTAATGTCTAAACCCAATGATTCAAAGAAACGATAAAGAATCATGGAACAAGGAAATACCACTTTCAGTTGTTTCAATAAATAGATTCTAATTAAGAATAAAAATAGATTCTAAAGACAAAAAAAGGTGTGTGGTTAGAGATCGCTCAATAAACGAAATACCTAAAGTAAAGGGTTTCCTTGGGTTATTAGTGAGTTATCCAACTTGAGTTCTGAGGATGCGAATACAAATGATTTTATGTTCTTTTTCAGATAAGAATAAGGAATAATAAAAAGTACTTAACTCATATTTAATTGATTTGATTATTTTATGGATCCATTTGACATTACTAATTAAAAATTTCAAATTCGATCCATAGACATAATTTCGAATTTTCTTGAGCCGTATGAGGAGAAAACCTCTTATACATTTCTAGGGAGGGGGGTATTATTCATCTATATCTATCCCAATGGGTGGTTTATCAAATCGTTGCAATGGATGCTCGATGCCGAAGAGGAGGAAGAGCTCTTTGGAAAGTGGGCTTTTATGATCCGCTAAAGAATCAAACCTATTTAAATGTTCCTGCTATTCTATATTTCCTTGAAAGGGGCGCTCAACCTACGAGAACTGTTCATGATATTTCGAAGAAGGCGGGAGTTTTTATGGAACTTTGCCTTAATCAACAGATTAAATTCAATTAATGAATAGAACAAAAGAGGGGGGGCGGTAGTATATAAAAGGTTATACAAAGTTATATAAGCCCCCTCTTTTGTTCTATTCATACCTATTCATTATTACTACCAAAAAATGTCTACTACTAAAAAATGTCGTTTTCTATAATGAAAAAAATTTATTTTTATTTTAGTGATAGAAATTCATTTAATTTAAGACAGATGAAAAAAGATCAAATGAATAACCAAAGTAGTTGGATTTCTAAATCCAAAATATTTACGTTATTGCTAATTCAATGCTAGTTGGTTTTTAGTTGAAACTTTCACTTTGTTATGAACAAATAAATTTAAAAAAAAAACAAATGGGATTTAAGATTTTTTTTTTTTTTTTTTTACTTATATGGATTAAGTAAACCCAAGCATTGCGATACTTTGCTATGAATATTGATTCTTACGCTTACATCCTTTTGTATCCATGTTTATTATCCATATATAGTTAGTGCCAATTCAATACAAGTCATTAGTTTTTTCTTTATTTGTATAATTTATATTTTATTATATTAATTCAATATTTAATTTTTTTTATTTTAATTTATGGTTCTACACATTGTGTTCTTTTCTTAAGATTTACATTCGTATTGACAACAGTGTATCAAACAAATATAATCCGATCATGAATAAATGTATCTATTTCCCTCTGTTCCATCTATGGACTTGGTTTTTTTATTTTACTTTATTTAAACGATGGATTCGTCGGATTTGCTGGGATACGAGAAGCCTTTATTTATTTATTTTATTGAAGAAAAAAAATGGATAAGATAATAATGGATAAGATAAGATACGAACTAAATCCGTGGTAGTACATCAATTTTGACTTAATCCATATTCTTATCTTAATCTAGATTCTTATTTTAGAAGTCAGTGTATTTGCATCTAATATGCTCATTATTTTTTTTATGTTCAGAATCGATTAGCAATATTTTTGCTATTTTACTATTTTGATTTCGGTGTGCAATTAAATCTAATTTTTTATTCCGATTGGATCTACACATTTTGGGGGGGGGGGTTGCTAACTCAACGGTAAAGCACTCGGCTTTTAAGTGCGACTGGCAATTTTTACACATTTGTATGAAGCAACGTCTTCGTCGATACTATCTCTAGAGCTTGTAAGACTGCGACTGATCCTCAAAGGAATGAATGGAAAAAGCAGCATGTCGTATCAATGTGGAATTCTGAGAATATTTTATTCTTAGCGGATCGGTTCAAAACTTTGTTTAAATTCTTGACGAAAAAAAATAAAATGAAATTTTGGGTTAAGTGAATAAATGGATAGAGCCCTATGGCTCCAATTATAGGTAAAAAAAAAAAGAAAAAAAAAGAAACGAGCTTCTGTTCTTAATTTGAACGATTACCCGATCTAATTAAACGTTAAAAATAGATTAGTCCTTGATGCGGGAAATGCTTTTCCCATAAGTGGATCATCAATTTATTTTTAAATCCTAATTATTAGTAGCTATTCTCCATTAGAGTGTGGGGGTAAATGTGTAGAAAAAGCAGTCTATTGATAAAGATAAAAATCCTTTTTTTCCAAAATCAAAAGAGCGATTGGGTTGAACAAATAAAGGATTTCTAACCATCTTGTTATCCTCGAATGAACATAAACCAATTAAATTAGATGGAAAAGGAGAGGCTAAGTCTTATCTGATTCTGGGGTATAAATCTATTTATTTCTTACTATAATATCCTGTTTTGACTGTATCATACTATGTGTCATTTAATAACCCAAAAGAAATCCCTTATCCCCATCTAGTTTTAAATGAAGGAATTTCAAGGATATTTAGAACTTGATAGATTTTGGCAACACGACTTCCTATACCCACTTATCTTTCGGGAATATAGTTATGCACTTGCTCATGGTCATGGTTTAAATAGATACATGTTGTTGGAAAATATAGGTTATGAAAATAAATCTAGTTTACTGATTGTAAAACACTTAATTACTACAATGTATCAACAAAATTATTTGATAATTTCTGCTAATGATTCTAAACAAAATCCATTTTTTGGGTACAACAAGAATTTGCATTCTAAAATTCCATTAGAAGGATTTGCAATCATTGTGGAAATTCCATTTTATCTACGATTAATATCTTCTTTAGAAGGGGTAGAAATCGTAAGATTTTACAATTTACGATCCATTCATTCAATATTTCCCTTTTTAGAGTGAGAGGGAATGCGACTGAGAGTGATACTGTGAGTGGTGTTTTTGAACTTCAGTTTTTGCAGCGACGGCGACGGAGCGAGAGGGAATGAGAGTGAGAGGGAATGCGACTGAGAGTGATACTGTGAGTGGTGTTTTTGAACTTCTGATACTGTGAGTGGTGTTTTTGAGTGCGATCTACACTTGCCGAAAAGGAAATCGAGGTCAAAAGACTCGTTTTCCATTTAACTTAATCGAGTCCAATGGACTTGATTTCCTTTAAACCAAAACGAGTCCAATGAACTTGATTTCTGGGCCTACGTCTCAGCTGCTGGCACAATAGCAAACCGAGTACAATATACTCGATTTTATAACCCAAAATCGAGTCCTCTGGACTCAAATTGTTAGAAACCAAAATAGTTTCAAACCTTAGCTAACTAATAATGTTCAATATACTCGATTTTATAACCCCAAAATCGAGTCTTCTGGACTCGAATTGTTAGAAACCAAAATAGTTTCAAACCTTAGCTAACTAATAATATAGTTTGGGTTTTATAGTTATTTAAAAAAAAAATCCCTTTTATCTATAAAAAATTACACATTGGAGCAACCTATTTCTATTACCCACCCAATTCAAACCAGTTTCTGTCGAGTCTCCTTCGCCCGTTATTGAGCTTCATGATCAACAAGCAGAAGAGAAAGAATAGAAAAAAGAAAACTGCGAAGCGAAAGGAACCCCAAAGTCCAATGATTTGCGTTGCAAGATCAAGAAGGCTCAGCCTAAAAGAGTGATTTAATTATAATTATTTGTCAAGAGATCAACTTTGCACAATGGGGATCTACCCAGTAATTGTAATCTTGTAATTGAGGTTAATTTTGAATCTATCCACTCTATTTTCTAGTTAGGGCTTTAGATCTTGATTCGGTGGGATTATTCTACAACCTAGAAGATGGTGTAAAGTTAAAGTTAACTACAAAATATCATCAAAGATGAAGTACAAACCAAGAATAAAGAGGTGGTCGTAAAATTCCTAGGGACAACGCTTTTGCATTAGTTAGAGTTGCAGTCTTGACAAGCAACTTGGAGAGATCACAACGACAAAAAAGAAGGCTGGTGACCAGACCACGTTTGGAGGGGATATTTGGCTTCTAGCATTGTAAAGGAGGGCAATATAGTAAGTTAACATACGTTTGAAATGTTTTAGCAAACTAGCATCTCGAGTTTTAAAAACTCGAGTTCTATTTAAAACTCGAGTCTCACAAACTCGCTTTGTACTTGATGACTTGGAAAGGAAATGTCAGGAAATGCCACATAGATCTTGAGTCTCAGGGACTCGAGTTGTACAAAATCAAAATCGAGTCTCTAAGACTCGATTTTCTTAGGCAAAAACCTTTTTTACACAGCTTTCGGATGATGAGGTTCTAAAGCAAATTCCAGACAAGGAACCCAGAGAAAAAACATCGTCAAAGAACCCAGAGAAGAAAAAACATCATCAAACAACGAATTCATCAACAAACCCAGAGAAGAAAAACATCATCAAACAACGAATTCATCAACAAACCCAGAGAAGAAAAACATCATCAAACAACAAAAATTCATCAAACCAAAGACCCAAAGAAGAAAAACCTTCGCTTGGAGCTTCACCGCTGCTGCCTCCATCGCTCCTGGGTTAGGGAGATTTGGGTTCGTCGATTTTGGTACTTGAAGAACAACAAACCTGAAGAAGAACAGGAAGAACGATCTGACGATGAAGAACAGAGGAACGATCTGACGACGAACAGAGACGAAGTCACTCTGCGTCGCTTGCGGCGGCAACGTCGACGACAGGACCGAGGAGCGGCTCGGATCGTGGCTGATGCTCATATGCTTTCAAACGTCGGTGATTTCGTCGGCGATGTTGGTCTCCGCTTGGGTCTCAACGATGTTCTAATGGAAGAGTTGGTGGGTGTCACTGCTTGTGTTCTTGGAGACATGGGTTGCCTTCGTTTGCGTTTGAGGGTTTGAGATACACTGAAAGAAGAAGACAAAGGCTGATCTGAAAAAAAAATGGTGGAACTCGAGTTTCTAAAACTCGAGTTCTACATGGAATTTTTTTCCCACATCGGATGCCACCGCTTGGGTCTCCGCTTGGGTCTCGAGTTTTAAAAACTCGACTTCTAATTGAACTCGAGTTTTAAAAACTCGAGATGCTAGTTTTCTAGTTTGTTTTGCAACCTGACAACTAACGATATTCTTAGAAAATTAACGCTAAATGGAAAAAAAATTCCACGTTTGGAGGTTTTCATTAGACTTCCAAGGAACTTGAGCGAGAGATCCATTAGACTTGATTGAACTAGGTGGGTAATACAAATGGGTTGCTTCGAATCTGATGTGTAATTTTTTATTAATAAAATAGTTGTCATGTGAATAAAAAAATGACTTGTCACCGCTCCATTAAACACATAAGCAAAGAAACTAACAGAAGTTAACGGGAGGACTTATAGCACTTATTTTTTAAACTTTAGGGAACAATAATGCTCATTTAAAACTTCAGGGATCAAAAGCACTCAGTCGGTAAACTTTAGGGACCAACAGTGTATTTTCGCCAAATAATAATAATGATATGGCAAGCTCTAGAGAGGTCAATAAAAAGTCAAAGGTTTCGGTTTTATATATATATATATATATATATAGATGATAAGAAACCATTACATATTTTAGAAATGTATGGTTTAAAAAAAGTGTAAGCTAATACCATGTATAATTTGAATCTCTTCTAAAAAAAGTGTATAATTTATACCGTATAATTGTGATTGTTTTTAAATATATTTGTGCATATGCACAGGGCTACACATTATTATCTAAAACATAAACTTTTAGTCCAATAATGTGCTAAACAATCTATTTAAAAAAAAAAAAAAACTAGAACAAGCAGATGCAAGCCTGTATGGCGAGGTGGAAAAGATGGATGATGGAAAACTATGGAACGAAAATGAAATGAGAAGGCTGTGTGAGTTTTCCATTGTTTGGCTGGGTGTGATAGGCCAAGAATGTATTGACCACTTAGGTAAATTAACCAATTAATTAGCCAAGTGAATTAATTAAGTCAATTTAACATACAATACGCGTGGTAGCACAAACAAATCACCAAATAACTAAATGCAGCGGAAATTAAATTTGACACGGGTGATTGTTTACGAATGGGGAAAACTACCGAGGCAAAACTCCACCGGGTGAATTTAAGGTCACCACTTCCGAGAATCCATTATTATCAAAATAAGCAGTTACAAGTAAAGGAATCCCAATACCTTATACCAACCTACAGTTGAACCCTTACCCCAATACACAATTGGACTTGTAATGTAGTGATAATCTCTCCTTTCAATGCACGGTTCCAAGTACATGACTAACCAATCGATGCACGGATCCCAGTACGTGACTAACACACCAACTTGAGAAAGATGTTGGCTGCAAAGTTCTTCAGTTCATCCACACGATGAAGATCAAGAAGCTCATTGGTTACAAAACCCTACGACGTACAAACGCAGTAGCTTCTTCAAGAAAAAGATGAACTATGGCAGATTGTCTCCGGTCACAATATGCATGTAACAACAAGTGCAACAACCTCATGACGACCCTTAAAATAATCCTTATATATGTCTAGGGTTGTGAGAAAAGAAAATTTAAACACATAGCTTGGATATGCGTGAAAAACAGATCTGGAAATCTAAATTTCAAAATTCTTGATAGATACAGCTGTCGAGCTATTTGTCGAACTTTAATGAATATCACTTCTTTACTTGATTCTTGAACAGATTTGCATGGCTTCAATACTTGGACTTGAACTCTTGTTTCTTGAAGTATTAAACACATCCTAGATCTATCCAATTACAAGTAAAGTGCATTTTGTCAAAAGATTAGCTAATTCTATATGACATGTTTTTAACATGTTCCACATATGTCCTAACAAGGTGGAAATTTGGGTGGATAGAAAATGATGAGTATGAGTGTTTTACATATGGACGCGCTAAAACTTAGTGTTTTACTCATTTTCTCTTTCTCAAATCTTGTATTCATTTTTCATTTCCAACTCATTTATGTTTGAGACGTGCTACGTCCACAACATTTTTACAATATTTTCACAACAAATCATAGATGGTTAGTTGTTATTGATTTAAATTTGAACCAAATACTAAGATTACTTTTTTACCCCAACAATAATAACTAGTAACAACCTGTCACTTAAGATTTGTTGTAAAAATGTTGTGGACATATCATTTCTCTTTATGTTTGGCACAAATTTTCTTGTCTTTTTTTTTTTTTTTTTTTTTTTCATTTTTCACTTTTCAATTAAAAATTCAACACAAACTTTGAGTTTTTTTCAATTCCTTTTTAGTGAAAATGAAAACGGTAAAAAGATGTATTCATTTTTTTTGTATTCAAAGTCTCTTTTTTGAACACTAAAAATGAAAACTAAGTACAAATAAAAGAGTCAAACCAATTTTTTAGCGATGGGCCTCACTCTTTGTCCTCCTAAATTAAAAGAAAAATGGAAATAAAAATGAAAATGTATGTGAGATTTAAAAGACATTATTAATCCTTTTTCCCCACCATTTCAAACTATAATTAGGACGTAACAATAAATTAATTTCTATCCTTCCACCTTGCCATCCCTCTTACCAAACACACATTATGGGAAATTAAAATATTTTTTATCTTTCAATTTTTCTATCTTTCAACATTTTCCATCCTCCCAACAAAACATGGTTCTAATAGTGTGTTTGGTTGAAGGTGTTTTATGTCTCTATCCTTCTACTTTTTCATCATCTTCACTAAAACACGCTTGGTGAAAAATACAAATATTTTCTATCCTTTTAACATTTTTCTTTCGTACCATTTTTTTCCATTTTTCTAACTAATATGGTATATGAAATTGCCAAGAACTTTGTATCTGAATTGGTATCTCTCTGTTAGGGGTGGCAAATGGGCGGGTTGGGTCATAAATGGGTTGGGTGTGTAATTACCCATTTATTCTTTTATGACCCGTTTATATATAAATTAATTACCCATTACCAACCCAACCCATTTGATTAGTAACCCACCAATTTAACCCAATATGACCCACATACCTCTAAAACTACTTGAATACCCTCTTGACCTCCAAAATATCTAAAATGACCCAAATACCCCTACACTTCCAAAATTACCAATATATCCTTGAACATCCAAAATTATCCCCAAAATCTCTAAAATGAGCAAAATACCCATAAAACCTTTAAAATGACCAAAACACCCCCGATATCTCTAAAATCACCAAATATGTTCAAAAACCACTAAAATGACCAAAATATCCCCAAAATCTCTAAAATGAGCAACATACTTATAAAACCTCTAAAATGACCAAAATACCTACGATATCTCTAAAATCACCAAAATATGCTCAAAAACCACTAAAATGACCAAAAGAGCCCCAAAATCTCTAAAATGAGCAAAATATCCCCAAACCTAAAAAATTACCAAAATACCTCCAAAACCTAAAAAATGGCCAAAATACCCCCTAAACCTAAATAATGTTTGAAATACCCCCAAAACCTAAAAATGACCGAAATATCCTCAAAACCTAAAAGATGACCAAAATACCCCCTGAAACCTAAAAAAATTACCAAAATATCCCATAAACCTAAAAATGACCGAAATACCCCTAAAACCTACAAAATTACCAAAATACCCCCCTAAACCAAACAAATGACCGAAATACCTACAAAACCTAAAAAACGACTGAAATACCACTGAAACCTTAAAAATGACCAAAATACCTCTGAAACCTATAAAATGACCAAAATATCTCCAAAACCTAAAAATTAATAAAATACTCCCTAAACCTAGAAAATGACCCAAATACCTCTGAAACCTAAAAAATGACTAAAATACCTCTGAAACCTAAAAAATGACCAAAATACCCCCTAAACCTAAAAAATGACCGAAATACCCCCTAAAACGTAAAAAATGACCAAAATTCCCCCCAAAACCTAAAAAAATGAACGAAATACCCTTGAAACCTAAAAAATGACCAAAATACCCTTAAACCTATAAGATGACCAAAATACACCTGAAACATCTAAAATTACCAAAATAGAGGTTTTGGGTATTTTGGATGTTTCAAGGGTATTTTCAACAAATTAAATGTTCTAAGAGTATTTCGGTCATTTTTTAGGTTTTGAGGGAATTTCGGTAATTTTTTAGGTTTTGAGGTTATTTTAGTCATTGTTTAGATTCTAAGGGTATTTCGGTCATTTTTTTAGGTTACGAGGGCATTTCTATCGTCTTTTAGGTTTTGGGGGTATTTCGGTAATTTTTTAGGTTTTTGGGGTATTTTGGTCATATTTTAGGGTTTGGGGGTATTTCGAACTTTTTTAGGTTTAGGGGGTATTTTGCATGGTTTTATAAACCAAATCGGATCGGCCAATCCAACTGGTTCAACCGAGAACAGGCCATAATCTGAACCGATTATGGCTAAAAACCAAAAATCATCTAAAACTAGAAATAATAAAAAACTAGCCAATTTAACCATAAAACCGGGAACCGGTATGGTTGAACCGGTTTTGCAAAATACAAAGAAAATGACTTTGTTTCTCTTGATTTCTTCCCCATTCGGCCTCTCTCATTGGTGCAGCAGTTACTTTGTCTCTGTGGATGATGGGAGTGAATGATTTCTCTTCCTCATTTTGGGAATCTGAGATCTGTTGTAAATGAGATTTGGTGAACGAAGTTTTCAAATCTGCAAGTAAAATAAAATTTGGAGAGGAGGTAAGAGAAGCAACATGAGAAGGGTGGAGGAAGGTATTTTGGTATGAAGTTTGAACTATTAATAATTGATATGTTGCAGAGAGATGGACAGGCATGGCAGAGAAAGGTGAGAGGGAGAGATAGATTAGAGAGAGAGACGATTGAGAGGTTATGGGAAATTGCCAATTTGGATTCTAATGGATTTCTATTAGGAAAGTAGAAAGGTTGGGAGTCTTGGGACTTGGGAGAAGCAAATGATATGTCATAAAAAAAGTGGGTGGGTGTTAAATTGTTACTTTGTTAGGGTTTTTTTTTTTTTTTTTTTTTTGGATAGGATTACTTTGTTAATTGTTAGTAATGGCTGGGAGAAGTAACTGAAGTGGGGTGGATCTTTTTATTTATTTATTTATTCTTTATCTCTTTTCCCTTTTCGGTGGAGCTTAGAAAGTCCTGTAGCTATATGTGTGCCTCTTTTAGCATTTTAACCATATTTGTGAACAAATATAGTAAATTACCTTTAATATTTAAATGATATTTATTATATAAGTTGTGAAAAATTATTAACATTATAAAAATTAAATATATTAATCATTATTTAATATTTATATAGTTTAAAAAATTATTAATTAAATTATTTATGACGTCACCGATTTGACCATTGGTCAGACCCTAGTTGGACCAGAAAACTGATAACCAGTCCCTTTTCCGATTCTTTCACCGTACCGGTTTTTAAAACCATGGTATTTTGGTCATTTTTAAGTTTCGGGGGTATTTTGGTCATTTTTTAAGTTTTGGGGGTATTTGGGTAATTTTTAGGCTGCGTAGGTATTTCGGTCCCTTTTTTTTGTTTTAGGGGGTATTTTGGTAATTTTTAGGTTTTGGGAGTATTTCGATCATTTTTTACGTTTTGAGGGTATTTTGGTCATTTTTTAGGTTTTGGGGGTATTTTGGCCATTTTATAGGTTTCAGGGGTATTTTAGTCATCTTTTAGGTTTATGGAGTATTTTGGTAATTTTTAGGTTTCAGGGGTATTTTAGTCATTTTATAGGTTTCGAAAGTATTTCGGTCATCTTTTAGGTTTATGGAGTATTTTGGTAATTTTTAGGTTTCAGGGGTATTTTGGTCATTTTATAGATTTTGGAGGTATTTCGGTCATTTTTTAGGTTTAAGGGGTATTTTGGTCATTTTATAGGTTTCAGGAGTATTTCAATCATTTTTTAGGTTTAGGGTGTATTTTGGTCATTTTTAGGTTTCGGGGTATTTTGGTCATTTTAAGGTTTCAGAGGTATTTTGGTCATTTTTTGGTTTCATGGGGTTTTATGGAGTATTTTGGTAATTTTTAGGTTTTAGGGGTATTTTGGTCATTTTATAAGTTTTAGAGGTATTCAGTCATTTTTTAGGTTTAGGGGGTATTTTGGTATTTTTAAGTTTCGGGGGTATTTTGGTCATTTTATAGGTTTCAGAGTATTTCGGTCATTTTTTAGGTTTAGGGTGTATTTTGGTAATTTTTAGGTTTCAAGGTATTTTGGTCATTTTTTAAGTTTCGGGAGTATTTTGGTAATTTTAAGGTTTCAGGGTATTTTGGTCATTTTTAGGTTTCATGGGAGTTTTTTGGTTATTTTTTAAGTTTTAGGGGTATTTCGGTCATTTTCTAGAAATTTAGATTTTATGTTATTTATTTAAAATTTAGATAGGTTTTAGTGGGAATAAGTGAGTTTATCCATTAATACCCATACAATTAAATAACCTAATGGGTATTTATCAATTTAACCCAAATATTCAAATGGGTTGGGTTAAGACTTATCTAAATGAGGTAGGTAATGGGTGGGTTCATGAATATGGATAAAAATTGCCATTCCTACTCATCACGCTTATCAAAAATATTCAAATAAGACAAACCAAAATTGCACCTTTTTTCTCCTGGTAATGGCTTGTGTTTTCAACTTTGCCTTCTATCAATGGACTGGTCAATTAATTTCTTAGAAGTTATACCTGTGAGCTGTTCGCCTGTACGGTCTTTTGGATTCAGGAAAGGCAACGCTGAAATTGTCCCCCTCCTATCCTATTTAGTGTTTACAGCTTTAAAAATATTTACTTTTACCCAGTCAAAATGTCCTTCATTTTTTTTTTTTAAATCCTTGTAGATTATAATGGTAACTTTTTACTTTCTAGAATTATTTATAATAGTGACTTTTTTTTTTTAGAAGTTACTTATTATAGTGACTTGGTAAGATGAAATCACAAATGAATTAGGTGAGAAATTACTTGATACGATTTGTGCCATTCGAAGTTCAAAGAATCTATGTACATAAGAAATAAATTACTTTTTTAAGAAGAATTTTTTTTGAGAAGAATAAAAAATAAATAAATAAATAGCATACACAATAAAATACTATCACATCTTAAATAAAATAAAAAAAGCCTAACCATAAGAGTTTCTTGTAATGTGTGGATTTGACAATACCTCTCAAAAGGTATCAAACAGAATTTTTTGAAGTCAAACTACAAATGTTAAGAAACAAGTTGGGAAAAGAGGGAGGGTGGGGGGTGACTATAATCAAAAGGCACCAGCCAGATTAGTTGAAAATTATTGTTGAAATTTTATAAAAAAAATAATTATTGATTCTTTTTTTTTTAATGTTTTATGGACCTTTTAAAATATTTATAAAAAAATAGAAAAAATTCGAAAGATATAGGAATTATGATTTAAAAACATAAAGAGCATTTTGACAACTTACTTTAGGTTTCATGCATAACCTTACAAATAGATAGGAAATATTGCTTGCTAGCTCATTAGAGGTACATAGCTCAATTAACTATGTTACATTAATTGTCTCACTTACCTATTGAATAAAAGATCACACTATCTACTATTCAATTTTGCTAATCTAAAAGCCACACCATTTCCTTTATGGTAACAAACCAAATTAAGCAAGCTTAACCATATTGTCTTTAAGTACAAAACCAAACCATCCTAATTTTCCATGAAACGCATTACCCCCAAGCAAATTTTTTTTTTCTTAAAGCCCTCTCATCATATAAAGGAGAAAAATACACTATGTATTTGGTTTATATTTCCTCCTTCTCACATATAAGTAGATCTCACATGTGTGGGGTCCACCTTATGTGAGAGGAGAGGTACATACACTAGATAGACATGGCAAAACGGGTCAGAATTTTCTGACCCGACCCGACCCGAAAAATACTCGACCCGAACCCGATTTTTTTGACCCGAAGCAAAAACGGGTTGACCCGTAACCCGACCCGTGTTTTTTGCGGGTCGACTCGACCCGACCCGCGACCCAACCCGAACCCGAACCATTTTTTTAAAACTTTTTTTTGGTAAAAAAAAAATAGTAAAATTAAGACAATATTGGTTTAATTGTTTATTGTGAACTTTAAGGAAACAATTGATACATTTACATAATTATATGCAAATTAATTGAAAGATAAATGCATGTGGTTGAGCATTCTGTAATGAGTAAAGATTTTTAGATATCAAATAGCAAAGTACATGCCAAGATAATCTGTAGAGTTAAAAACATAGATTTAAAATTGTAGACATGTGTGAGAAACATCCACAAGTGTGAAAATAGTGAAGCCAAAGTATCAAATTAGCATAGATTATGAATACTTAGACATATTTTTTTAACAATTTATGTCCAAAATAAACGGCTTTTTAAAATAAATTATGATATTTCCTAGAGTATGTGTTACTTAACAATGATATGATATTCATAAAAAAGACCATGTGTAAATAAGTAAGCAATCAAACTTTAATGTATATCTCAAATTGAAATAGAGCGTCAACCACAATTGATAATAGATTATAAAATTAATTTTCAAGATTGCAAATTTCTTATATGTTTTTATTCTTTATCAAATGAGTTATCCAATAAGTCATTTGTAATTTTGTTTTATGTTTTGGGATGTTGATATTGTGTAGAAATAAAACTTGAGAATTTGTTTTACTTATCTAGTTATCTTTGTGTTATTTTGTTTTAGATAACAATGTTAGAATTTGTATAATTTTAAAATTATTGAATAAGTATTAATAAGTTTAATTGAGTTCATTCTTGATATAAGTGGTGAATTCAAAATAATGCATTTTATATTAAGTAATTTGTTGCATAACTTTCCATATAGCAAATACATGTTGTTTTCTTTATAAAAAAAAAAAAAAAAAATTCATGTGAAAAATACGGGTCAACCCGACCCGACCCGCAACCCGATTAACCCGAACCCGATTTTAACCCGCTTAAAATGACCCGTTTTTGACCTGTGACCCGTTTGACCCGCAACCCGATTAACCCGATCCAAACCCGACCCGACCCGCCCGTTTTGCCATGTCTAACACCAGATATATCGTATACCTCTTCCATATAAAGGGAAAATGAGAAGAAAATGATAGATAACAATATCCATAACTAAAAAAAAAAAAAAAAAATCTCATATATAATCGGGTAAATTATTTGAAAGTCAACACTACAAATATTAAGAAGTTAGGAAAAACAAGAAAGAAAAGATCAACAAGATTATTTGAAAGTCAACCACAGATGTCAACTTAAAAAAGTTAGGAATCTCCCATAGGGATGTGTCAAGTTATGGGTTAATGTACTAATTACGTCTTTCCATTTAGTAGTTCAAAGTTTAATTAGATGCCCTAACATTGAATCAGAATCTTGAACTCTATGGCATACACAATTACAAATGCTAAATTCGTTTTTCTTTGTTTAATAATGACAACATTTTATTTATTTATTTTAACTTTGAAAAGTTACCTAACTCATGCATGCATGCATGTTTTAGACTAGACTCAAAATTTTCCAATACATGCACATTAGAATTTTCCTTTGACATTGTCATTATTATAACCACTTTCAAATTTCTTTCAATCCACCTTTAAACCATAGTCATATTTCTATATATTTGAATTCTTCCTTGTGATGCTTGAGCATAATTAGACCGCCCCTTAAAATTCCTGCATTCGGCAGTCATATTAATAGAATTTCAATAATATTTGTATCACACATTCTTATACACACACATTTCATTATAACTGTTTTATAAAACAAATTATACTTAGCAGTCTGTCACTATTAGTCTATCACATAGACTTACAAATTTTTATTCCCATCAATCACAAACTAAATAGAATAGTAATGACAAAATATATATAAGCATGTGTGAGTTAGGGCCTCCAGGCGGCGCTGGCATCAACGAGAAATGGCTTATTAAAATTTTTTTTTAAAAAAAGGTGTAGGGATTATTGATAAATTTTCCTACCCTAAGAAATTTTAACTAGTTGCACGTTTTGGATAATGACTCCTTTTTACCATCTTCTATGACTTTTTACTATAATCCTCACCTGGTCCCTATAAGTGAATTCTGATAAATCAAATGTCACATTTTTTTCCTGTTGGTTGACTTCTTTTAAAGGAGTGACTTGACGGAGTTCAAGAGACATTGACTAGCCACTTGTGTGTGCCACTTGTGTGATATGACATCATTCCTGAGGTGTCAAAAATAGACATCTCCGTCCATACAGCAACATTAAATTTATATTATTATAACCGACTAATATACAATTAAATGTACGTATTTAGTGTTTTCATGGGTGATGTGATCGGTCGAGATCGGAAATGTTTTAATAAAAGTGGGGTGATGAACAGAACCTCTATGGATAATTTACTTTTTTTTTTATAATCTCTATGGATAATTTACTATTACAATAAATTAGAATAAAAAAATTTATAAAAACAAAACATTTAGATTAAAATTCAATCCATTCTCTTAATTTTTACTTCAATAGTCAAATTATTTATTAAGGCTTAATTTTATCTTCATCTTATTAAAACGAGTCAATTTAGCCATTTCATCTAAATTTGTAAGCAAATGAAACCCAATTTTAACAAGGTAAATAGTACTCATCAAGCAACAAGATCTATTTACATGGAGCATCTTGTGAATGTTTTTTAATTTATCTTTAACACGAAAAAAAAAAAATTTAAACATTGTTACTAATAAAGTTGGACAAAGAGATAAGAATAAGATTAGCTCATTTTTACAAATTGAAAAACTAAATTGACAAAATTAAACCTTACAAACTAATTTGACAATTACAATAAAAGTCAAAAGTCAAAAGGAAGAAGGACCAAATTGAATTTTAATCCCAAAAAAAAAAAAAATTGTAACATACTCGAATGAATTTATTATTTGACCGGATGGTATGGATGTATACTTTTTTGGTAATATAGATAAACGACAAGAATAAATATGGCAAGAACCAAAAGAATCTAGAATCCGAGTCTTCGCGGTGGGGTTTTTAGTTTGCGGCTATAAATGTTGCAACACGTTTTGGCCGCCTAAAGCCACACCGAACCCACACTTTTTGCAATTTATAAATCAAACCTCAAATTAAAGATTTCCAACTGTATTTTTGTATTTGTATTTTCTACTGTACACGTCATCACTCCTCAACTTGGAATGAGTATCAATATGACCATAAAAATATTCACCGACCCCACTTTTTTTATAAAGAAGAGTGCCTCCCCAACCCATTCTTCACTTTTGACCCTTGAAATTTTTGACCCTCTCTACCTCTGACTTTTTTTTTTCTCAACCTATATAAACACTTCCTCACTCTATTTTTTTCAAAACCTTTCTTAACCATCTTGCACATACCCACACAATTGCAATCTTATTCATATTTTTTTTTTCTCTCTCTCACTAATTGTTTTAGTCAGAATGAGTTGTAGCTCAGAAGAGAACGGTGCATGCACATCTCAGAAGAAATACAAGGGAGTTCGTCAAAGGAAATGGGGCAAGTGGGTGTCTGAAATTCGAGTTCCAGGCACGCAAGAGAGGCTTTGGCTTGGTTCTTATTCAACGCCGGAGGCTGCAGCTATGGCTCGTGATGTTGCTTTTTATTGTCTTCACAAGCCATCAACTTTGGAAAAGCTTAACTTTCCATCAGTGTTACCTTCGTGTAGTTTGAGGACTGACTTGTCTCCAAGGTCAGTGCAAAAGGCAGCATCGGATGCTGGCATGGCTATTGATGCTCAGTTGATCACAGAAAGGTTGCCGGAAAGTAATGAAAGGAAGGAGTTTGATCATGGTCATGGTCATAGTGGTGGTGGTGGTGGTGGTGGAGGTCATGGTTTGGGGACTGGGTTTTGGGAAAATGGGGGAGACAATAATTATGGGACGACTTCATGGCAAGGAAGTGAGTTTAAGGAAGAAGAGGGTTTGAGCATTTCCATTGAAGACTACCTTTAACTGGCTAGTAGTTTTTGGTTTTATGATTATCACATGTAGCTTTTGCTTGTATATAGGTAGGTAGTAATGTTTGAATCATAACAATTTACTTTCTTTTTTTTTTCTTTCAAATTGGTTGACTTGATAACTTATGATTGGAGTAATATCATTATCACAACGTTTACACGAAAGTTGATAACAATCATAACGAATCATCTCATCAGTTCTGAAAAAGATTAAGAAAATTGTTATGTTTTTCGTACTTTTTGATATGTAATTGGGGACAATGGAACTGTCATTATTCCCAAGTAGTTGATGATATATATACATTACTCCTCAGTGTTTTGGCTTCCCTCTCCAGTTTCAACTTTCAAAGACATGGCTAGATTTAGAGTTTGCTTTTGTTAAGCTTTCCTTGTTTGTAAGCCATGTATACTTATTAGAATTTTCTTTCTACCATTTTGTCATCTGGGAAAGGTAGTTATTACTGGTTGATTTCATATGAACAGCAGTTTTTAGTGCTTGCTTAGAACGGTCCTGCTATTGCAGACCGTGTGTGAAAGAGAAATAAGTGGTTTTTTTGAGTTTGAGGTGATAGACCATGCTTGACTAGTCCACCTCATCCACTAATTAGACTAATCAATATCAATTACACTGCGTTTCGGATCCGAAATTTTATTGACTTAGCCTTTTTGACTAAGCTAATGGACCACCCAGGCTCTAGACTAAATAGCAGCACGTTCACGCAAAATAATACGCATACAAAATTTTCACCACAAATTTCATAATTCTTGAAATGATTGATTAAGGGTTATGGAAAGTACATGAAATCTTTTTTCAATTCATAATTCTTGAAATGAATTGATTATGAGTGATGGAAAGCTCGTAAGATCTTCCTACAATACATATAATACCATTTTACAATTGGCTAACAAAGACTTTTACGAAAAAAAGAAAAGAAAAAGGCCCTGTTTAGTAGACTATTTAAACAATATATTTTTAATTTTTAAACAACATTATACACATTTTCACACACTTTTTCTTCCATACGTATTTCAAAAAACTATAAAAAATATTATTCAAACTTCTCTACCAAACGAGCCCAAAGACGCTTTTAGCTGTGCCTCTTAACGAATTGGACCCAATTGGTCACCTTCCATCCCATATGTATGCAGTACAAGCTTTTCCACAAGTATTAAATACGGTAACTTGATAAATTGAAATGGCAATTCTACCTATACGACTATACCAATCATTTAAAAAATTATAATATGTATAATAAAAATTTGTGGCACTGGAGTATTATAATATATATAAATTATAATACTCTGTTAGTAATTGCTATTGGAGAGTTTTTTTTTTTTTTTTTGAATGAAAGAACTTTTTTATTCAATGGAAATCTTTTTGTAATTGGACTCAGTCAGTCCCATCTCTGATCGTCAAATATTAGTGGCCCAAGCCCTAGGGCTAGACAAAGATGGCTCTAGGCTTAGGCCCTCCTACTCCCCTTTTGTTGCTATTTAGAAATGGAATGTTCGTAAAAGATAAACAAATTAATATCAAATTCCACCGACATTTTAGAAGTTTGTGTACATCAAACTTATCAATATCACCTTCCAAGAAGCTTCAAGGCCGGTGAAGTTGAAGTTTTCAAAGGGGCGGTTGGTTGGTTGGTTTGATGCATTCATCTCCAAGTCCCATCCCATCCCATCCCATCCAGGTGGTCCGGACTCAGGACTCAAATCACATGATATTGATATGATGTGAATATATATATATATATTTTTTAGGAACGATATGATGTGAATATGTAATGGGTTGGATTAAGAAGATAGGTTCCTCTTGTGGTAAAATTTTAATTTTATAATAAAGTTTGAATTCCTTCTTATAAATAGTCAAAGAATCGAGTTAGTCATGAAGTCACTTTTAGCTTAAAATTTACTTATTTATTAATTTATGCTTAGTATTTATTTATTTATTAGTTTTTATTATTTTCCGTAAGACTCTTTTATGCACTTGTTAAACTAAAATTTTATAATGTAATTGAACTACTTTTTATAGAGAGTTGAGCCCCTTTCACTTTAAAGTTCACATTTTTATTAGTTTTTTTATTTATTATTTTCCAATATTGTTAAAATAAAATGTAATAAAATGTTATAACGTAATCGAATTATTTTTTATAAAGAGTCAACTGTTCAGTTGTAGCTTAAAATTCACATTTTTTTATTTATTTAGTTTTTGCTATTTTCCAATGCCAATAGGACTCTTATGCACCTATTAAAATAAAATTTTATAATATAATTAAACTAATTTTTATAGAAGTCGAGTTACTTTAGGTTAAAGTCCAAATTTTTATTAATTTTTGTTATTTTTGACCCCCTCGTAAGGAGGATAGTACAATGTTAACAAAAGTTGAAAAGATTTATGTGATGTTAACATGGTGTTGAGCTTGCATAAAGCCCAAAAATAAACTTAAAAGGCCACCTATTGGTTTTGGGTCTTATGTCCAATATCTCTCTTTTTAGTATTGGGCTTTTGACCCAAACATTTTATTTTTTTCACAAGCTGGGCTAAATGACCCGCCAAAACCAATTAAATCGTACCACCACAACCGGGCTAAAGGACCCGCAAAATCCAACTATGAAACATTTAGCAATGAGTAAATTCAGTACAGTACAAAAAGACCCCAACAAGGCTTGAGCCTGCAATTTATTGTTTATTGAAACACAATATAGTAATAATGTTTTAATGTCACCAATTTCCAGCATGACCAACTTGAACACAACTTAAACAACATAGAATATTAAATCTAATAGATGCTACTAGCTAGGTACACGGATACATATACTTCTGAAAGCTTTTTTATTCTCATTTTACCTGTTGGGGACTGAATTGAGCATAATGAGTGGGACTAGCTACAAATTTACTAGGAGATGTGCCCTCCAATAGAGGCCTTCCACTGTAATCCAAAGGGGCCTCCCTGTGCCCACAAGGGATGTTCTTCTTGAGCCATGAGTTGAGAGCAGAATTCGGAGTGTCCAATTGAGAATGTTTGGTGCAAAAACCCTGTATAGAAGGAATATGTCATACCAACTTGGAAACTTCACGTATGAGTCTCCTCGACATGCCCCGGATACAATCAACCTAGCGTAGTCCTCCGCAGGTCCACCCGTCACATGTACCTAAAAAATAAACGATTAGCTATACGTTACCTCACGTATCAAATATATGTATTCTTCATTTTTACAGTGCGTCTCTCAAGAGGTTAATTTTAAAGGCGAGTATCATGCATTTGAACATTAATATCCTCTTCTTTATATGGTCACAAAAACAAAATAAGTAAGTGTCCTTCACTAAGAACTACTAGCATTCTCTTTCTGCAACCAAAGGTGTCAAGGGCTCTTAGAGCACCTGAGATGTGTGTAGTCCACCTTCTCTCTCCTATACACCAGATATAATTAAAGAGAGCACTCAATTGGGGTGACTGCAACGTTGACCCTTAGTTTTATCAGTTTTGATATAAAGTAATTTTTCCATGAATCAACATTTAAACTATTACTTTAGGAAAAAGGAAGAGAAAAGTGTGCTAAACAATTGTAGAAGTTCATTCTTAACAAAGGTAACTGTATGTACAATAATGGTGGAGATATGAAAGTCATCAATTAAA
This sequence comes from Notholithocarpus densiflorus, assembly GCA_030021035.2. Lineage (NCBI taxonomy): Eukaryota > Viridiplantae > Streptophyta > Magnoliopsida > Fagales > Fagaceae > Notholithocarpus > Notholithocarpus densiflorus. The sequence goes on along the minus strand of JARYZH020000164.1, from coordinate 155,605 downwards.
GACTTACTTCTCTTTCTTCCTTCCATTGCATCTCTGCACCACCCTCTAGCATGAACTTGCCTCCAGTTATTTCACTTCCAATCCAACCATGTGTTGCAATCGTTATTCCAACATCATCTTTCACTTCAAATCTCAGTGTCTCATAGAAGTTCACAAGAGCTGCCTTAGCAGCCTAGTAGTTCAAAACACCAGAAGTAAAAGAAAACCAATTAGTGCTATCTGATTAAGAAAACATGGCATACAGTGGGATGAAGGAAGGTAAAACAAAGCCAAAAGAAAAAGAGACAGCATAGAGGAAAAATAAAAATTGACCTCGGAGACGTGTGTGTGTGTGTGTAACCAGGCGCATTATGATATATAATTTTGATATCTATGATGACAAAGTTAGGAAGACCATGAAATTGAATCATATTCATTCTTCTAGGACATTTCTAGCTATGAGTTAATGACATGTAGATTTTCTTCCTAAAATGGTGCTGTATAACTAAATTTTATCCTCTGCATAATCTGGTAAAGTTATCCCATTAGCGTTTTTTTTTATGTGTCAATATTGGCATTCAGAATCTTTCTTGACCTTTTTTTTTTTTTTGGGTGGCGAATGAGTCTAATCTGAAGCTTTATTTACAAATACTACAGAAAACAAAACTACCTAATTAATTATCCTCAAATAAAAATAAATAATTAAAAAACCACCTGAAAAGAAAGTGAAAGAAACTCAAACAAGTCAAAGTTCATAGTCCTACTCACAGCATATAAACTCATTCTTCGCAGAGGTAACCAGTTTTCGACTGAGGCATTAACAATAATTCGACCATTGCTGTGATGTAGATAAGGTAAAGCAACATATGTTGGATAGACATTTCCCCAAAAGTTTATGTCCTGCAAACAAAAAATTCCAAAACCACAATGTCATTGTTGTGGTAACTGAAAACAAATTAAGTGCGCATTGTATCAAAAGTATTATTTGAACCAATATTATTGAAAAGCTAAGGCTGCTTCGCATGATTTCCTACTCATGCAACTAGTAGTCCTTACCATTAAATGTGGAAACACGGATGTATCAGTCACTTCCTCAAAGTAGAATGTGTGCCCCAAACTTGCAGCATTTACAAGATGATCGACTGCAAGAATTTAACAAAAAAAATGATGAAAAAGAGAAAATGCAACAGAAGTTCGTTGATACAGCAGTATAAAACACAAGCTTATTTATGAAGTCAAACATCCTTACAAGTCACAACTCCATTGATCTGCCTATACTAATAGTAAAAACCTTCTTATATAAGTGTGCATTAAAGTTGTTAGTTTTTAGACCCCTTAAAACACAATTGGATTAACCTAGTTAACAAGCCAAGTTATTACTTAGTCCATATTTCAGATCTAGGTTAACACAAACATATAATCATATCAATGTAAAGTGCGGAATATAAAGAATACAAAGATATGATGACCCAAGAAACCAATCCGGTAAAAACCTGGTGAGAATTTAACCTAACTATCCTCAAGGTAAACTTGAATCCACTATGAAAGAATCGAAATTTTACAATAGCAACTTAGACCACTAACATCCTATTGCTACTCACCAGTAGAAACTTACTGACACAACCACGTGCAAGCTCCGAGACCACGAACTCCTTCTTTCTTGGATTCTCCAGCAAATACAAGCACACCCGCTTGTGTATCTTTAAGCTTTTATTGTAGCAATTGAATGATCATCAAGCTCTCAACATAATCTCCTTCTTGATAATCCTAAGCATGTGTGAAGGAAACCGCCTCTCAGATCTCACAGAAGATTCACACACACAGCAAGCAGAGCAACCACAAAAACGTGGCTAGGGTTTCTCTTTTATACTTAAGACAAAACATAAAAGCCTACACGTCATATGGACTTAGGGCTGAGTTGGAAAATTCTGCAGAAAAACATTCTGCTCGATCGATCGAGCCAGTCAGAATTGCACACTCAATTCTGCAGTTAACTCGATTCCAATTTTACATAAAAGACCTATACTTTGAGCAAATCTAAACAAGACTAACAACTGTTTTGATCATGGTTTGCCAACAATACAAATTAGAGTTCTAATACATAAGTTCCTAAGTACTTAGAACCTAACAAAAGTGATATCAGAATCCAAAAATACGCCTCAGATAAGTGAAAGAAATTTCATAGGTTAATGAATTAAAGTGAAAGCATGTTTAGAATCATATATATACGACAACAAGAATTATCTCTAATTTACTGCATTGAAGTCTGTAATGCTTTGCAAGTGAAGACTAGTTTTTGCAACATTATCTTGTCATAAATAGCTGGAATAGTTTGGTTAGTTAGATTATGGCTCTCAAGAATGTGTAGAGCAGAGAAATGATTCGAACTCAAGACCATCTACTTTGACACCATAATAAATTACCAATTGTTCCAAAAGTGTAATTTGTTAGAAAAGGTTGAACATTAAAAAAAAAAAAAAATGCTTGCCACATAACAATTCATAACTAACAAGCTAGTTTTTTGAGCATTTAAGGCATGCCATATCAAAGTGTGCAAAGTGCACACTATGGTAAACAGTGCATCTGCTGTGAATGTGATGCCATGTACTATAGTTGTTGTGGTGAAGATACAAACTTGTTTTAATCAAAATTCAAGTAGCCCCATGTTATATGCAATTGTCAACATTCAACCAACACTTTTGAGGGAGACATACCACGCCCATAGAATTTTATTGTCTCATTAACAAATCTCCTACAATCCTCTTCCTTGACAACATCTGCAGCTATAATTGTGATATGATTTGCACCAATTTACCTTGCGTTCTCACTGATCACTCGGAGTCTGTTCTCTCTCCTGGCGACCAATACAAGATTTGCCTCCTCTTTGCATATTCATATGCAATTTGCTGCAATCACAGACAGCCAATATATAGCATGACCTTATTAAACCTATTTATCAGGGGAAAAAAAGGGGCAAGAATCATAATGTCATTTGATTCAAATGAACCAAGAATGTATTAGTAATGCATAACTCTTTTTGTGCTCATTATCTGTCAACCTATGTGTTAGCTTCTTAAAAGAAATAGCATTCTTGTCTTAGAGCACTCTCATCAGGTGTGCCAAATGCCAAATATTTGGCATTTGGCACACCAAACACCAAAAATCATCCCTCATCAGCTCTTCCAAATCTCAAAAAATTTGAGACATAACTATAGTACCGTCTCAAATATAAGACGGTACGGACAGAATGCCAAACACTGTTTGGTTAAGTGAATATAGAATTATAGTATAGAACATCTGATAAATGGTATATTGTAAAATGATGTGCTAAAATGATAAAGTAGGTTTTTGGTGTGTCAAAATGACATTTTTTATAAGAGAGCTGATGAGAATGCTCTAATTCTTATATTCTTGCAATCCAAAAGAGTGGTGTCACTGTTGTTGGGAACTTGACTAAATTATAATGTGATTTTTAACTTCTCAAGGGGACAAAGTTCAAGTGTCCTGCTCTAAAAAATAATGACATATCACTCAGTAAACTACCAGTTGCCCCAAAAATGTAAGCATAAATCTAATCACTTAACCATTGTTGTAATACTTTAACCACGTGTGGATCCCAACTTCCCTTAATAAGCCAATTAATAAGCCAATGCCATGCGAGATTGCGAGATTTTTAGCTTTTTAGGAGATTTTTAACTTTTAAAATAGGAGATAGAGTTGAGAAACTTTTTAAATAGGAGGTAGAGTTAAGATGGTTAGGGTTCAATGCCACCTACTTTGATACCATGATAAATTACCAATGGTACTAAAATTGAATGTTTAAAGAATTAAGAAAATTTGAATTTTATCATTTAATTATTATTCTCACACTATAGTAAGATGAGTACTTAAATCCCAAAATTTAAATATACAAGCCTCAACAGGTAAACTGCTGGATAAAGTTGGTATTAGGTTTAACTCTTTTCAAAGAATATGCTTATTACCATATGATCTTAATTAGAAACATAAACCCTGTGCCGAAAAATGATCTAATAACCAATTCTAATCATATATGATTTATGATTATAGATTAGTAATTGACTTATCCTCAGAAGGTCACCATCTTATTTGATACTTTTTTCAATGGATACATAATGATTGAACCCATGAAATCCATTGTTTTTTAATCATTAAGTCAAAATATCAGTGGCTGAAATTTTAGTGCAGGCTCACTTCTTTATTCACTCCAAGAGACTTTACAATTTGTGAGACTACAAGAGACTTTACTTGAGATAAATGGAACCAATATACCCTGTTAGTTTGAAACTTAGTTCAGTAATTTGTTGGATATTAATTTTCAACCATCTCACCTATCTTAATTTTGTTTATGCAGTCTCTTAAAGTTTTAACCAATTTGGCAATTCAACTGTCATCTCACCCATCTTACATGTGAAGCCTCCCATATTAATTTTTAACCAATTAACTTAAGCATTTCAATTCATGTCATCTAAACTTTCATACAAAAGCTATAAAAATAGTTTTAAAATATGGAAAGTAATTTAAACATCAAGGAATATGCAAAATTTGAAAAAGAGAAATTTACCTCTCCTATTCCTGAGGAAGCTCCAGTGATAATGACCACTTTATCTTCCATATTTTCACTGTATATGGAGTTGTAGACCCACTCACAAGCATTGAAGAAGCACAAAGTTGGCTATGCAAAGCCGGAGGCACCACCCAATTCAATATAGTGTTAAAGATAGCCATCACCAAAAAGCTTCAATTCACTTAAGAATTGCTATAGAGGAAGAGATTATTGCTTAGTTTGGTAGGTGAATTGAGAGAGATAAAGAAGCAAGATAAGGAAGGAGAGCTTGAGGTTTGACATATAGTGCTAGCTGCTCGATACCATGATTACATGCATAAAGGATGTGAGCACACGTGGTGGTTGCAAGCCCATTTTGTGACGAATGGAAGAGGTGTTTGGATTTTCCTGCATGAATTCTGATAAAACCTGTTGGTACTTTGTCGAATGTAACACCTAATAATTGAACACCTGTCCACTTGAGTGACTCTTTATTACTTGCTACACAAAACCTTAGAATATTCATGTACAAGTAGTGGTGTTATTTATTCATGTGTAATTATCAAAATTAAATAATTAAAAGTAAAATGAAAAAAATACAGAAAAAAATCTTAAAATTTTAAAAGTGAGAGGAATTTTTTATATTTTATAAAAGAGATGATTATTTTAAAATCAACATTTTCTACAAGTTGAATTGGTAGGGTATAATGGGGTGGAAAATGAAAGTGATGTTAGTGTAAGTCCATGTGAAAGAAATTATCCACCACTCACAACTTGGTATCTTAACAGGTTGTAAAAAAATTTGTGGAATAATTTGTGTCCATAGCATTGTTTAATAGTCAACCATGTGAAAATAACATTAATAAATTACACGAGTAAAGACACAAAATTTTTTATAATTCATTGAGGTGATAAATTATGTACATCACTAACATATGCATCCACAACTTGTCAACTGATCAATTGCTGGAAATAAAGTTGTGGAATTTATTGTCTTATACTTAGTAGTAAGTAGTCATATGGTATAAATCAATTAGAATACGATTGGGTGTAATATATCTTTGGTTGTTACTCTATGTGTTACTTTTTTTATTTGATGGCCAAAATAAAGAAGTAATAAAACTGTATGTGTTACTTTTAGTTGCTATTTTCACATAACTTGAGTTTAATTGTGTCATAATCCCACCTTAATTGTGTAGATATTTCCCTGATTGGGTCCCAAACTATCACAGTTTTATTATATACCAGAGTACATAGTAGTGAAGATACAATAACACGGCAAGATACGTGAATTGTAGGAATATGTATATTAATTATAGGGTTGGGTTCAAGTTACATCTGGTGTAACTCTAAGTAATGTTACACCACTCAATATTTTTTAATTGGATGCGAATATTGACAAATCCACCGTTAGATTATATTATCTTTGTATATTCTTCATGCTTGCAAAATTTCGAGGTGATCAAAGATTAATAACCATGTCATCAATCAATTCTTAAAATTCAAATTTTTGTAGTTTAAAATAATGTATAAAAGATGAATTTATAGATCAAATAGTAAATAGCATCCGATTGATATGAAAATTGGCATGCACGTTAAGACATATAGAATATGTAATTCAACGGTTGGATTTTCAAAATATTAATTCAATAACAAGTTTTTGGGTGGTGTAATATTGCTTAGAGTTACACCAGGTGTAACATGAACCCAACCCTTAATTATATATATATATATATTTCAAAACTTACAAATTTTTTATTTTTTTAAAAAAAATTATTTGTTTTTAAATAATTGTTAAAATTTCTTTTATAAGTAAGAGAATAGGTAGAGAAAAAAAAAACCATTAACCCTTATACAAACTGACCTCAAATTAAAAAAAAAAAAAAAAGAGAGAGAGAAAATTGAAAGAGACAAACCATTAACCCTTATACAAACCGACCTTAGATTAAAAAAAGAAGGAGAGAGAGAGAGAGAGAGAGACATTGAGACTGAGACTAGAGTGGAGAGAGTTTAGAGCAGAGAGTAGAAACCCACACTGTTGCCATAGACGTTAGATCCCTTCACGCTGACGCCATAGTCCTCCCATTGACCTAAGCACCGTCACAGCCCTTAACGTTTAAAATGTAGAAAAATTTGCTACATTAACTGTTTGTAAAAATGTTGTATAAAAATTTATGACTATAACAATACTCTTAAAAGAATCAATGATATTGTTAAGGGAAAAAATGTAATTTTATAAAACAAAATTGCTAAAATTAGTACCCATATATATACTTTTTTTTATACCTATACTTAGTATCACACACACTATATATACATATCGTTTTTTCTCTAAGGCTCCGCTTGGGAGTTTATAAAGGAATGGAATGGAATGAAATAGAATGATCATAAGGGAACGGAAAGGAATGGAATGGAATGAAATGTATTTAAGTAAGGGAAAGGAATGGAAAAGAATGGAATGGAATGGAATTAAGTAACCTTGATTGGATGTTTTAAAATAAAGGAATGGAAATGAATGAAAATGAATGGAATCTAAGTAATCTTGTTTGGGAGCAATATGGAGGGAATGGAATGGAATCATTTTATGACAATATTACTATTAGACCCCTATTTTAAAATAAATTGTTGAATATATAGGGGTATTTTGGGAGTTTTAGTAAAAAAATCATTAAATCTAATTCCATTCCCTCCCATTCCTCCCAATTTCGGGGGGAATGAAAATTTAAGGTTTTAAGAGAATTGAGAGGAATGAGTGTTCCCTCCTACCGATTCCATTCCCTCCTACTTAAACTCCCAAACAAGGGAATGAGCTTTCCATTCCTTCCGTTAAAACTCCCAAACAAGAAGGAGAGAAGAATATTCTAAAAATATTCTTTTCATTCTATTCTATTCCATTCCATTCCCTCCTCCCAAGCGGAGCCTAAAGAACCATCAATATTACCTCCATGTAGGCAATGTTGAGCTGCTCTAGTTCTAAGTGCAAGGTCTCCATGAGCTCCTTTTCCTGCCCCACATTTTTGTGTGTAAAAAATGACAATGAACTTAGTCTAACACACACATATAGATTTTTATTACTTAAACTATTAGCATTACCTTTGGTTCCAACTTCAACAATTACTTATGTTGCTGCTCTTGTAATTGGGAAGCCTCCAAGAGCTTTTCTTCTTATGAACACACACATAAGTATATATCAATTGTTTTTTAAAATTTATAAATTGTCACCTTTACAAACACATAAATGCCATATATATAGTGTGTGTGATACTAAGTATAGGCTTACAAGTATAGGTTAACATGATTCTCAAAAAAAAAGTATATACTGATTGTTTTTTTTTTTTTAATTTATAAGCTGTCACCTTTACAAACACATAAATGCTGTATATATAGTGTGTGTGATCCTAAGTATAGGCTTACAAGTATAGGTTAGCAGGATTCTCAAAAAGAAAGAAAGAAGAAGTATAGGTTAACGAATACATGTTGGTACTTATTGTCATCTATTAGGATATGTGCCCTTTAAATCCTATTGTATGATGCTATGTATGACATTATGTTATAATTAATAAAGTTGTTTTATTATTATCTAAAATAATGGTAACATGAATATTTGGACATTATCATATAGTCCATGAGATGCATAGTATGTAATTTATGTGATTTAGTAACAGAAGATATAAATCACAAGTTCTTTGTAAACTCAGAATTTTAAGTCTTAGTCGGTGATGAAATTGGACATTTCATCTGCGAACACTATAACATATCAACTAAAATGATTTGTCTTGATCATGGAAGTAGAGATTTCTAGTTGATATGTTGATATGTTTTAAGTGTTAAGACATATTGAACTAGACCGCTGTGAGATTTATTATTCTACTAACGACTGTCAAATGAATAATAAATCTCACGACTTCTATTTACATCAACTCTTAATCCTGAGAGAATAATGAATCTGATCATGAAGTGTAGGTTGTTTTGATATATTAGGAGTGAGATCTAAAGTCACGATCAAGGACCTGAGATGCATATCAACTGCCTCCACTCTAGTTGTTCCAGGACATAATCCATTAATCTTGGTGGTGGATAACCATATAGGGCTTCAAAAGGAGTTGTTTTAGTGGAGTTGTGAAAATTGGTATTGAACTAATATTCAGCTAAAGGCAACCAATCAACCCAAGCAGTAGGTTTATCAACTGTAAATGCCTTAAGATATTACTCCAAGCTCCTGTTCACCACTTCAATTTGCCCATCTATCTACGGATGATAGGCTGAAGACATGGCCAGTTCTATTCCTTGCAGTTGCATCAATTCCTTCCAGAATTGTGAAGTGAAAGTAGGATCCCTGTTATACAAGAAGGTTTACCAGTCTATCCACCAATTACATTTCCTAGAAGTGCAACAATAAAATATAGTCACATACCCTACATAGTATAATGTTTAAAATCTAATATCTATGTAATCCTGTGTATCTATTAATGATGTGCAGAAAGAACTAGTGCAAGTAGTTGAAAGTTGAAACTAGCTATACCTTGGTCAGAGTGAAACATTTGTAATGAAAAGGAGGCTCAAGTAATTAATATTGGTTACTTCATGGAGGTAAAGGCATCGTCAAAAGGTCAGTTGGAGCAAAAATCAACTCTTAATTACATCTCTAAAGAAAAGGAAAACATAATTTACCACTTTTTGTTTGATTTTTTTTGAAGTATTATATCCTAAAACACATATGTAGTTAACAACAACCAATGCCAATAGGTACCTTCTAAGCACAACAACTCCTTTAGAAAATCAAAGAATTCTCAAATACCATTGCAATACCAAACCAAAAAGGTTCAAAACATGGCTAAAAGCAAACTAGTTTTAGAAATGTTGGTGGAATTGTTAGAAAAGGCTAATACCAAATAAACAGGATGAATAACTATTGAAATATAAATATGGGGAAGATGTTTATTCTGGTTGCATGAGCTTATATCAGCTTCTATTCCTAAGATAAATTATATTAACCCTGAACAGTTTCAAATCAAGCTCAAGACAGTTTGAACATGATGCTCAATCATATGGCACACACAATACAGGTTTGACCACAACTTTACTGCATAATGTAACTCGATCATGATTATATTGCTTCAATGGCTCATTCCTGTATTCTACAGTTTAGAAACCAAAGACATAGTTGAGAAAAAATAAGGATAATTATAACAAAAACATTAGTAAAAATGTTTCAAAATTGGTTAAACTTAATCATGGAAGCACGTAGTTAGAACATACCACACCCTTCAGTACAACTTCTGTTTCAAAGTCACTGCTCTTATAAACAACTCCAGGGCTGTCAATCAAATTGCTCCTCTTTGTGACTTTTGAGGATAATATACCGCCACTTTAGTCTCACCAAGAATAGGAGCAACTTTGCAAACCTTTGAAGAAGAATACATAAGTATGTCAGTAAACCAAACCATTAGCACAACCTTGTCACATAAAAGCAATAGGTCACAAATGTCATTAAAATCAAAATCCTTTTTTTCCTCGTATTACCCATATCAAATCTAAGCTTCCAATACTTCTTTGAAAAGCTATTTGCTGCAATCAGAACAAATCAAGCAGATTCCACTGAAAGAGATGCAGAGAGAGTGATGAATGAGGGAAACGCAGGTTTAGACGGTACTTTACTTCCATGATATCAAGTTTAATGCGGTACTTTACTTCTTAGATATCAAGTGTCCTTTAAAAAATGGACCGGGCCGAAATCTCCTCTTTCTTTTTTATATTAATCATATGGGCTATGGAACCCAACTTTATGGGCCTCACAATATCTGATAAATCCAATATGGATTGAACCAACCTAATTACAAACAAATGAAACAAACTAGTTTAGGAATTTATCATTTAGATTCATGATTCATCAATAGTTTAATTAGCTAATTTTTAATCTGTAAAAAAAAAAAAAAATTATTTTCTTAATAAGATCTTACTCAAGAATATTTTGTTCATTAAACTTAAAATCAACCTTTATTTCTTACTTTCAAATGGGTTAATTTGTTATAAAATAATTGACAGATTTTGTTACAAGAAATAATTAATCTATTACTATGTGGAATGGTTGTAAATTTATAATAAATATTCCTTCTTCTTTTTTAGTTGGCAACAACAGCTATCCCTTGTTAGTTGTTAGGTATAACAACTTTTGGAATTTATATATTTCAAAAAAATGAAAACTTCCATTTTACTCATGATACCAGGGGTTAAGGGTTCATTTCGCAATTGTGTTATGCTTCTCTATTGGGCATTTAACTATTCAAGCGGTATTTCTACAAAATTTCACTCCAAACCATTAAAAAAAAAAAAAAAAACAAAATAGCTATGGTTGAGAGTACATGTCTAAGATTCACAAAACCAAACATCAATTACAAAATAGCTGTAGATGGAAGAACCACATTTGCAACTTCAAATTCTGTAAGAGGAAGCAAGATTGTTACAGGGACACAACTTTGGCACTAATTAATTAGGAAGACAATTGCTTTAAAATGTGTTTTTTGTGAGGTTTTTTCGTGGTTTATTATTTTGTCATCTGAATAATGTGATTGTTAGGGTGTGTTTGAACTTGTTGAGATGTTTTAACAACATTTTTAATGGATATTATTTCTTTAATCGTTTAAACAATTTATTTATTGTGATTTATCTAATTTTTTGTTATCATTTTATTCATAAGGATTACAATGATTATATTGATAATAGTGATGATGATCATTCTTATGATGTGGAAGATGATGATGAATTATATGATCTTATTGTTGTTGAATGTCATACTGCGGTGATATATTATATGAAATATATTGATAAAGAACTTTGTAGAGATTCTTATCAATAAACTTGTAGAGATTACGAACAAATTGGTTATAGGTGGTTGATAAATTGTTTGTGTAATAATGAAGCAAAATGTCACCAAATGTTTAGATTGAAGCCACATATTTTCCTTCAATTGTGTAATGTTTTACAACATACAAATGGACTTCGGCACACAAGGCATGTTAGGCTTGTAGAGTTAGTAGGTATGTGTTTGATGATACTTGGACAAGAAGCATGTAACAGGTTAGCATGTAACAGGTTAGTCCAAGAAAAATTCCAACATTCTAGTAAGACTATACATAGACATTTTCATAGAGTTTTGAAACGTTTTAACATAATGTTAATGGATATCCTCAAGCCTTCTAACCCTACATTTAGTGTAGTTCCAAGACATATACAAAAGAATCCATTGTACATGCCACATTTTCAGGTATGCATTTCAACCATTATAATTTGCTTCTAATCATTGCTAGGATTATTTCCTAAGTTACTAAAATTTGTATTTTATTTTAGGATTGTATTGGTGTCATTGATGGTACACATATCCAAGTTGTTGTTGCAAAGGACAAGAAAACTCCATATTATAATAAAAAGGGTGTGCCAACTTTTAATGTGATGGTGGCATGTGATTTTAATTTGCTTTTCACATTTGTTATGGTTGGATGGGAAGGTGCACCACATGATACACGCATTTTCTTAGATGTTATTCGTCGACAATCTATTAACTTTCCAAAACCACCACTAAGTATATAATTTTTTTTATATTAAATATATATGAAGGATATTATTTATGCACATCTTATGTGTTTTTTTTTTCTTCTTTTACTAGGAAAATGTTATTTAGTTGATGCTGAATACCCCTTAAGGAAATGATATTTGACACCTTATAAGGGACAGAGGTACCATCTTCTAGATTTTTGACGAGCTAGTTGTGGAAATCACCTAAAAGAAAGGTTTAACTATGTTCACTCATCACTTAGAAGTGCAATTGAGAGAACTTTTGGAGTGTGGAAGAATAGATGGAAAATTTTGAAACAAATGACATCTTACAACATTAAGGACTAAAGAAACATTATAGTTGCTACTTGTGTTTTGCATAATTTTATTAAAAAACATGATAAGGAGGATGAGGAATTTGAATGGAATGAGCATAACTTGGACAATTCAAGAAGTAATATTAGTGAAGAAGGTAGTAGCAATCAGGCAAACGTTGAGAATATACATGATAAGGAGATGAAATCTATTCATGACCAGATAGCTTGGTCCATTATGGGTTGTATACAATATTTTAGTTATTTCTATTTTGGACAAATTTTAATGTTTTGGTTAAGAGCTTTTTTATTTTATTTTATTTTATTTTATTATTATTGTTATAATTGATGGGTCAAAGTATTAATATTGTGGGTAATAAACATTTTAATATATTTATTTTTCTAATCATTTTAATGTCTTTCTCCTTATGATTTTTTTTTTCTTTGAGAAACTTCTCTCTATGAATTTCAACATCATGATCATCATTATTTTTTATTATTATTAATGCAATTGTTAATCCTTTAAAAAACTCTCAACAGAAAAAGAAAAAAAAATGACAAGATAATCTTAACAATATAGTTCAATCATGTTTTGTAATTTACACCCAAAAACGCAAATTTTAAAACAGCTTATCCAAACACTTACTTTGGTTCTTAAAAATAGAAAACACACATTTTCGCATTTTTACCAAATACTTATCCGTGGTTTAAAAAATAGAGTTTTCAAAATGCACGTTATAAAAACACTATATTTTTTAAACCCACTCTTTAAAACAGTATATACATTGTTTTGGACTGTACTTTACTTCCTAGATATCAAATGTCATTTAAAAAATGGTTCCAATTGTTATGGGCTGAATTCTCCTCTTTCTTTTTTGTATTAATCATATAGGCTATGGAACCCAACTTTATGGGCCTCCCAATAAATCTAGTATGGATTGAACCAACCTAATTACAAACAAATGAAACAAGCTAGTTTAGGAATTTAGCATTTAGATTCATGATTCATCAATAGTTTAATTAGCTAATTTTTAATCTGTAAAAAAATTTCTATTTTCTTAATAAGATCTTACTCAAGAATATTTAACCACTAAACTTAAAATCAACCTTTATTTCCCTCTTTCAAATGGGTTAATTTGTTATAAAATAATTGACAAATTTTGTTACAAGAAATAATTAATCTATTACTATGTAAAATGGTTATAAATTTATAATAAATATTCCTCCTCTTTTTTTTTTTTTTAGTTGAAAACAATAGCTATCCCTTGTTAGGTATAACAACTTTTGGAATTTATATATTTCAAAAAAATGAAAACTTCTATTTTACTCATGATACTAGGGGCTAAGGGTTCATTTCACAGTTGTGTTATGCTTCTCTATTGGGCATTTAACTATATAAGCGGTATTTCTACAAAATTTCACCCCAAACCATAAAAAAGGTTCATTTCATAGTTGTGTTATGCTTCTCTATTGGGCATTTAACTATATAAGCGGCATTTCTACAAAATTTCACCCCAAACAATAAAAAAAGGTAAGACTTCGATATAGTACTTAGGTGTTGTTTCTTAGGTTCCCCTTTTAAGATTCTGCCATGTGGATTTTTGCTCATAGAATGAAAGTGTATTTTTTAGTTAAATAGCCACATGACTGAATCTTAAGAAGGGAACTTAAAGAACAGCACCTAAAGTACTGTACTTAAGTTTTGTCCTTAACAAAATAGCTGTGGTTAGGAATACATGTCTAAGATTCACAAAACCAACCATCAATTACACCAAAAAAAAAAACAAAGAAAAAAAAAAGACCAAGGCTAGGAGTTCACACTTGAGCTCACAAAACCAGTCATTGAAAAAATTAAAAAAATATAGGCTAAGAGCACTAAATTCAGCTCACAACATCAGCAATATGTGTAAAAAAAATTGTGTAGGCTGAGAGCACAAATTAGTTAGCTCAATGAATAAGCATATTATGCAATGATAATTAAACTCTAATGGAGTTGTTTCAATCGCAATAACTTGATAAAAGAGACATATAAGATTGATTCTCCAATAATGTTTGAATAAATAGAAGTGATATGATGTTGGTTTTGTTTACACGATATCAAGTACAGTTTAAAAATGCATGCACAATTTTGGGAATTTTATTTCCAAATAACATTAAATATTAAAAAATTTAGTTAGTTGACACATTTCAAAACAATGTTAAAAACTAGCATCTTGAGTGTCTAAAACTCGAGTTCCAAGATAAAAATTGAGTTTTTAAGTCTCAATTTGTGGAAATCGAGTTTTTGAGACTCGAGTTTCACTTCTTCTTCCTCGCATTCTTTGGAGTGTCAGATCGTTCTTCGATGGCAGATTTGAAGACCAGATCGTGTCTCTTCAAATTGTCTCTTCGTTCTTCCTCTTCAGATCAGATAGTGCCTCTTCAAATCGTCTCTTCGTTCTTCAGATCAGATCGTGCTTCCTCTTCAGATCGTGCCTCTTCAAATCGTTCTACCTCTGTTTTTCTTCAGATCTCCAAGTACAAAATCGAGTCTTAGAGACTCGGTTTTGCTTTTTGGAACTCGAGTCTCTAAGACTCGAGATCTATAGATTGAAATCAAGTCTATAGAACTCGAGATGCTAGTTTCTAACATTCTTTCTAGCGCATTTTAACTTACGATATACTCTCTCCTCACTGTGCTATTCTGCACATTCCCTCCAATTTTGGGGTTGGCTGAAAACAAAACATGTATCAAGAGGGAAAAAAATAGGGACAATTGTTATCTTAAAAGCAAGTATTTCTCCCTAACTTTTCCTCACACACACAAAAAAATAATAATAATAAAATAAAGAGAAGAAGAAGAAGAAGGAGGAATTTCGCTCTCTTTCTTCTACCAAAACTACTCCGTCTGAGCTCAAGACATAATTTGAGATTTGAAAAGCGCAGCTAGCAAGGGAAAGAAACCTCTTACATGTATAGCAAACAAAACCATGGAGAAAATACATGCACAATTCAGAATAATGTATTTCATATGCAGCAACTAGTGATTATGAACCTTCCGGAGTAGTTACCATTGATGCCAGGTCCAATTCTTCATCAGAGTCGAATCACATTTACATAGTCAAAAATAAGGATTTGCCTGCATCCATTAAGAAACACTGTCACCACAAAAAAGAAAAAGAAAAAAAAGGAGCAGCTCTGATATGGTCATAACTCAAAACTTGCATAAAACAAAGTAACAAATATGAAATGCACAAGCAAAAGCACCCCTGCTTATGATGGAGCTTGCTGCTATGATTATCCTCAGACTTTCAAAAAATTTATGTAAAACCAGAAAATAATCATCATTTTTCCCAAATAAAAATGAATCTAGTGTGAGAGTGAGAGAGACGAGAGACTGATGAGAGTGATGAATAAGCGAAACGAGGTTTTGATAGTTTTAGACGGAGACTTTATCTCCTTGAGATCAAGTACAGTGAAAAAAATAGTTCCCAACATTATGGGCCGAATTCTCCTCTTTCTTTTTTGTAATAATCATATGGGCTATGTGACCCAACTTTATGCGCCTGACAATAAAACAGGCCAATTTGGGAATTTAGATTCATGATTCATCAATATTCAATAGTTTAATCTCTTAAAAAAAATTTAATTTTGAAATTTATTTTCTGAATAAGATATTTCCTTAAGAATATTTTTTTCATTAAATTTAAAATCAAAATTTATTCCTCGCTTTCAAATTGGTTAATTTGTTATAAAATAATTTGCAAAATTTGTTAAAAAAATAATTAATCTATTTCTATCTAAAATGATTGTAATAGATTTTTTTTTTTTTTTTTTTGTTGAAAACAATAACTATCCCTTATTTGGTGTAACAACTTTTGAAATTTATATATTTCGAAAAAAAAATTCCATTTTACTCATATTTTCCAGCTTTTCCATAAGTAACAACTAATTTACAACCAAAACCATGACTACAAAACTATGACTAAATTGTTTTTTTCCCACTTATCATTGATGGAAATATATTTCTTTCACAATTTTTTTTCCTTTTCTTAGAATCTTCTCTCCCAAAGGGCAAAGTGAATCAAATTATTTGTCTTATATGGTATACCTAGGATATGATATCCACTGTGATGAAAATGGTTTATTTCAACCGTATTAATCTTATCATTTTATTTATACTCATGAGGGAATGATAGACATTAAAATACTTTAAAACACATTATTAAGATCATAATACTTACCTATAATGGTCATACCCTAAAAAAAGCATAGTAATATTATAAAATTTTCCTCTATCCAATAATATGATAAGCCATTAATTTTTTAACATGTTTATATTGTAAGGATGGTAAGGCGGTGCAAACAATCTAGATCATATATATATATATATATATATATATATAAAATCATTTTCTTCCCTCAAGGGAACGTATTTTGCCATCTTTAATGAAATGACTCTAAGAGCATTAATATCAGTTGTGTTAAAAAAAAATGTTATTTTAACACATCAAAAAGTTACTTTATCTATTTTACAACATCATTTAACAATACACCATACATCATATTTTCTATTCTTTCATCACTTTATTTAAATATTTTTTTATTTTTGGGTAAACTACATATTTGGTTCCTATCCTATATACCATATTTCAATTTGGTCCATAACATTTTAGTGTCGTGTTAATTTAATTCATGTCGTTATCTTTTGGATGAAAATTGATGACATAGTAAATGGCCAAAATAAAATTTTAGTGTATTTTCAAATTAATGAAAGCTAATTTTTTATTTTAGTCATTAGACGAGTCATTCATTTTCATCCAAAAAATAACGATAGAAACTAAATTGACACAATACTGAAAAGTTAGGGAGCAAATTGACACAATTGAAATATTAAGGACTAAATTAAAATATAGTGTAAATAGAAAGTAATAAAATAATACCCGAATTTTTAAAACATTAGTCGTATTAACAAAGGAGAAGTAACTATAATACTAAAAAAAAACAAAAACAAAAACAAAAAAAAAAACAAGTGTTTTGGAGAAGATATTTTTAGGTGATGGATTTCCGGATTGAGCAGAAGAGGGCCTGCCATCACTAGAAATATGAGGTGATTTGCCTCAAAAGCCACGTGACAAAAAATATAAACCTAATATGGACATAATCTTTAAGATGAGTGGAAAAAAGAAGAAGAAGATCTTCTTTGGATAAAATTAAAAACAAAAAAAAAAAATTAAAGGAAAAGATTTTGTGAGGTGGAGCCAAGTAGTCCTAAGTTGACATGGATACACGTGGATTTTCTACTACATACTGCAGTGCACGTCTGCATTGTTTTCTTTTCTTTTTTTGCAAACAGTCACAAACTCTCTCTCTCTCTCTCTCTCACAAGTTACAATCTCTACGTGTCTCTGCCAGAAGGACACAGATTCCTAACATTCCCATTTCTGTTTCATACATGATACATGTATCCTATCTATCTAGATACATGTTCATTTTCCTTAGAGATTCTCTCTCTCTCTCTCTCTCTCTCTCAAGAGAGATAGAGAGAGTTAAGCTAGGTCAGCTCAAACAAGCACCACTCTGTCATGTCCCAAAAACCTTTGGTTTTTCGCATTTCTAGGACTAACCCACTTCCGCAAATCTCTCTCTCTCTCTCTCTCTGTCTCTCACACACATGACCCACATTCCAACTCAGGGCAATCTCCAAGACCCTTAATTTTTTTTCAATTCTTTTTTCACTTTTATACAATTTTTTTTTGAGATTTTCCATTAATGTCCTCTGCATTTCTTCAATCTCTAATCTTTGCATATACTAAAGGAAAAATACATTAATTTGAACTCTTTTGATTGTTTCTTCAATTGAAAACAAAAGCAGAAAAAGCCTGCAACCCAGAAACTCCTGCATCAAGAACATATTTGTTTTTTGTTCTTCTTTTTCATATTTTTTTTTTCACATTTTAATTCTTTTATGTTCAAAGAAGGATTTTCTGGTCTGGGTTTTTCAAGATCAATTTTGAACCTTTGAAATTGTATTGTTGTTTGTTGATTTTTATTGTACAATTTAAGTTTTGAAATTTTACAGTCTATAACATTCTTTGTCACAATTTTTTTTTTCTTTTGTTCTACAATTCTTGGATTCATTGATTTCCTTCCCACCCTCATTGTGATTAAAGATTGAAACTTTACAATCGGGTTCTCTAAAGTTTTGGAGCATTGATCTGCTGGAAGAAAATTCTGAGGCTGCAACTTCCTTTATTCTGAAGGGTCTGGGAACCTAAGGTCAATCATATTGCATTGCAATTATAAATAGGGGTGGGCTTTCTTTGTTCAAAAAGAATCAGAAACGTGATTCTTTTACTGGTTTCAAATTGAATTTGAGAGCACCCAGATTGAGAATTTGAGGAAATATGATTTGCTGAAACTGGAAGCTTTGGCTTTTGAGGAAAAAAATGCAGGTCTACCCATTTGATTATTGGTTATAACATTGCAAAAGGGATTGTTGTTGTTGTTGTTGTTGTTGCTGTATATGTTTAGAACATTCTGAGGTGAGAATATGGGGTGCATTTGCTCCAAAGGAGCCTCAGACGCTGAAAAGATTGCTGATTGGGAGAGAGCGCAGGAGCTTAGTAAGTCCTCAGTTCAAGTGGTAGCTCCAGCTCCCTCTAAGAGACAGGAGGTGGTAGTAGAGGTAATAGGTGGTGGAGGAGTTGATGGTTCATTGCGTCCGAAATCAAAGGCATCCTCAAGAGTGAATTCGGGGTCTATCACGTCAGCAAAGGACACTGAAGAGAAGAAAAAAAGGATTGTGGAAAGACCAACCAATGGCCATCACCAAAGATGGGCAACAATGGATTTAGGATCAAGTGGAAGACATTCTGAGGTGTCTAAGATAATTAGCACTCCCCAAGGTGGTAAAGGGGAGCAAAGTACGGCTGGGTGGCCGTCTTGGTTAACTGCAGTTGCAGGAGAAGCCATCAAAGGTTGGGTGCCTCGACGGGCAGAATCGTTTGAGAAGTTAGACAAAGTTAGTTTTCTAATTGATCACTTCTTTCAATGTCTCTTATTGAGTGCCATGTATGCCTTGTTTTATTATGTTGATAATGTTTTGATTGTATCTCTTTTAGAGATAGGCCTCTACTATTGAAACACTGACCTTGTTTGTTGATGTCAGTGGCCGTTTTGAAAGAATAGTTTTGTCATCATGTTTGAGACTTGTATGCGATCTTGTGATACTGATAAGTATATGGATTTTAGCATGAGAATCATATGAACCATGAACTAGGAACCAACAAAAATCCTACGTATAAATGATATTTCTATATCATTTTCTTTAAATTGCATGAGATTTTTTTTTCAGGAATAAATATTTCTTAAAATGAGATACTGATGAAAGGAAACAAAATTGACGGAGTGGGACAA
Source organism: Notholithocarpus densiflorus (assembly GCA_030021035.2). Lineage (NCBI taxonomy): Eukaryota > Viridiplantae > Streptophyta > Magnoliopsida > Fagales > Fagaceae > Notholithocarpus > Notholithocarpus densiflorus. The sequence goes on along the minus strand of JARYZH020000164.1, from coordinate 135,799 downwards.
GCTTATATATCTTAACTTGATAGAAATATGAGGTTCATCCCATTTTAATAACTAAAATAACATATCAAAATTTATTCATACAAAACAGGATGTGAAAGTATTGCGACTCCTTAAGATTTATAGTAAGAATATATTGACTATAATTGTTATTTCCTTGAAAATGCTAAGTTTTATATATATATATATATATATATATATATATATGTTGCTTACATGTTGCTTAAGTGAAAATTGAGTAGTTTGGGGGAGAAAAAAAAATTGAAGGGTTAGCAATTGTAGTTTCAATCAGAGTAAGATATCTCAATATAGTGATAAATATTCAAAAACTTTGAAGTTTTTTTCTTCCTTTTTTAAGTTCCAAGTGAAATTTGAGCATGGCAGTGTTATCAGGTACTATAATTATTCTCTTTACTTGGTAGAGGTATCGTTTTTCTTTTTGTGGTATAGGATTTTGATTTGTAGTTATAGGCTCGTTCAATATTTTATATATTGATGTCCAGATGGGATGCTATTAATGCAGATTGGACAAGGAACTTACAGCAGTGTATATAAGGCTCGTGACCTTGACAGTGGCAAAATCGTTGCATTGAAGAAAGTTCGATTTCTAAATATGGATCCAGAAAGTGTACGTTTTATGGCTAGGGAAATCCATATTCTGCGTAAACTTGACCATCCAAATGTTATGAAGCTTGAGGGAATAGTTACATCAAGGATGTCAAGCAGCTTGTACCTTGTCTTTGAGTACATGGACCATGACCTTGCTGGGCTTGCAGCAACACGTAGCATCAAGTTTACCGAACCACAGGTACCTTCTCTTCTATCACTTTTAAAAATTTGAAGGTATCCATTTTGAGCATGGTTTCTTAATGCAAAGGGTGTTCAGGCCCAAAAAGAAAAAGTACATGGTGGACCTACCAGATTTATATTTGGACTGTAATATACTAAGCAGTTAATGGTAGACATTTCATGGTTCATTAAGATCTTTCCTAATCTCTTTTTCAACAATTAAAAAGATTTTGATGAATTTAATTTATTTTATTTTAAAAAGAGAGATACACCTAGCCAGTTGAAATAGACAAAAAGAAGAATATTCAAAGCTATATGTAGGTTTTGATTAAATTTATTTTGCCTTGGGCATTTTTTCACTATGATCAAGATACTATGCTTCTGCCTTGTCTTTTTTTCTTGTTCATTAATTTCTTCTTTTTATTATTCATGGAAATAAATCAAAAGAAATGAGGGGATTCACTTTTTCAACAAATACCAGAAGTTTGCATTTTATATGCACTTGGCATCTCTTCTGGTCCACATACTTCATGCTCTGTAATTTTCATATGGGGAAAAGATTGACATGAAATTTTCCTTTTTTGCTTGTTCCATTTAACAGATTTCTTTGCTCGAAATGATGCTAGTCTAAAATTGATATTTATACGATGTGCTTGCAGATTAAATGTTACATGCAACAGTTGCTTTGTGGCCTTGAGCACTGCCATAGTCGTGGTATTCTTCACCGAGACATCAAGGGTTCAAATCTTCTTATTGACAATAATGGAGTTCTTAAGATTGGAGACTTTGGTTTGGCCACCTTTTATGAGCCTGATCAAGAGCAGCCATTGACAAGCCGTGTTGTAACTCTGTGGTATAGAGCACCTGAGCTCTTGCTTGGGGCTACAGAGTATGGGGCTGCTATTGATATGTGGAGCTCGGGTTGCATCCTAGCAGAACTGTTTGCTGGGAAGCCTATTATGCCTGGAAGAACAGAGGTAATCCCTTTATAGGATTAAATTACTTGGATCGTATGCATACTTTGTAGGGTGTAAAGAACATCATCATCTATGCTCGTTAAGTATTATTTCCTACTTTCTATACCCGTAAGCCTGCTAATCAGCACTGAGAACTCAGAGCTGATCCTGGTTTTGAATTTGTGTTAATATAGTAGTAACATAAAAACATATCATTTACTCCTTCAAATATTTTTAATGGTGGTCAATAACATCCCAACTATTACTAGGTGGAACAAATGCATAAGATTTTTAAGCTTTGTGGGTCACCCTCTGAGGACTACTGGCAAAAATCAAAATTGCCTCATGCAACTAGTTTCAAACCTCAACATCGATACAGGCGTTTTGTTGCTGACACATTCAAAGACTTTCCCTCTTCTGCTTTGGCTCTTGTTGATAAACTCCTTTCAATAGAACCAGAGAAACGAGGATCAGCTGCATCTGCACTTAGAAGTGAGGTAACTTAGAGTTTCCCTTTGTATCCCTTGGACCTTACGCCTAACTTGAGGTAATTAACCTCATTTATGTGTGTTTCAATTATTGGATTTATAATTTGGACTTTTCCATTTCAGTTCTTCACAACAAATCCCCTACCTTGTGACCCATCAAGTTTACCAAAATATCCTCCATGCAAGGAGATTGATGCCAAGCTTCGAGATGAGGAAGAAAGAAGGTATGCTTTTTGATGGTATTATTTCTAATAGAGACATTCAGATATAGAGCCCTCACCCTCAACTATCAATGTATATAAAAAAAAAAATTTAAAAAAATAAAAAATCAATAACTTTCCTTGTAAAAAAGGGTAATCTTTAGTTATTTTATAGACAAGATAGAAAGATACTAAGAATAATGTAGTGATTTGATCATAGTATATATGTGTGTGTGTGTTTTTAAATTGAAAATTGCATGATATATTGGGTCATATAAATAGGCATGTTTCATGCCTACAAAAAATGCAAATATCCTTCAATTATTTTTTTTACATTCTAGATTTTGTGTTAGTAAAGTTATTTATTTTTTTCCCTTTTTATTGGACATTGTTTCAATAGTTGCAAAGACAACTAAAATTTTAGTAAGAATACCATATTTCAAATCAATCGTTCCTCACATAAAAGAAAAAAATCAATTGTTTCTCATATAAATCTTAGAAAAATGATATTAAAATTTCATTATGCTTAAAATAATTAATATAACAAAATAAATATATTCATTCTATTAGTTATCTTTCTAATTACATAAAATAAATAACACAATGTTAGTTCCACACACACACACATATATATATCACATGTCATGGAAAGGAATCAGGAAATTTAAATGGTTAAAATTAATTTTTAGTGAATTCACAGATGTTTAATTTTTTTTTTTTTTTTATAGTTTTTGTGTCAATTTTTGTCAAAGCAACTAAACATGAGGAATAATATCATATTGTAAATCTAAAATTATTATTCCAACTAAAAATTATTTCTTAAATAAAGTTTATAAAAATAATCTTATAAATTCATTTAATATAAATAATTAATGCACAACTATAGATAATTAGTATATACATTTACTCTATTAGCTTATTCAATGAACTAATAATTTGATATAAATGCAAACTCTTTGAAGTAGAAGCCTAAATAAAAAGATCTTCAAGGAATGCGCCACTTGGCACAACCTCATTCTCTCCGACATGAGGTCTCTACTTTTATATATATATATTGATTGATTGATTTGTGTGGAAGCCTCAAATGTAACATTTTGCAGAGCTTGAAATTAGAGTCCCTTTTTGTAGATATTGTTGAAATTTCTAGGTGGTGATGCCTTGAAATTTTATTGGGATGTTGCAATAAATGCCGTCTTTTTTTATTTCAGGAGAAAAGCTGAAAATGTAAAAGGACGTGGTGCTGATTCTGTCAGAAGGGGTTTAAGAGATGCCAAGGCAGTGCCAACACCAGAATTCAACGCCCAGGGAGATGTTTCTTTGAAGGTATTTTAAGGCTTGAATGACAACTAATTATTATTATTATTATTATTATTATTGTAATTTTCATTTCACTTATCTGGATAACTTAAACATGACAGGGGCAGACTAATCCCAAAACCTCCAGTCACAAGTACGATCCCACGGAGGAAAGTGGGTCTGGTTTCCGGATGGAGCCACCTAGAGGAGCTAGGAAGAATGGCTTCACTCATTCTAGTTCAGTGGTACACACTAGTTTAGTAGGATCATCATTGAACAGGCCGGGAGCCCCTGCAAGATACAATGGTGAGTCAAAGGCACAGAAGTCTCACATGCCTCCAGCAGCTGCAGACCTGTCCAATTCTCCGCATAAAGATGAAAGAGTAGCTAGAAAAGAACCTGGAATGGTAATAACTAACTTTTTTCTGCTCATAATCCTTCCTTAACTATATACTTTTCTTTCACAAGTCAAAACTGTGGACCTGAAAACTAATGCATGAACTGTTGGGCTTTCATAACATAAGCTACTTGTGACAGCACTCAATTTATATAATAATATTTTGACGAATTTGTAAGTTTACTTTTTATTTAGCCAAGAATTTTTACAATGTTTTCCAATACAAAATATGCACTTTTTGTTACGTATAATATAAATTATTACTGACTCTCCTCGTTTGATTACAGGGATATGTACCAAAGAAGAACAGAATCCACTACTCTGGACCATTGATGCCTCCAGGAGGAAACATTGAAGATATGCTCAAAGAGCATGAGAGACAAATCCAACAGGCTGTTCGTAAAGCACGCCTTGACAAGACCAGAACCAATAAAAACTACGATGGTTACCATTAAAGAAATGTTTCATGATTCTCAAAATTTGAAACTTCTCTTCCTTGGTAGGAATGGATTTTCTATGACCTGGCTGTTCTGACCAGTGAATTTATCGTGCATGCCAGCCGGAAGCTTCTTTCGTGATCACCACATACTGAATAGAGATAATATGCCACTAAGGTTTAAACCAAGAATAAGGTGATTATAGTTCTGCCCCCCCTTCCTCCCCTAAAGAAGAAAAGAAAAAGAAAAGAGAAGAAAACAAGGCATTCAGACGGTTGTATGTGCTGTGGGGTTGCTTTGAAATTGTCAAGTTAGAAGGATCTGTGATTATTTCTTTGGTTGCTTAGACATTATGTGCAGGTTTTTGCTTTGTATAGTAGAAAGGGTTTGTTCAATTGAAGCCAGTATATACATGCAATGTATAAATATTCATTTTCTTTTCATGTATTTTACTTGTACTTACGAGAAAGGAATATACAGAATTTTAGTCAAGTGTGCAAATCTGTTAACAGTTTTGGGCATTAGTTACCAGCTTTTGATGAGTAACAAATCTTAGATCTTAAATTTTATTTTTTGATCAACATTAATTACTAATTAGTAATTACTGGTTAAAAGAATGAGGGATAAAGAGGAGAGGGGGTGGTGGGGGGAACATTGAGAAAAGCACTTTTTGGGAGCCCCAATTTCTTAATAGATTCTGAAATGATTTGTTACATTTTCTGTGGTAGCCTATACAAATTTTGCAAACAATGTAAAGACATCTTACGGGGAAGCTGGGAAAAAGAAGGATTGAAATTAGGTGCAATACCTAGGATATTGCACCTGATGCAATTGGTATGGATGGTTGAGATTTAAAGTTGCAAAAAGCAACTTTAAATCTCAACCATTAAGTATAAAAAATGAAGAAAAGTAAAAAAATAAAGATAAAAAAGTAAAAATAAAAAATTGTGTAGGACTTGGGTGAATTGCACGGTGCAATTGCATTTAGCAATTGCACCGGATCCCAATCCGAAAAAGAAATACAAAATCTGACAATCACTCGGTTCTAGTCTTGCTGAGTCTTGGGAGAGGAGTTAGATACTTTCCTAGCCTCGTCATATTTTCCACAAAAATGTTGCCACTAAGTATAAACCTGCACTGCTTCTGTTGATGGATCATCAAATGGCTGCAGAAATTAGTGAATGCTAATGCAGTTTGATCAGTGTACATAATCATTGTCATTTGGATTCAGGGATTTAATATTTTTGGCATCTCCTGCATCCTACTGACCTGTTCTCTCTGATGGTATCTACTCTTGCTAAAATAATGTTGATCATTTAGTCAGCATTAGAAACATTCTCACATCCTTCATGAATAACTAAAGTGCATACGTACATGATCCAGCTAAGAGGTGCTCAAATTGTTCAAGTTTAGCGAAGGATAACTATTTTCCTTATTTCACTCTGATACTTGGAAAGACAGCAACAAATCCTCTTGCAAATATTCTAACATGGGGGGTTCTGGTGGTAGCCTGAAGTGTGTGTCTATATATAGGGAGAGAAGCTGGATCCATTTGGGTGGTGGAATTCAAACCTCAGTGCCCAGGAACCACAAGAGGTGCTGGATCCATTTGGGTATCCCTCGCACCTAACCTATTGAATCATGATTACTCTCCGTGACAGTTTATTTCAAAACAAAGGAAATCACTATCATCATTAGACTTAAAACTTCCCCACAAGTATTTCTGGTGATGCCTAAAGCTTGTAGCACTAGAGCAATTAGCCAATTACAGAAATAAAATGCATCACTGTTACAAAGCTATTTGTAATTGCTTAACTTCTTATCAATGAGGTAACCTAAAGAGTATCATTACATACAAAAACATATAAGGTTCTCTAATTATAAATAAAATAAAATAGAACTGGGGGGAAAAAAGAAAACAAAAGGCTCAAGAAACAGAAAGAAGATCTACTGATTTGAAAAGCCAGAGAACTTTCTGTACAATTGGCTTTACTAATAATTTGATTACATGTCTCCCGTCTCCCTTCAACTCTTGGATTGGTTTTTATTTAGTAAACAAACATAGGCTCATCCAATAACTACATATCTTGCTTAGGCTTCCGGCTCAATTCTGAATAGTGACCACCCATTAATTGCAATATCTCCTCCCACAAACCTTCTGATGAAGAATCTGATGAAGCCCCACAAATCAAATTTGAGCTGCAAGCAGCCACATACCAATAATCAGATTCAATCTCCTCTCTCAATTGGTCCAGCTGCCACCCAGCATAACCAACAAAGAATCTGAAATCCTGAGGCTTAAGAATACCCTTCTTTACCAGCACTGCAGCTTCATCCAAACTGTTTCGAGCACCAAAGCACAGGCCAGGGATCACCTCTTCAAATCCAGGAAGCTTTGATTTTTCCCCAGTTTTTAACAAAAACATGCTTGCCTCAAGAGGTCCCCCAAAATGCAAGGAACAATCAGAAAAAGTGGTTGCTAGATCAAGATTAGTGGGTTTCATGTGTTTGATTTTTTTGTGAAGTGGACGGTTGATGACAATCCCAAACGGGCCTTCTTGTGGGTGTCTGGTTCCAGATCTAAGAAGGAGAACAACAGTTCTCTCGAAAGTTCGCACTCCATCAAGTTTTTCTGTGGCGACAAGGACACAGCCAGTCTCAGGTACTGGAATAGGATGGGCCCATTTAAGGCCAAGAGGTTTGGACTCATGGGGCTTCACATCCTGGTTGTGAGTATCAGTCTCTACCTTTTCCGCCTGCAAAAATAATCATTTTGAGTATGAATTTTAATTCTACAAAAGAATAAAAGTGATCTTTACAGTTTATGAAGCATGATTTTGAACAATCTTGTCTACTTTGTTAAATCACACAAGCATTCAACATTTACAAGTGGTTCGCATAACCAAAAAGGGGGGCCTAAATTTCCAAGAACCTTATAGATGGAGGTTAATCTCATCGAATTGAACTCTCAAACCAATATCCACCACAATTGCAAACTGGTAGATTTGTGCCAGGCATCAAAACCTAATGAACCCTAGAGGAATCAGATTATAAGCAGGTGACTATTTGACCCAACAACCCAGCACTGTGCCAGCTCTTAAGGCATGTAAGGAAATTTTTCACATACTATCCAAATGGAAGGCTAGATAATTAAAAACAACAAACCAGACAAGCCCATAACAGATGGGGTCAATCTAATACAAACATTAGCACTTCTAAAAAGCTCTTATCTCAGCACCTTAATGTAGTGCATCACATTGAGTGAAACACATGATACATTTGGGACTGCACAAATAGTACCGTTCAATTTCGGGAAGATAACAGCTACACTAAGAGAGAAATATATCACCTGCTCCCGAGCAAATAGGTTTGCTCTGAACTCTCTCCAGTCCAAGCTTGTACGCTCAGATTTATTGGAAGCAGTGTCATTGGATTTGTTTCCATCAGAAGAATTGTTCTTTTTCTTCCCATCTCCTTCTGGAATAGAACGATCACCATTTCCTGTATTTCATTAACAACAAAATATTTCTTATTCGGTCACATTTAAGTATTCAATTTTAAGTTATAAAATGACAAAAATAGATCAGATCCTACTCCATGCTCAATGAGAATTAGTACCATATGAACGTTAACATCTGCACTATTTTGCAATAACGTTCAGTTTTGCATTGAAGAAGAACAAATTCTGATTTCCATAGTTGATACACCTAGAATCAATTCATAAGAATGACCAGAAAAAAAAATCCACACTTTCATGATTCATAATCCTCGATCAATATTCAAGGTCCCTCAATCATCTTTGTGCATGGAATTTGTGACTAATGAGAAAACATCATAAATCCTCCAGTGCTAGCCTAAATTCTACCCACGAAACTGGATGTATTGTCTTTATAATGGTAGGACGCTAATTTTCCCAAAGAGTAGACAATAACTTAAGCAAGGTCTAGGCATACAATTCTAGTGGAGTTGTTACCTAGCATACATAGACAGCAACTACGCACCAACATGTCAGATTCTGACATGGTGACCAAAACATGTCTTCTATCCAAAGTGGTGGAACACATTATCTTTCAGGAAGCAAGTGTATATTTAATTAAGAAACATATTAAAAATGAAATTAAAGACTCAAAAAATTTCATGAAAAAATCATTTGCACCTGTGTCAGTTGATCATTTAACATTTTCACAACAAAAATAAGTAGTGGTGGAATTTATAAGAAGCTAATGATTCTTTTTATGGGAGAAAGACAAACATTTAAGGAAACAATGATATAAAGCCTTAAAGAAGTATCAGCCAAATACATCAATATAATCAGAGACAAGTATAATAGACTATTACTAACATGTGAAGAAATAGAAGAGAGAAGATAAATTTCCAATCAAAATAAGCTTATGCCAAAGATTACACCAAGGCCCTATCTGTTTGCTAAACATACAGTCATACAATATTTTAATTGTCTAAATTACTGTTAAATTTTAAGCTAAACTTGTAACAGGACTACAAAAAACATCACAAAACTGGGAGAAAAAACAAGGGAATAGTAATAAAAGATGACAGTGAGCTTGAATAAACTATTCATGAGAAGGGGATATGGTCAGAATTCCACCCATGTAAATATAGTAGTAGAAAGCATGCAGAGAAGTGTGTCTAAATAGCGTGATTGCATTATACCTATTAAAAGAAATTGAAAGAAGAGAAAAAAAGAATCTGTAAAACAGAACATGCTTTATGATTAATAATATTAACCAAAGTCAATGGGAAAAGAAAGATCGATAAGTGCAACTCGGGTAAAAAGATTTTAAGAAGTGTATTATAAAATATGAACGCATTGATAAGAAGAGAAGTAGCATCAGCTTAAAAGCGAAGCTCTGAGAAAGATGGCTTAGATTGTTTAGTCATATGCTAGAATCACAACTATTACTTGTAATATGATTCACACACAAGGTGCCAGAGGCAAGAAGAAGACCCTTAAAACAAAGGATGCAGTGGTAAGTAAAGATGTGCAATAGAATAAAATATTATGCAAGACAGTAAACTGGCAATAAGAAATCCATAAGGCCACATGTATACTTATTTTATGGCATTAGTTTAACAAAGCTACAAACAAGCACACATGCATGCACATAAATGCATGTGTACTCATGCACACACACACAACATCATCTTGCAGAGTTTTTGGAAGGCAAGGCATCAATTATGACAACTACATGTTTTGATAACGTGCAAACATCTTTTCTTTCATGTCAGCATTATCCACATGCACATGATCCCACAATTTGTATATATATATATAAACAAAGTATTCTCAATGTCAAGTATATCAAAGATGCTTTCATAACTGTCCCTGCTTAAAAGATTCTTAGCACCAAACTATAACATCTATTAGTTTTGTTTTACGGAGAATCGCCAAGTAAGCTAAAAATAAAGAGGCATAACATTTTTCCTCATTTCATTTCTAAAGCCTTTCTTCTCAAGCAAAAGAGGTAGTTTCTGGCCCCTCATTCCAAATCATCACTCAAAATCATAATAAACAATTGCTGGCTGCATCTCCTGAATGGGATTGATTAAATTTGTCCATGCATTCTTTTGTAATCCAGAATGCCTTTAGAGACCAGCTTTTACAATCTGGTCAATCACCTACCATATTAAGGATGAAGAGAATTCTAGGATATGGAAGCATTGCCTATTGCTTTATTAAACTAGATCTAGGAGACAAAAAAATTTTTTAGTAGAGCCAAGTTATAAGCCGTACGAAGTATGATCAGCTAACTATCTAGAATCCAGTGCAAGAAAGTGGCACTGGTCAGATACCACAAAATGTGCTTTTGTACAGGTCAACAAGCTACAAAGGCAAAACCTTGTGCATTGAGAGATCACACATAGAATATGAGTTTGCTCTTCAAAGTATAGAAACTCTTAACTCTAGTCTTCTAGACATTTGGGAATGAGATTGAAGGAATCTCTAACAACCAGATAGACAAGCTTCAAAATATAAGAACTCCCAGAATGTGCTCCTCTACAGATTTAAAGATCAAACAATATATATTAATCACATAAAAACAACCCTGAATGAGCTTTGGTTCTGCAACTCATATCATCCACATGGGGCAAAATAAAATCCATAGCTTTCAAATGTCCAAATGCTATCAGGTCAGGCTCTTTCAGTGATTCAGCAAAACATCAACAGCTATCCATTCTGCTTCCAGACAACAGAACATCACCACTCAAATCATTTTTTCCCCATAGAAAACATCATGTCTCCACATTAATGCTACTAAATCAACTAAATAGAAACAAATATAAAGAAAGAAAAAAGGACAAGAAGTGTGTGATTATTGAATTACCATGTCTACGACTCTATAGCTTTTTTCTTTTTTCTTTTTCCTTTTAAATAGATGACTCTTAAGGCCTATAATTTAACAGCACTACCATTTTTGGCCACCTCAACCATGAAACAAAATATTCAAATCTCAGATTAAACTAGTCCATTTAGCTAAAAAACCAACCTGGGCAAGTTTATTCCAAGCAATTTGAAACCTCTAGTAGATCCGACCCTTATTTTTCCGCTATAGATTAACTAACTTTACAGACCTTAAGGAGAATTTTTTTTTTTATGTAATCAGAAACCTTCCGCTTTCAAATCAGTCCTCAATGCTATATAGATACCTAATATAATAACGTAATATCTCAGTAATTAACCAACTAACTTGCCTGCCCAATATCTTTTTTTTTTATAAGTAAGAATGTTACATATACGAACGGCTACTCTATGCATGAAAAACATAGAGCAAACCCAGAAAATACAAGAAGAAGAAAACAGAGAAAAAACAAAAAAGAAAACCCATCAACAGATTAATTACAAAAGAGAAAGAGAGCTAAGAAAAGAACGGAGAGAATCACTAGTCATGAGTCCCCATGCCCGAGACCAATCAAAAAGAGTCCCACAAAAAGAAGCAATCACCTGAACACCGGAACTATCCAAATCCTCAAAAGTCCGCCGATTCCTTTCCTTCCAAATACACCATAGGATGCACAACGGAACTAAGTTCCAAACCTGAGACGAATGCTTCCCCAACCAATTCCACCAGCCAGAAAGCAAATCTGGGATCAATCTAGGTATAACCCAAGACAAACCAAAAGTAATTAAGACAAAGCTCCACAACCGATAAGCCATCTCACAATGAAGAAGTAAGTGATCTACCGTCTCTCCACAATGCCGGCACATAATGCCCAATATCTAAACGGTTCTCAAACCAACAGTCACTCTCTCACATCAAGCACCAACATATTTAACAACCCACAATAACAATTCTGTTTACCATCTCTTCCCACAGCCTCTAATAAAAATTGAACCTTATGTGAATAATCTCACATGTTCAAACAATTCCAGTCCATTTGCTTCTAGCTAATAATCTTAATTGACACACTCTCTGACACCCAAAAAGCCTTAAAAATAAAAATAAAAATAAAGTTTCTAGTTTTTGTTGATGGGCATTTTCGAACATAAAAATTCTAACTTTCATTTTTTTTTTCAAGTCCTTTAGTTTATGAGTTTTTGAACATAAAAACCATTCCTTTCAAAAACCCTCCAACATGTCAGCTAGCAAACAGAACTAAAAAAGTCAACCTTAAACAAAAATCAAACACCATAAGACCCAATAAAAAACACATACATCAATCAAACCAAAACAAACCCAGAATCGAAACCAATTCGAAGAATCCCAGGAACCAAAAATCCAACAAAATTTCAAGCAAAGTAAAAAAGAAAAAGAAGAAGAAGAAGAAAACCCAATACCAGAATTTTCATGATTCTTCTTTGCCATAGCTCGAACAGCAAAGGACGAAGAAGAAGAAGTGGAAATCCTGCGTCTCCTCAAAACCCTGATCTCAAAGACCTTGCCTTTACAGTCAGCTCCGCTACAAGAACTGGGTTTTCCCAAGTTCCAGGAATTGGGTTTCTCGGAAAACGAATTCCTGAGAAAGACTGGGGTCCGGGTCATGTTCTTTACATGATGCACGGCCCACAGATCCATCCCTCTTCTTCCTCCACCACTACCACCAAAAGATTTTGTTTTCCCTGAAAACCAAATTCCGATTTTATCTCAATCTCTGTGTCTATGTTTTCTTTTTTCTTTTCTTTTTCTCTTTCACTGTTTGACGTTGGAAACGATGAGAAAGTAAAGGAAGGGTGAGATAATCAGTAACGGATATATATAAAAATATATATTTTTTTTTATATATTAACAAAAAAAAAAACAAACAAAAAAAAAAACAGAGAAAGAGAGAGAGAGAGAGAGAGAAATTGAAAGCGAAATAGAGAAAGAGAATATGCTTTATTATAACCGAATTGTGTATGTGAGAGAGAGAGAGAGAGAGTGTGACTGTGTGTTGTGTGTGTGGATGGGACATGGTTCATGGGGTGGCACTGGTGGTGACGAGTGTGATGAGTGTGGACTGTGGAGGATTTTGTTTGTTGTGCGCATTGTGAGCTCACGTTAGTGCTGCTTTGTGTGCATCTTGCATTAATGTGCGCCGGCGGGTAATTTAAGGCCCCACTTTACAACTATCATTGGTCTCTCTCTCTCTCTCATGGCTAAAAGAGAAGGGCCTGTTTGATAGGATTATTTAATAATATGTTTTTAATTTTTAAATAATATTACACGTATTTTTACACATTTTTTCACCCACACGTATTTTAATAAAATACAAATAATGTTACTAAAACAACGTTACCAAACGGCCCTAAGTACACCAAAAAATTGAAACTCTATTGATGTGTCAAAATTATTATTGATAAGTTAAGAAGTAATATATGTGTGGGTTCAAATAAAAATAAGTAAAAATTTGTTAATTCAATAGGTATGAAAAAAGTTTTCAATTTTTTTTGTGTGTATGTAACGTTACTTTGGCTAAAAACCAAGTATGTTAATAGGGTTTCTAGAGATGTTATGTGTTTCGGTGAGAGATATGAATGATTAGAATAATGGTACATATATAAAAAATTGACAATGGTTTTTTTTTTTTTAGAATGAAAATTGGCAATGGTTGAGTTGACAAGCATGTATTGGTTTTTATTTCAGGTCAATATAGACATTATTTTTTTACTTACTACTAACAATCTTCAGCATTAGTGAGTGTCGAATTTTGTGTCTATAGATTTTCTTGAATAAATATCATGTTAATAGTACCCTTTTCAATTTATAAGGTCCTTAAAGAGGTTACGTGAATGGATTTTGTAAGAAAAAAAAAACTCCAAAATATATTTATTATTCAATTGATTAAAATAGGTATGGTGGTCCGGTGGAGTTGTAATTAGTGTGAGAACAAGTTAAGACAATACAAGTTTCCTATATATAACTATAAGTTTGAATCAAGGATCAAAATTAAGTTCATATATATATATATATATATATATTTGTTTGGTACTATGCCAGTGATAAATAAGCTCATTACATTGATTTGAGAGGAATGTAAAGGGGTTTTTTTAAGCAAGACCAAAACATAGTAGATGACATGTAAGTTTAGTCAAGGTAGTAACAAGGATTAAGGGGCTCTAAGACTTTATGATTAAGAGATATCAAACAATAGGAGTTTTTGATATATTGGATCAATAATTCAAAGAGAATGAGAGAATGGAGATGATGTAAATCATAGGATAAGAGTATGGTAGATTAAGAGGAAAAGCACAACATGAGTATTGTATATTATAGAATGCCTGTTAAGTTAAAGAATTTTTTTTTTATAAAGATGACTATAAGATCAATTACGCTCTATGATATTGAATGTTAGGTTGTTAAAAAAACAACATATTCATAAAAAAGAATGTAGCTAAAGGAGAATGTTAAGACATATGAGTGAACATACAAAGAAAGATGAGATTCGAATAAGGGAATTTGTTTTTTTGTTTTTTTGGAAAGTAGAACCAGCTTCATTCAATTAAAATGAATCAAGATACAATGCTTCTAACACAGGTGGGGGGGATTCCTCCAACCAAACAATCTCATCCACAATTCCTTTAGCAAATTTAGCCAAAGAGTGAGCCACAGAATTGGCAGAACGACACACACAACTTACTGACACAGCTTGTAAGCCTGAACTAATACATTGGATATCTCCATACAAGTGACCCAGACGTGATAGAGTAGCCCGTGAACATGCTATTGTCTACATAACTGTTGCATTATCACCCTCCATAATCAGCTCCACAAAACCTGAGTCTACGGCAAACTCCAATGCTTTGCGGCACGCTAGCACCTCAGCCTCCTCGTTGTCAGAAACCGATGGACCCTTCGCCGTCATGGCAGCCATCACTTCCCCCAGCTCATTGTGAATTACCGCGCCGAAGCCCGAGGCGTTTATGTCATTGAAGATAGCTGCATCAAAGTTGAGTTTGAAGCAATTATCCGGTGGTGGACTTCAGGTAGTGCCTCTCACGATCGTTGATTAGACAGCCAGGTGCTGTTGCACCTCCTTATATTCTTCTATAAATTCCACTGCCCTCCATTGAGAGAATTTATTTGAAGATAAGGGTAACATTTATTGTTGCAAAAAATGATAAAATAGTATTTTAGATTGTTTGGCCATGTTTAAAGAATAAATATTAATACACCAATGAAAAAAAATGAGTTGGTTTAAATTGATGGAAAAAATAAAAAAGATAATGGAAGACAAAAAATAGTAGTGAAAAAAGGACATACCGATTAAGTGATAATGACTAATGAGTATGACTTCGTGTAGTATGGAATAACTAAAAAGAATATATACATTTAACCCTAACTAGTTTTTTGATATTTATAATCAACTCTTTTTAATTTTGAGACTAGTTGTAATTATTTCTAGTTTCAAATTCTTAGTTTTATGGCTGAATTATTTATTGCTCAACTAATCTCGTTGTAATCATTCGGGTTGTTTTAAACATAAGAATTTGTGAGTGATGTAACAACAAAATTTACACATAAGCCTAAAAGATTGATGTGTCAAATTTTAAACACAAAAAAAAATTCAAAAATTTATTTATTATGTTGATGTGTCACTAATCATGTCTATTATCAGTATCACTTTAGTTTGTAAAACTTTTGCAAATAATAATAATAATAATAATAATAACAATAATAATAACTTTGCCTTTTTCCAAAATTTGTAATTGCTATTAATTTGTAGGTCACTTGGAACCTCCTCCTATCATAAAATTTGGGTTGAATCCTCCTAATCTCTTTATTACTTTGAATCTATATTTATATATTTATATATATATTTATATAATCACCCTTGAACAAATAAATAGCCTATAATTATTGTATCCTACAAGTGTGAATAAAAATGCACTAAAAATCACTGTGCACTTTTGGCGCGATAGTCACTCCACAAGTATAAGTATTTGTGAGGTGTGGGGAGCAAGGATTGCAGTTTAAGTCTCCAAAAGGAAATTTCACATACATATACACTTAAATTAGGTTAGAATATAATTTCTATCTTGTAAAAAAAAAAAAAAAAACTAAAATTATGTCTTTGGTTATTTTTCATTTTTTAAATAAGAATATAAAAACAAAGTGGTATTGGGTATTATACTACATTTTAAAATTTAACAGATTGGCCACACCGATAACCATTTTAAAATGTAAGTTTAAATTATAAATTTGGATAAGGCTGAGAACGATAGCAACACATATAGAGATGTTTCCATAATTTTTTTAAAATTTTTTTTATTATACTTTTGTACTTTTCTTAATGATGGGTATGAACGTGGAATAAAGGATCTGAGTTCAATCCCCGCTTACATAAAAACCAATTGATGTATTGCTCAGATTATAAAAAGCGCAATCGTCAAAAATATCTGTCATAGATTGAAATTCTATTAAAAAAGAAACCATTCTTATTTGAAATTTAATAGATTTACCATATACTAAGAAACTCATTAGTGATTTACTTCATTTTTTAAAACAATAACTTAAAACATGAGTGTTTAAGGTTAAGGTTAAGGTTCTAGAGAGAAGAGTGACGCCTTGAGGATTTTTTTTAAAAATAAAATCATGTCTTGACTTTTACGGTTATATAGATGGACACGTAAGAATTATAAATCGTTTATTTTTACGTGTTGGTCAATACTCAACACCTACTCTTTAAAATAAAAATAAATAAAAGACAAAAATGAGCTCGTGTCTAATGAAAAAAAATAAATGGTTGTTAATATTCGTACGAATCTGTTTCTCTTCAAAGTGAAATTAAATAGGGAACATATAATGTGTTTGGGGGGGGGGGTGTTGAGCTTGCTTAATGATCAATATGAAACCGCAACCTATTATTATTATTGATTAAAAGATAGAAACAAACTTTAAAAATAAAAAGTAAAAAAATAAAGACCTACCTATTATTTGAAAAAAAAAAGTTTTGAGAAGAAGAAACTTTTGATTAATAATGAAATATTGGCCAAATCAGCCTGATAAATACATATAATATACACTTATTATTAGATGATAAATTTTTTTTACATAATTGTTTTTAAGAGAATCATACTACCAATCATCTAATTAAGCATGAAAAAAAAAATGAATTTATCGCTTATACCGCAAAACATAATGCGTCCAGTTACAATTAAATGAATAGTCATAATATGATAAAAGTCGCTCACATTTAATGAAATGGTGGCCCAATTATTGTACACATATGGACAAATTAGATGGTGGGCTACTGGGCTGTTTACATTTTTTTTTTTTTGTTTAAAAAAAAAAAAAGAATTCAGGGGAAAATATTCTCACATACTCCTTAAAAAAGTACACTCTATGCATACTATGGATACAGTGTTCATAATTTACATGTGTTGTTCATATTTTTTAAATATGTTCATACTTAACACATGAAATATATGACACGTACAAATAATGTACCTTAACGAACGTACAATGCCCTTTTTTATATATATGTTATTGCACAAGATATTTTTACAATTTTTTTTAATTGTTGGTATGATGATTTGTTATTGGTGTATAATGAAAGCTGTGACATTGTTTAATACTTTTTAAAAAGTTTAAAAAAAAGGACGTGAAAACATTTATGTTCTTAACATTACTTATCTTAATAATTTGTTCGCTTCAACAAAGGCAGATCATAACAAATATTTTAAAGTCATTACATAAACGATATTTGAAATCGCCAACGTCGCCATGAAATTAAACATCAAAATGCAAATTTTAAGAACAATTGGCTAAGAGTCCGTTTATTTCAACATTATAACATTTTCTGAAAAATAAATAATTTTTCAAAAAGTATTTTCTAGATAATTATTTTATTTTTTCATGTTTGATAGTAATCTTAAAAATGGATTAGATAACTATCTTTTGACTTCCACTATTTAGTTTGACATGAAATAAAGTTATTTTCTAAAAAAATTTTGTGAAAAAAAAATTATGTTTCATGCTAAGTTAAACTAATTACTAACTTGTGCTATGCACAGAAACTTACTTATTCTTATTTGTGAGGTAGACTAAAATAATTTTATGAAAAATTTAAGAAACTACATCATTGCATGATTTGCTCTTGTATGACTTCAATTTGTGTTACAATTTGATGAAGACGCCATTGTTTGAACGTGCAATGGTTTACAAAAAATTTGTCAGACAGATTCAGATACTGCAAAAAAATAACTCAAAAATTTAGATATTAAAACTTCTGAAAGACCAAAAAATATTAAAGAATCAGATGATTGATTACTTAGAAATTATTGAAGCAAAACAAAATATATATGACTAAACAATAGAGAAATATAAGAAAAAGATGGATTATATTCAAAAGAATAATTTCAATTATTGCAAACTTTTTTATGTTGTAAAAAATGGCTAAAGAGAGTTTGGTGGTCTAAAGAGAGTTTGGTGGTTCATGTACGAAAATTACTTTTAAAAAAATACATGAAAAACCATAAAACATATATATATAAATATATATATTTATATATATTTTAACAAAGTAAAGGAGAAGAAAATAACATAAGAAGAGCTCATACCTCTACTTGGCTTTTAAAAAAAATATTGGTGTTTGCTTTGCTTTTATAGTATTCATAATTAACCTCGCAAATTTGGATATAAATTATCAATGTTTGAGTTTGAGTTCAAGTTTAAATTGGACTTGTTAAAGAGATAGAGTTTTATTCCTTGTTAAGTTTGGATTAAATAAAAATAATGATGAGTTTGAGTTTGAGTTTAAGTTGAACTTGTTAGAGAGATAGAGTTTCACTTCTTATTATGTTTGGACTAAATAAAAATAATTTTATTTAAATATTATGTTGACGTGAAAATTGTAAAAGTTTCAGAGGTTTTGATTTTATATATAATATAGAATAGATAAGGGAAATTAAATGATAATTTTCACCTAATTTTTTTATATTACCAAGAGCAGAAAAACAAAAAAAATCAACAAAGAAAGTCAAGATGATATAATCCTGGTGAGAAAAGATGGTTATTTATTTATTTATTTATTTATGGGAAGTGAGGAAAGATGTTATTTAATTTTCTAGTTACAAATTAGTTGGACAGTGATCCTATATATATAAAAGGTCATAAACCCAATAAAAGATTTTGGATAGGAATAGGATACTGGTGAATATATATAACACTAATTAGTGTTATATTCCGAATAAAACTATAGAAATAACCAATCCGTGTTTATATATACCTTAATATTCATCTTCCTCTCTTTTATTTATTTAATGGAGTGAGACGTTTATGATTCTTATAAAAGACCCTTTACATTCACGAGCTATGATTGCTCGTGATTTCTTTCTCCTAGCTTTTGGCTGTGAATATAGACTCTCTGAAAGAAGAAGAAGAAGAAGTAGAGGCTGTGAATATCGTATAGACTCTCTGAAAGAAGAGGAAGTAGAAGAGGTACATTCTACGAGTCAATTTTATTTATTTTTTATGCCGTAGTACGTAATGATATTATACATATGGATCGATAAATCAATTTATCAGGAAAAGAAATTAGAAAGAAAAGAGAAATAATTTTTTTTAACTATTAGTTTAGTTATTGCTGAGCTTCCACGACTAGTTCAAGTTCTTCAAGAGCCACCTGTTAATTTATAGAGTAAGCCCATGTCTTTAGGATATCTTGGATGTTGAGTTCTTCTACAAAATCTCCTAATTTTTTCACAAGTTGAGTTGTTAAATCATTAGAAGTCAAAATAAAATTATATTTGAACTTATCACAACTCAAAACAAAAATATTATGAAAATATGGTGGGATTTTGTCGAGTTCTTAAACTTTCTGATATTGAAACTTACACGTGACAAATATTTTTTTCTCACCTTACTCTAAATCTTTGCCCCGACTGAGCTTTTTTCGGTACACTTTTGTAGGAAGGATAAGCTTATCTGATTTGTCTTTTTATTGTGGTTGAGATTCCATGACTGATTCAAGAGCCACAACATTAGGATCTATTAATTAGATACCCCTAAGATCTAATTAACTCAAACTTTTCGTTTTTAAAACCACTGCAGATCATAGTTTCAGAAACACTCAACTTATTACTCTCTCAGCAAAGAGTAAGTGCTAAAGGAGAATGTGCAACCACGAGACTTCAATGGTATGTCTTAATATCCATGCACTGAAGCACATACACAAACTACGTACTATGAATATTTGGTTTTGTTGCTACAAAATTAGTTGTAGCGTAAGGTTACAATTTTACTCAATATTATTTTATTAAAGGTGAATTTTAACAAATCTACCATTGAATTACATCTTCTTCATATATCCTCCATGCTTGCAAAATTTCTAGAAAATTAAAGATTAATAACTATGTCATCAATAAATTGTTTAAATTGCAAATTTTTGTAGTTTAAAATTATGCATAAAATATAAACTTATAGATTATATAGTAAATAATATCCGATTGACACAAAATTTGACATGTGTATTAAGAGTGTAAAAAACATACAATTCAATAGTTAAATTTTCAAAATATGTAGTAATGTTTATTTTATTGAGTAAGATTATAGTATTGGACAATCAATTTTGTAACTAAACTTTGTCTCTTACTTAAAGCATATATTGTTATGTTCATGTAATGCTATACAATCTAATTTCAGGAAAACAATGGGAATGCAAGTGATCAAATGGCTCCTCAGTCTAGGGAAACTGAGCAAGTGGTAGACCTTAATAGTTGGCTGCCTATAACTGCATCTAGAAAAGCAAAGTGGTGGTACTCAGCTTTCCACAATGTTACGGCTATGGTGGGTGCTGGGGTTCTTGGCTTACCCTTTGCACTATCCCAACTTGGCTGGTACTTACTTATTAGCATTTACAAAACTAAATCTAATTGAATATTGTGTTATTTTTATATATGTGATCGATCTTGATTAGTCCGATCTCAAAATTTTAAGAGTAAGACTTGGTTGTTATCGTCGTTATTGTTGTATTGTGTTACATTTACTTGAACTTATATGTTCTTTGGTTAATTAATTTGTAGGATCCCTGGAATTGTAGCGATTCTTGGTTCATGGTTGATCACTTTTTATACGTTGTGGCAACTTGTTGAACTGCATGAAGCAGTGCCTGGAAAGAGGTTTGATAGGTACCCTGAATTGGGAGAGCATGCTTTTGGTCCTAAATTAGGGTACTGGATTGTTATGCCTCAGCAAACGTGTGTTCAAGTGGCTTCAACCATAGTGTATTCGGTCACGGGTGGGAAGTCATTGAAGAAGTTCTTTGATCTGCTGATTCCAAGCGTGGCTGATGTTAGACTAACATATTTCATCCTCTTCTTTTCGTGCCTGCAAGTCTTCATCTCCCAAACCCCTAATTTTAATTCCTTGAAAGGAATTTCCCTACTTGCTGCGGTGATGTCATTCTGGTACTTTTTGTCCTCCTCTTTTGTATAAGATAACTCATGTATTCAACATATGTATTAATCATCTCACAATGTGTAGATTTCATACAGTAATGGAAGTCACAAAATGTGAGAGAAATGATGTATATATTAGATATGTAAAATAGTAATTTTTTTTTATATGTTAAGTCAATATGTATGCTACATTTTTTTTTTTTTGGTATATGATCTAGTGGTTGATGAACCTCATTGGTGGGTTTCTCTTGGTAAAAACCTAACGTGAATCAAAAGCTTTCACACAAATCTACTCATATACACAACACAAAGATGAATATCTACTTGCCAATGGCCACACAAGTATAGCCATGTGAAAAGAATATGATCATGTGGAAAGATTCTATTTTAAGATTAGGAGATTTCATTTTATATTTTATATTTTGTATCTAATAATATACATAGTGTCATATTATTTAAAATTTTGAATAATACGACATTAGATACGTGTCAGATTTATAATATTTAATATAAATTATAGAATAGATCTATTTGAAATAGCTTTTTGACAAGGCATGTGCACATGTACAATATAGTTTATAGCTTAATACTTAATTGAATGATTAATTTTCTTTTTGTATTTAACTTACTAAACAAAATGTAAATCAGATTGTGTTTACTTACACAAAACAAAAGTTTTAAAAGTGATTGCGTAAATTGTTGCAGTTATTCAATGGTGGCTTTTATAGCATCAACCATTAGGGGTAGTCATCACCATCCAGCAACATATGGAGTTCGATCTCACACAACTGCTGGCCAAATCTTTGATGTTCTAAATGGTATTGGAACCATAGCATTTGCATATGCTGGTCACAGTGTGGTTTTAGAGATTCAGGCTACAATCCCTTCAACTCAAAAGAACACATCCAAGAAGCCCATGTGGAAAGGTTGCGTGGTGGCTTATATCATTGTAGCCCTTTGCTATTTAGCAGTCTCTATCTCTGGGTTCTGGGCTTTTGGCAACTTTGTTGAAGATGATATTCTCATTTCACTTGAACAACCCCGCTGGCTTATTGCCATTGCAAACTTTATGGTGTTTTTACATGTCATAGGAAGCTATCAGGTATGTCTTATAAATTCATGTGTTACTAATTAATAATTATAAAACATTTATATTTATTATATTGTTAAAGTGGTACTATAAAATTGGTATTGGTTTTAGTATTTTCCAAAATAATAAAACTCGACATTTTTTTTTTACAATTGATATATATATATTATAAAAGCAGTACCAATAATATGTTTATCTAAAAGTGAAATTGTTTCAATCAAAACATGTCATCTTAACAAAAAAAAAAGGGTTATCATAAATTTTGTATCTGCCCAAATACTATTACTTTTCCCATTATAGAAAGAAAAGGAAAAGCTAAAAAAAAGGTGGCTAAGAATGATTTAAAATGAGAAACAAAGATGTAGTAAATATTGTTGTTTCCCTTACCTTTTTCAGGTTTTTGCTATGCCTGTATTCGACATGCTTGAGTCATGTTTGGTGCAAAAGTTACATTTCACTCCTGGGCGAGCCCTACGCCTCGCTGGTCGTAGCACATACGTAGGTAAGTATGGTTAATTAATGGTGTTCTTTATGATTATGCATTTTGGTACCAAAAAAATAAATGAATAAAAACTTTGTAGAGATTTTCTTTCTTTATATATCACTATTGATGACTGATTCATATTGTGAATTTTATAACAGCCATAACAGGGTTCATTGCAATATGTATTCCATTCTTTGGAGGATTGTTGGGGTTCTTTGGAGGACTAGTGTTTGCCTCAACCTCATACTTTGTAAGTTTATAATACACTATATATCCTTTTTCAACTTTGAAAAAAGGAAAAAAAAAATTGAAACCAAAATTATATACTGATTGTAACTTTTGTAACTTCTCAATGCAGACCCCTTGTATCATTTGGCTTATCTTAAAAAAACCAAATAGATGGAGCTTTCATTGGATTGCATCTTGGGTAAGCTTAATTCCATTTAAAACTTTAATCTATTCATACGTTATTATTCCATTATTCAAAACTAGTAATGGGTATTTCTTTGTTTGTAACTAATTTAACATATTTGTGTTTAATTTCAGATTTCGATCATCATCGGAGTTTTGATAGCAGTCCTTGCACCCATAGGAGGAATACGGCAAATTATCATCTCTGCCAAAACCTACAAGTTTTTTTCATAAATCATTAGATAAATGTAGAACTTAACTTTTGTGTCACTAGATTTAATTATTATCCTTTCAGCCAAAACCTACAATATCATTTTATTATAGTTGTTTTGACATGTAGAACTTATTAACTTATTGTATTTGTTAAGGTGGATTTCAGAATTTATCCGCTCAAATTTTTGCTAAGGTGGATTTCAGAATTTATCCACTCACATTTCAGAATTTTAATCAAGGATATTATGATAGTCTCTCTCTTGTAGTATTTTATTTCACTTGAAATTTCTGTGAAGATTTGCTCGAGTAATTGTT
This sequence comes from Notholithocarpus densiflorus, assembly GCA_030021035.2. Taxonomy (NCBI): domain Eukaryota; kingdom Viridiplantae; phylum Streptophyta; class Magnoliopsida; order Fagales; family Fagaceae; genus Notholithocarpus; species Notholithocarpus densiflorus. The sequence continues at coordinate 111,892 of JARYZH020000164.1, read as the reverse complement.
TTTTCCCAACCTTTTATGCGTGATTTGTGTGTTCTTGTGATTTATCTAAGAATGTTAGTCATGCACAAACCTATGGACATGAACTGAGTAAGACTTCTTGAAACAGCAAAAAGCTATACTACCTTGTTGTGGTGGATGCATATTTGTGTTGGTTAATGGCAATGTGACAATGGTTTTGTAAAGGTGATGGACTCTTTGTCATGGCTTGGTAAATTAGACACCATGTATATGCTGTGGTGTGGGCAACATGTGCAATAGGTAAGGCACAATAGTCTTACCGTGGGCTTGCCATGGGCTTATTGCTGGGTTTTAGCTTGCTTGCCGTAGTGTGGCTGGGTTGCATAAGGGTAGTGATGTGTTGTAACATGTGCACAAGTAGTGCATATGTTAAAACATGAAAAAGTGCCAAGACAAACAGGCACTTCCAAGAGTATACTTAAAGAGTATACTCTGTTGGGAACCATTGTAAACTCTATGTTTGCAAGTGTAGGTGGCTGATCTAGGCTAGGGCAGGTTTTGTAAAAGTAATAAAGATTGTGTGTTTTTCATTAATCTAATTGTGCATGCTTTTGAATTGTATTGTTGATTCATACAAACGGTTGATTCTTATCTGTCTGAGAAATCTGCACTGTGACACATACTGCAATTGCCAATACAGTGTTGATAGCCTTGATTATAAAACGAAAACAGTAAGTGTACCTGTCAAACATATTGGTGTTCCAAAATTTGAAAGTAAAAGTGATGCCAAAGGCATAATTTGTATGCAAGGAAAAGAAGAAAACAAGAAACAATTAGAGATGGCATTTCATGTTGTACTTCAGAAATGTTTTGCTTAATAAAGGTTTACCCCCATTTTATGCTGAATATGAACCATGCTGTTGTCTATCTTTCATCACTTGGTAACCAACTTAGAAGTAAAGGTTTCAGGTTGCAAGCTCATCATCAAATTGAACAAAGTGTGGCCTATCTTTAATCAATTAGGAACCAACTCATCAAGAATTTTATTAAAAATGTTTTATTAGTTTAACAAGTGGAGAATTTAAAAAAGAAAAGAAAAAAAGCACTGAAAAATGAAAAAGAAAAGCTATTACAGTTTTTATTTTTTCAACTCTTTGTTCATCCAAGGTATACTGAGGAGAGAGAGAGTGTTCAGTTCCCATTTCCAAATTTCTTCTGGATATCCTTGAAAGATACAGTGGCAGACCCCCTCCTTTTGGCCTTCTGCTGAGAAGAATGTTCCCTCCACCCTGTCATGAAAATTACCTACAACCAAGAGCAGTGTCAAATGTAGTATACGGCCAGGGAAGAGGATTTTACTTTCAGTAGTACTCTACTTCCTAATACGGAAAGAAATAGGAATTGGAATGCTGGATACTAGTCCACACAGATTTGCATATTTACATTCTATGTTAAGAATAGTAAACTGTATATATATATTTTTTTTCCTTTTCCTTTCAAGCATTTGAGTGTCATTAGAGGTCAAAATTTCAATTAACTGCCCCACAAATAACCAAGAAAAATTTGTGCCATGATATATTCCAAGCAAACAATTGTGCACAACAATAATAAATGAATACAACTTCTACATTGAAAAATGAGCAAATTTTATAGTTTCCAGGTCACACTGAGAGAGAGAGAGAGAGAGAGAGAGCAGACTCCCTCTGCATCTAGTTTCCAAGTTTTCCAATAGATAATATGAAAGTCACCAAGCAAAAGAAGCTGTTTTGAAGGTTATGGAAGCTGGGTTTTGGCAGTGGTTACAGAGATCTATCATTGGCATAGTGTCACATAAAATAGCCAGTTAATCCTATTTATGTAACATATAGCTGCCCTTAACAAAAATATATTGTGTATTAAAAAGACCAAATAGATTCAATGTGAAAAACTACCCACATTATCAATATGTGGACTGGAACTATTGAACTGTTACCTTTCTGTCAAAAATGAAGAGACTCTAAATTTTTCCAAAAAAAGAAAAAAAAGAAATTGGAGTGCCTTGTATCAAAAGCTTCTAGCAACATGATATATTCCTTTTTGGCTATGCACATATAACATATCTTGTGACTGAGTATATAGAAGCATAATGATTTAAGAGTACCCAGGAACATAGTTGATGGCAAATATTGTACTAATCACAGACAACTCCAGAGTCTTCATTGGTGCATTCCCTAAATTTTTAAGGAAAGTGACATCTTGCTTATGTTATTTTATATATGATCTCACCAATATTGTTTAGCCCTATATGGGATTATTTGTAAATTCCCAAGTTTCATTAGACATTAGCAAGGAAAAAAGTCAATGGTGAATAAGTAATCTACTATGTTCACCTGGAAGGTTGCAGGGATGGTGCCATCTTCTGCAGCAAACATTGAGTCATAAATAGCTGCAGTTGCCAGTGCTGTTTCTCTGTTTAGCATCTGGTTTCATCAATGAAAACATCAAATTGCAATTGAGATTTCCAAACTAGCTCATGCTCTGTACTTGAGTCATTGGAAAGAAAGGATATTCAGCATTTAACAAATATAAAAACTCTCACATTATTCCTTTGCAGGAGAGCATTAGTTTCACCCATTGAACGCAAATGTTCTATCAGCTCCAGAGCTACACCAAACAGAGAAAAAGGAAAATAAAAGAAAAGGACTAGATAACTATCATTCTAAAGGGTTTATATCGAAATTGAGTGATAAGCAATAAAAAAAGAGCAGAAAAATATATTTCAAAGACAAAGGTGGATCAAGTACCGGCTTTGTAATTAAATTTTAAATGTCAGCACTGATATGCAATTCAATGCCACTAATTCCACAACTCAAAAGAACATTGATGAAGAGGATACACTATCTCTTGTGTGCATGCATCATTTGATGCCAAACTGGGCTTTACACTGAAGAATGAGTTTTATGCCATTTTCTTTGGTAATATTTCATGAGAAAATTATGTTGACCCTCACCAACACTGTTGGACACTCTACCCCTCTTGTGAAAATAAATTGCAGGAGCTTGACCACATCTGTGTATCAACTTCCCAGCATTATTCTTTACTATTCATAGGAAAGAAAGCCTTGCCCCCACCACAATATTAAATAAAGAGAGCAAGTGAAACATCATAGTAACATGAAATCAAAAGCTTGAAGCCTTGAACTCATTTGATGCTTGTAGTTCATCTACAATAAAGGGTATTTTGGTTAACACCAGTTCATTGACCACTGAATTTGTAAACCAGCAATTAATTTTTGTTCTAAAAGTTCCATTTTTGCTAAATAAACATCACAAGAGGATGAGAAAATTCTTACCACTTTGATATTTAACAACGTATTCATCAACATCAACACCTGGCAGGGCGAAGCCAGCCCTAGACAAAAGATTGCCTGCATCCCGCACCTAAACAAGATAAGCAAAAAATCTGTTGACTGGTTCACAATGTGAAATAGGGCAAATAAGTTTGTGTTCATTTCTCAAGAATTTTCAAATTAAAATTATTGAAAAAAAATTAATTGTTAGTGGTCATGGAAGCTAAGACAATTAGATAGCAACATTAATCATGAAGAAATATAACTGCATGGATTCACTTGAAAAAGAAATAAAAATATACTTTTTTCAATAAAGAAACTGAGACAAATTCTTCAAAAAAAAAAATTTACTTGTGCCAGAGGTGATATTCGTGGACTGATGCCTCCTTCACGCTCCATTTGTGCGACAGTGCATGCTATTCTCAGCTCCCTAGTCACAAGTATGAGCAATTAGAAAAATCAACCAGGCATTTCAAGCATTGATGTATAATTTTAACTTCAGATAAGTAAATAAAGAAATAAATGAAAAGGAATAGGCAACTTTAAGGTTTCTCCACCAAGAATAGCTCCTAAAAATATGCCATCCGGCTTCAATGCTAATCTACACTGGCAAAGATAAACATTTGTTAGAAATGAATCCAGCAAGGATCCCTTTATATATATGAAAAAATTAGAATTTGGGAGGAAAAGATGGAAGGACAACTTTGACTCACACAACGTTTCAAGCCTTTATGTCAGCTTTAACAAATTTCTGGTACAAGGAGAGATACAATATATATATATATATATATATATATATAATTTTTTTTTTTTTAAGTTGCAAAAAAAAAAAAAAAGGTTTTAATTTTCTTTAAAACCACGTAGGTTATTAATAGAAATCTGTATGCACACATGCACATGAACTACTCTTTGTTCAATGCATGTACACACATTTGATACCTTTGGCGGTCAAATTGCAAAATAAAGAAATACCTGATATTTCTTTGTGCTTAATTTATGATTGAAAACTTTCGAAGTTTATTAATCAATGAAATAAAATAAATCAAGATGAAGACCAACTGATAGCTTTAGAGGCATTTCCAGTGATTATTTTTACAACATGTAATCTTTCATATATGTACTTGATCTTTGTGCTTCTGACAACATAAAGAAATAAAACATACAGTACAATGATTAGGCATTTGTTCCAATACAACTTTCCCATTATATTAAAGAACTTATTGAGTTTTGCAATCAAAATTCTAATGAATTTGTTGCATAATGGACCACTGAAGTTTACACTAAGATCGCATACCTGTATCATGGAACCTGGAAGATCATTTGTCCAGTGTAGCCCCAAGCAGCTTAATACCACATCTACAGAACTTCAAACCACAAATACATTCTATATAAGTAAATTAAAAATCCCTCGTTTAGTGTATTGCACATGAATCCATAAAAGGGAAAGAAGAATACATGCACACCTTTCTTTAAGAGGCAAAAACTCCTCATCGCCAACTATGTAGGACGTTTCAATGTTTTCATTGTGCACATCTTTTTCAGTATCCTTACACAGTTTTATCATGTCATATGATGTATCCATCATAATGAGCTTTTCAATGCCGCCTGACATCAGGGAAAGTGTTTATGATATTACAATCTATTAGTGGGAGCATCTGGGAAATAAAAATAATGTACAAGAAGAAGGAAAAAAAAAGACAGGTAAAACAAAAAACAACATTGCTGTAATGATCACTAAAAGGACAACAGACCACCTTGCCCTAATTGCACAGGTAGCATCTTCCTCAATAGAGCATTAAAATGTTGTCCAACAAAAATAAAAATAAAAAACCACTGGACTAATTCCTATGCAATTAAAAGGATAGCCATAATGCAAATTCTAATTCCCATAATTCCATCAAGGCATCAACTCCAAAGTATCACATCCATTACATCCTAGTCCTTCCTAATTCACATCCCAAATAATTCTTTAATCTTTTAAAGTGATTGCAGACAACTAATTACACAGCAACACAGAAAGTAAAAGGTAGATAAATGGTTGGAGGAAAAAAAATGAAACTTTAAATTCTTACCACGACCACCTAACAGACGCCTGACAGCTTCCAATGAACCACCCAAACATAATGCTGTTGGAAATGATTTTTTACAATCCTGCAAAAGGCAAACACATAGCCAACATAAACCTAATGAGGAAACAATTCTGAAGTTATAACAGGCATAAAATATTTAAGACTTGCATTTGAATTCCAAGTAGTAGAAACTCAAACTTTGGAAGTGAAATCAGCATTGCATATTACAAATATTTACCCAAACTTGAGAGCTTTGCCCAACAGAAGAACATGTAACCCTTCAGCGTTACTGGAGAGAATGGAAAAAGATTAAATTATAAAGATGCTTATTACTACCTCCAAGCGATCCAACAGATTCTCAGCAACAGCATCAACAAAAGAATCATTTGGACGCATCAACCAAGCAGCTCGATCACGCTGCCACCAAGAAACAAACAACCCATGAACAGATACAGCAACAACAATAACAATGGCAACCAAGCCTTAGTCCCAAAAATTTACAGGGCTACTAAAGAATTCAATTATTTCCTTCTCAGGTGATTAACTTTTGTGGACTTCATGTTATAGCTCAAAAAACATCACAAGATTTTCTATTACAGGCTTTAAAAACTAGATTATCCATTGAAAAGATGGAATCCAAATCCTGAACCAGACAGAGCCCGAGTAGGATCAATCAAAGGCAAGACAGCAAGAGCGTAGAATTTCAACATGATTAGATCTCCTTCCTTAGTCTTTTCATCCAAATTTCACTATCTAATTTCTGCAAGTGGCAGAAAGAAGCATAAAATTTTGATAAACCTTAAATGGTGTAGCCTAACCACCTCATTTCTAAAAGATTTGACGAAAAGAGTAGCATATAACTTTAAAATGTATTTCTTTCACATCTTAATGTAATAAAAATAAGTTCAACTAAAAGATTTATTCAAATTTATGAACAAAAAATGGTGAACTCAATTTCTTCATGCACATCCCTAACACTTTCTCAAAAAAATTTAAGTATTTAACTAACACGATCTTTACCAAAAAAAATTAAACTTTAACTTTCCTTTCCTTTCCTTTTAGTTCCCACATTTTCCTTACAACCAATCAGAACTCACATCTTAATGCAACCAAAAAAAAAAAAAAAAAAGTTCAACTAAAAGATACACTCAAATTTATTAAAAAAAAAATGAAATACAATAAAAATATTACACTACCTCAAAATTTTTCCCAAAAAAAAAAAAATCCAACTTTAAAATTCCTATCCTTTCTCTCATTTTCCTCACAACCAAACAGAACTCAGTGGCAGACTTCTAAACAATAATTTCCTCAGCCTAACACAACTCACATTAAGCATGATCTTTCTAGCTTATTCTTAACTACAAAAGAAAATCAAAACAAAACATTTCCTTTCCTTTCCCAAATTTTCCCACAAGCCAAACAAAGAAGAACAAAATTTAAAATAAAAACCCAACAAAAAGGTCTAAACTTTAAAAAACTTTATAAAGTAATTCATTGTTTGGTAAGTAAGTGCTTTTTCTGAATTTTAATTGAATTACAAAAATGAATTGTGAAATGGGTAAACAAAACAATGGGTTTAGACAGAGAATTTATAATTATAATTGTTTGTGAACCTGTTTGCGTTTGAGTTGGCGATCGAAGATATTGACTTTTGAGCTTTGGTTCCCATCTGGGTCTGTGCTGAAAGAACCGGACAACAATATACGGTACGGTTCATTTGTTGTTGTTAATGTTGTTGCTCTTCTCCATAGTGACAATGAGCTTCTCTGGTACATAGATAACAACCCTCTCATTTCTTTCTTCCTTTGTTGTTCTTCTCATTCAGTTTTGTACTGTTTTTGTTTCTGTTCTTCTTCTTTTTTTCTTTTTTTTTTGCACTTCTAAAAAATTTTGCTTTTTGTTTAAATTTTTTTTACAATTAATTAAATTTTTTAATTTTTTGAAATAAATTTGACTCTAGATAAGAAAATTAGACTTCTTTTATGAGATTTTTTTAAAAATAAACTACTTAATTTTCTGTATTACATTCAACATAAAAACTATTAAATTTTAAAAAAAAAAGTATTTTGTAAATAAGCTAAGAAAATAAACAATTCTCACATGGATGGTAAATGGAACCTCTAATTAGAAAATTCATATTTGAGATTTAGGATAATAATAAGTACTATCAAAACATTTTAAAAATATTCAGTTATTTACTTTTTTTTAAAGTAAAAAATATTCAATTTATTTCCTAAGAAAAAAAATATTTAACACTATTTAAAGTTCCTTCTTTTCCAACAGTTCACATACCCAGAAAACAGGGGAAAAAAAAAAAAAAGCACTTTACAAACAAACTAATTTTAAGATTTAATTTTGCCAAACATGTTTGTAAAGACCAGATTTGGGTCCCTGGCTCAAGAGATGGATGGACTTAGGTCCAAAAAACCCAAAACAATGAATTTGTAGAGAGTAAGTTGAAAAACTGGGTTAAAATGAATTGGGCAACAAATAAACCAGGCTCAATTGACAAGAACAGAAAAATAGATTGATTTAAACCAAAGAAAATCGTAATCGGCACAGTCCGAGGAGATCAGTTCTTATATATTTCTCACAAGCTTGATTACAAAGTTGGTTCTTGATTGCTAGAGTGTTTCTCTCTTGATTCTTCGATCCTCTCCTCTCATTGCCTCCTACTTCTTTTATACTATCTCCCCCTTTCATCTCTGCCTTCCACGTGCAGGCCAGATGGTTGGTGTTGATCATTGTCCCATCAGCACCTTCTTAAAGTCTTTGGGAGTAGCTATAAGGCTGAAAAAACACTGTTCAGAGATCACTTCCTCATTAATGCGGCCAGAGAGTTAGCTACAGAGCATTCAATACGGTAGTAGCAACTTTCTCTTAGATATTTCTAAGCTCCCATCTCTCCTATACGTTCATAATTCATGTCTCTATCAGTGGAGTTTCCTAGAAAGTCACTTTGAATGATAGGATATACATTTGGTTTGTACTTCGTTTGTCCGAGGAGCTACTCCTCCTCGGACCATCTCCCCCAACCTTTCCATTTGCAACATATTCATGGGGCTCTAAGCCTAACACCCCCACTACCGTTTATTTGTCCTCAGACCAACCAACGTCTTCGGCCAAGGACCAAGACCCAATATATAATTTTGGGCCCTTATCCCTACAAGGTTAATTGAGGTGATACTTATTTTGTTCATTGGAAGTCCATTGTGTCTATAAAATATGTATGACACATTTTTTATTCTTACTCTGACAAAATGAGCATTGAGGGTGATTTTTGCATGAATGCTCTTACCAAGAACCTTAGAGCACTTGCATCAGTAAGTGCAAAATAGTGCAAAATAGAAAAAGTGTTGAGATATGCACATTTTAACAAAAAAAAACCTAAATTAGTGGGTGTAAAATTGTGCATAAATGCACAAGTGCTACACTAACTGTGCATATATGCACGGTTACTGTAGCTTGTGCATTTAATATTTTAGTATTTTTTGGTAGTGTTGGGTATGTGAGAAAAAGGGATAGTAAGTGAGAAAATAATAAAAATTATAAAAGAATGAATATTTTATTGAATAGATTTGTAGAATAGATAGACTAATTGGGTGTTTTGTAAAAATAGGTGTATAAAATAAAAAAAGTAGTTTTTTTGTACAAAATAAACGGAAAGTTTGCATGAATTGATATGATTGCCCTTTTATGTATCCCTTGTTTTTTTAATACCATTATACTTTTACACAAGTAAAACAATGTCAACATTTGAAGGACCAAGTGCTTTTTTGCATTTGTGGTCTCACGTTTTTATACATAAGTCGGTTAACAATTGATTTAAATAAGGTTTTGGTGCTTGAATCCCTCAGGTGAATTTTTTGTGAAATCGGCTTGTGCGTGCCTTGGAGGCGGGGTAGGCCCAACCCCAACGGGGCTCACAACCTATTTGTAATCTGGGTATAGGATTTCCTACTTTGGGTAGTTCCAGGCATAGAGACTCTGCCGAGCTGATCTTTTACTCCCTTTCTTTCCTCTCCCCCTTTTTTTCCCCCCCCTCTCCATACCCAACTTACTGTATTTATAGCCTCAGATTAGTGGAAGGATATGATTACTGCCACAGTTAGTGCAATTGGGGGTCCAATATGGTTAATTGTAAGTGGGTTTAGGTGGGAGTGGCCTTGGAAATGGCTCCCACTTCGTGATATATTCTCGGCAGTGATGCTTCCCGGACAGGCCGGACAGGCCGAGCATAATTACACGGCACGGTTGGAGGATGACCGGCGTCGGCTTCTCGTCCGTCAGCCTTTCTCGGAGCACTCCGAGCATGGCCACGCACCTTTCACGAACGGGGGCTGGTATTCTGGGCCTGGTAAGATTTGAGGCACTGGTCCATATCTTTGACCTATGCCCTAAGGCCCAAATGGGCCTGGGTACCTGGGGGCCGTACATCAGCCCCCCCTTGATTCGTGTTCGGCCCACGGACCGAATCAAGGATCTTTCGGGGCCGCGGTTACCCGAGCAAGTCAGTGGGCGTATTTTGGAGCGGTTCCAGTGACCCATTAATGCATTTCTCAAAAGGCGCGTCGCGCCTGACCTTCCGTTTCGGCTGTCATCATTGCCTGTCGATTCGCGTGTCAGTTGTCCTTGGTATCCGAAACGTTTGTGTTATCCCATCGCTAATTAATCTTCATTGATTGTCCATTAGTCGTTTGCCTGTCCTTCCCTGGCCTCTATAAATAGCCTGTTTTGACTCTTCTTTTCACTTTTTCACTCTTCTTTCCCTGAAATTTCTCTCTGCCGAGCATTTCTCAGCGATACTGCCCGTCAACCCAGAATTCTCTCCTCCCTTAGAGCCAAAAGTAAGTCTGCTTCCCTTTTCCCTTATTTTAATTCCATTTCTCCGAATTCTCTTCTAGTTCTAATCCCCTAGGATGGGTTATGCTCACCTCCTGAATGCTGGTTCCTCTCTGGCCGCCTTTCGGCGAAAGTACAGCGTCCCCGATGACGTGGAGGTGGCGTATTGCCATGAAAGTGAAATCATCCTCCACAGAGGGGCGGGCACCGCCTTTTTCCCTTTGATGTCTATTTTAGAGGGTGGGGTTAGGTTTCCCATAGATCCTCTCCTTTCAGACACCTTAAGATACTACGGGCTGAGTCCCGAGCAACTCCCCCCCAATTTTTACTGGGTGGTGAGCTGCGTTAGTAGGTTAAACCAAACGTTCGGTCTGCAACTAGACCAGCACGATATAAACCACATGTACAGTCTATGCGGGAAAAAGAAATCCAACTACTATTTAAAGGTTAGGGACATGAGGGTACGGCTGATTTCATGCCTACCGGATTCCAATAGAAATTCTGCCGGGGAATTCGTCCGGGTGCGCGGCAAATGGTTTGTCGGCGATACCCCTCCCCCACTCACACGGCGTGAAGTTGGTTCGTTTCGATTCATAGTTTGCGTTACTTCTTTTATTAATTGCTGTGTTCGTGCAGACACTAACCCGTTTCTCCCTTCTTTGCAGACGGTTCGGTGTTTACTCAGGACATCAGGACCGTTCACGTACGGGACTTAAATTTCATTCTTAGGTCCGAAATCTTCGTACATTGGGACGGGCAGCTCCGGGCGTCTCACCTCATACTCGGCGTGGACCCCGTGTACTCGACTTGGCAGTCATTTGTTCAAGCTCTCCTGGTGGACAGCCCTTTGCTTTCTTACATAGACGTTCGGCAACCGAACTTCCTCCCACCGAAGTTCACGGTAGGCGAAGCTCGGGATATTGGCCCGCGTTACACATGCTCGGATGAGCTAGCTCCCATAAGAGACGAGTCGGCCGAAGTAGCGTCTCGCCGCCTCCTGGAACTTGCCCACCAGGCCGTGCAGCAAGAGGAGCCTGTCGAAGCCGAACTCCCTGCTCAAGAGCCCCAGCACGCGGCCGCCGAATCTAGCAGCTCTTCGAGAGACCCTCCTGCCCAGGGCGAGGAAATGGTGACTCGCAGAACTTTATCGGTTAGCCGGTTTATACCTGGCGCTCCCACGGCTGCGCCGCAACAACCCCCTCAAGGGCGCGGCCCGCCCCCACCTGCTCCTCCCCCTCCCCCGAGCAGTACACGGGCTCGTAAGAGACCGCGGACCGTAGAGCCGGCGTCTGCTAGTCCGGGCGGTGCTCAAGCCCGTACTCCCCTTCCCTCGTCGAGGGGTGTGACCATCCAGGAGCCCCCGGTTCCGGTGGGGACACTCGTGGCGTCCTCATCCCGGTCAGCACCGGCGTGGCAGCCTAGCTTCGAACTGGACGGCAAGCCGCTCCCTGCCGATGCCAGCGTTCGGGTATGGGACAAGGGGGAAGGAGGTCGCGTTGCCCAGAGCCTAGTTCACGGTCTTCTCCTTCCCGAGGACGTGAGCGCCTTCGCAGACGGGACGGACGATTCCATGGTGCGGAGGCTGCAGTGGCATACGATAGCGGTAGCTTCTTAAACTTTTTGCTTTCACATCCCCCCTTTATTTTCGTATATAGTTTTCCGTGTTGCCTTTTATAATTTTGTTCTCCCGACCAGGCTGCTCAATTGTCTCACGTCTTGACCGAGCGGTTAAAAGACGTTTCCGAGGAGGTCGTTCGGGAAAAGACGGGGAGGGATGCTGCCGCCAAAGCCGCGAAAGAGAAGACAAAAATTGCAGACGCGGCCGAGAAGAGAGCAGCCGCGGAGGGCAAGGCCAGGGAGCTGTTGGAGAAAAGGTTGGAGGAGCTGGCAGTCGAACGCCACGAAGTGGACCTGAAGCTGGCCGAGGCGGTGAGCCTGAATGCTGCCCTGACCGAGAAGGTGACTGACCTGCAAACCGCTTTGGGGGCTTGTGAAAACAAGTGGTACAATGAAGGGTTTGCCGACGCCGAAGATGGTGTGGAGCCGGTCATCAGAGAGGCTCGACGGCTATCTTTCCAGGAAGGGTGGATGGCTGCTCTGCATGCTTCAGGGGTACCCGAAGACTCCCATCTGAGAGACCCTGGCCTGATCCCCTTCCCGGACTCCCAACCTGCCGCGCCGAACCCTGCGATACCAATTGATGAGGAGGAGACGGACAGCCTGAGGGAGCTGGTGGAGCAGATTGATGCCCATGTGGAAGTACTTGGGACGGAAGTTACCAGCAACCCTCCTCCTATCTCCGAACAACCGCCTTCCGAGGTTCAAGCCGAGACGCAGCCCGCAGACCACATCGTATGACAACCGAGTTTAACTTTTGTTGCCAAGCTTATTCGCCTATGTCACCAGGGTGTGGTGACCGAACAATTTGTGTATTTCCTAAGTTCAACTTTTACTTCAAGTTTTAAGGATGGGACAATGTCTTTATATCCGGTTGATTTGCCTGTGTCTGCTTTTATGACAGCTAAACATTATGTTTGCTTTTATGGTTATTGAATATTATGCTTGCTTTAAAGGTTGTTGAATATTACGTTTGCTTTTTGGCTTGCCTGTCTATAGTCCTTGCCTCTCTCTTCCTACACAAACGTTGGGGTTTACCCTTGCTCGGCGATGGGGATTGAGCCGAGAAAAGTGTTCATGTCCTTGGGACCTTCCGGACCAAAAGCGTCTGGTATTCTCGGTCATTGGGTTCTGGCCGGGAGCATGCCTTTCGTCCTTAGTATGGACCCCTCAGATTAAAGTTTGCGCCTGCCCGGTGATGGGGATCGAACCGAGAGGCGTGCTTCTGGCCTTAGGACCTTTCAGATCAAGATTTCCACCTGCTCGGTGACGGTAATTTAGCCGAGAATCAGGTTTCTGTCCTTAGTGGGGATGTTTTAGGTTAAGGTTTCCACCTGCACGGTGATGGTAATCGAACCGAGAATCAGGCTTCTGTCCTTAGTGGGGATGCTTTAGGTTAAGGTTTCCACCTGCACGGTGATGGTAATCGAACCGAGAATCAGGCTTCTGTCCTTAGTGGGAACATTTTAGGTTAAGGTTTCCACCTGCATCGGCTCGGACGGAATTTGCGAAGTGAGACACGACAATGTGAACTAGGAACAGCAATGATATAGGACAAAATGCTTCCTCGTTATAACTGATCGAAGCTTTAGGTTACAATTGATTAGTGATAAAACCTTTTTAGATTATATATGTTCCACGGTCGAGGGAGTGGTCTCTCGTCTAGACTCTCCAGATAATACGACCCTGCGCCCGCGACAGCAGTGACTCTGTAGGGTCCCTCCCAGGTCGGGGCCAGCTTCCCAGCATTTGTTTCCCGCATTTTTCCCACTGCCTTTCGTAGCACCAGGTCCCCGGCGCTGAATTCCCTTGCCTTTACGTCTTGGTTGTACCGCCGCGCTATGCATTGTTGATACTCGGCTAGTCGTACGGTGGCTGCTTCCCGGAATTCGTCTAACAGGTCCAAGTGCTCAGTCATCCGCGAACCTTTCAGTGCGGGATTGAATCCGCCCACGCGCGCACTGCACAGGTTTACTTCTGCCGGTATCACAGCTTCAACTCCGTACGTCATGGAAAATGGGGTTTCTCTCGTGGAGCGCCTGGGGGTTGTCCGGTAGGCCCACAACACATTATACAGTTCTTCGGCCCATCTTCCTTTCGCCCCGTCCAACCTTCTCTTCAGCCCGCTCAAAATTGTCTTGTTAACAGCTTCAGCTTGCCCATTGCTTTGAGGATAGGCCGGGGTGGAGTATCTATTCTTGATGCCGAGATTGGAGCAGAATTCGCGGAAGGCCTTGCTATCAAACTGCAGGCCATTATCCGAAGTAAGGGAGTCCGGCACTCCAAATCTAGTGACTATGTTTTTCCACACGAATTTTTTGACGTCCGTGTCCCGAATGTTAGCCAGCGCCTCCGCTTCTGCCCACTTAGTGAAGTAGTCGACTGCCACCAGAGCGAACCTCCTGTTGCCCGTGGCACGGGGGAACGGGCCCAAAATATCCAGCCCCCACTGCGCAAAAGGCCAAGGACTGCTGATCGGGTTCAGGTGTCCTGCTGGCTGGTGAATCAAGGGAGCGTGCCTTTGGCACCTTTCACACTTTCGCACGTATTCGGCGGCGTCCTGTTGCATCTTCGGCCACCAAAATCCTTGTGTCATCGCTCGGTGAGCTAACGAACGTCCCCCTATGTGGCCGCCGCACACGCCTCCATGTAGTTCGGCTAGCAGTTCGTTTACCTTCCCGGGATGTAGGCACAACAGGTACGGCCCCCCGAAGGATCTCCGATAGAGCTTCTTATCAGCTGACAACCAATAGCGAGGGGCCGCCCGTCGGACTTTGCCGGCCTCCTTTTTGTCATCCGGGAGACGATCTTTGGACAAGAAGTCCACAATCTGGTCCATCCAGCACGGGTCATGCGCCGAAATTGTTGTAACACTGATTCCGCTGACGTCGGTGTTGGCTACGGTCCTGATACTTGGCTCCGTTACAAGTTCTACCTTAATCATTCGAGGGATGCTGTCGGTTATTGCCGAGGCTAACGTAGCCAAGGAGTCCGCATGCCTGTTCTGCCCTCGGGTAATGTGGACCACCCTCGCCATAGAAAACTTGCCCATGACCTGTTTTACTACCCGTAGGTACTCCTTCATCCGGGGGTCGCGAGCTTCGAAACTGCCTTGGACTTGGTTGACAACCAGACGCGAGTCCGAGTAAGCCTCCACCTCCCGAGCACCCAGACCAAGGACGACATTTAACCTGGCGATCAAAGCCTCATACTTGGCCTTGTTGTTTGAGGCCTTAAACCCCAACCTGAGTGAGTGCTCCAATCGTATCTTCTCCAGAGTGACAATCACAATCCCAGCACCAGCCCCCAGGGAGCTCGAGGCTCCGTCCACGAACACTCTCCACGGGGGACATTCTACGCGGCAAACCATCTCCCCTTCAGTTCTGGGGGAGAATTCAGCTACGAAATCTGCCAGTACCTGTCCTTTTACCGAGTTCCTCGGTCTGTACCGTATGTCGAAGGCCCCGAGCCGAGTCCCCCATTTAGCTATCCGCCCCGTGAAGTCGGACCTTCTTAACAACGATTGCAAAGGATACCCCATTAATACGTACACGGTGTGAGCCTGGAAATAGTGGGGTAACTTCCTCGTGGCATGAACTAGGGCTAGTATCAGCTTCTCTAAAGGTAGGTATCTGATCTCGGCATTGACCAGGGTTTTGCTGATATAATACACCGGGTGCTGGACTCCCTTATCCTTCAACAGCACGACACTTACGGCGTGATCGGAAACTGACAGATACATGAATAAGTCCTCTCCGGGGTCCGGGGCTGTTAGCATGGGCGCCTGGGTTAAGTACGCCTTGAGATCCTGGAAAGCTCTTTCACACTCCTCATCCCATTGGAACCCCTTCCATTTCTTCAGAAGCTGGTAAAATGGCCGGCAACGGTCGGCGAATTTGGAAATAAACCGATTAAGGGCGGCTAACATCCCGGTCAATACCTGTACCTCCTTGGGGTTGCTCGGGGACCTAAGGCGCTTGACGGCTTCTATTTGTTCGGGGTTGACCTCGATCCCTTGGCCAGTTATTAGATATCCTAGAAATTTACCGGCATTTACCCCGAAAGCGCATTTCTCGGCGTTAAGGCGTAGCTTATGCTGCCGTAGTACTTCGAACACCCCCCGGAGGTCCTCGATGTGCCGACTTTCCTGTTTACTCTTTACCACCATGTCGTCGATGTACACTTCGACCGTGCATCCAATCTTATCTCGAAACATTCTCGTCATCATTCGCTGATAGGTGGCACCGGCATTTTTTAACCCAAAGGGCATCACGGTGTAGTGGTAGTTGGCATCCGGAGCGATGAATGCAGTCTTTTCTCGATCCTCGGGCGCTAGCGCAATCTAGTGGTACCCTTGAAAGGCATCAAGGAAGCTCATCCTCGGGTGGCCGTACGTAGAGTCCACCAATTGATCAATCTTCGGCATTGGGAACGAATCCTTTGGACATGCTCGGTTCAAGTCCGTGAAATCAACACACACTCTCCACTTGCCGCTTTTCTTCTTTACGACGACGGTATTCGCCAACCACTCCGGAAATAAATCTCCTTTATTGCCCCCGCCTCCTTCAGCTTGTGGACTTCTGACTTAACCGCTTCGACGTGCTCCCTAGCCGATCTCCTCGGTTTCTGCTTCTTAGGAGGAAATGATGGGTCTACGTTGAGTCTGTGGCTGATAAATTCGGGGTCGACCCCGGGTACTTCATACGGGGACCAGGCAAATACATCAACATTCTGTACCAACAACAACAGCGTCTCTATTCTGTCTTGCTCCCCCATGCTCGCCCCTACTTGAAAGCACCTACTGATGTCCGGCAATATCTGGACTCTGATCAGCTCCTCGGTACAACTAGCCCCCATTTTCCCTTGGGGCTCCTGTAATTGCTATAACGATGCATCTTCCGCGGTCTGTTCACCTTGTTTATCCTTCCAGCTGACTGCTGTGACCAGGCATTGTCTGGCAACCCTCTGACTTCCTCGGACTGTTGTCACTCCATGTTCGGTAGGAAACTTGATTTTCACATGTAGCGTGGACGGTACAGCTCCCATGACGTGGATCCATGGCCTCCCCAGTATGGCCGTGTACGGTGAATATGAACTGACTACGATGAAGGTTACCATCACCTCCTTCCCTTCCATGCTAACGGGGAGGGAAATCTGTCCCTCGGGAATCACGACTCTTCCGTCAAATGAAACGAGCGGCGCGTCATATTTCGTCAGATCCTAGTTCTTCAACCCGAGTCCCCTGAACAAGTCCGGGTACATCACGTCGGCCCCGCTTCCTTGATCTATCATCACCCTCTTGACCAGGAAGCCACTTATCCGTGCCGTGACAACCAGTGCGTCGTCGTGCGGCTGAACCGTTCCCTCCAAATCCTCCTCATCAAAGGCCAAAGCTTCCCGAGCAAGTTTTGCCCTTTTCTCGGGCAATGTCCCGTCCGGGGACCTCTTTGCGGGCACAACTGTCAATACCCCCCTTTTGGCCGTAGTCGTACTCCTCGGGGCTGCGTGGATTACCTCAATCACTCCTAACGGCGGGGGCGGAGGGATTCTGCCCTGCTGAGCGCTGTAACCAGCGCCCCGATTTTCAGGATCTGCCACGAACTCCTTCAAGTGTCCTGCCCTCACCAACTGTTCCAAATGGTCTTTCAACACACGACACTGCTCGGTGGTGTGTCCCTTGTCTTTGTGATAGGTGCAGTAGAGGTTTTGGTTCCTTCGGGTGGGGTCACCCCCCATCTTGTTCGGCCACCTGAAGTAAGGCTCGCTTTTGATTCGATCTACGATTTTATGCACGGGCTCTTTAAACGTCACGTTCACTTCGCCCACCTGCCATTCTGGTTCCAGCGCCCTTAAATCTTTCCGAGGCCTCTGCTGGAGACCGGTTTGCCGAGGACGGCTCATCAACGGGGCCTTACCTTTGCTTTGCATCCTATCGTCCTCCAGGTGCTTGTACTCCTCAATTCGCCTCATGAGCTGCCTCATATCCTCGGGGGGCCTCTTCGTCAATGACTCCCGTAGCTCGGAATCCTCGGGTAGCCCCATCCTGAAGATGCTGGCGGCAATCTTCTCGTTCCCCTCACCGATCTCATTGTAGAGCTCCCAGTACCGACCGGCATAATTGCGAAGGGTCTCCCCGACCCTCATTTTCATAGACAAAAGGGCATCCACGGGTTGAGGCACCCGGCTGCATGTCATGAACCGAACGCCAAATTCTTGGATCAGTTCGGCGAAGCCGTGGATAGAGCCCTTCCTCAATCCATTGAACCATCTCAGAGCGGTCGAACCGAGGCTCGAGGGAAACACCTTGCACATCAATGCATCGTTGTGCGAATGCAGAGACATCATATGGATGTAATGGCTGACGTGCTCCACCGGATCCGTTTTCCCGTCATAGGTGTTGAAGGGTGGGCGCGTGAATCTGTTCGGCATTAGGGCGCGTTCAATACCTTCTGAGAAAGGTGACCGGGCGGCTCTTCGCAGAGCCCTACTCATCGCATCCATGGCGGCGTTGCGGGGTCGTCGCTCTTCGGGGGAGTCTGAACCCCGGTCCGCATATTCCCGAGAGCGCGAGCGATTCCTTCGATGGCGCGACTCTTGTGAGGGCGAGCATCCCCGGTGATGACGGGATTCCCGCGAGAGCGAACGGTCCCTCCGTCGGTGGGAGCTGGATTGACCGGACCCTGCGTCGTCTCGATTTTCCCCCGTAGCCGACCTTCTATCTCGGTTTCCTCGGTCCCTTCTCTGTCGCCTGTCCTCTGCCCTCAACTCCAGATCCCTTACCAACTTGCGTAACCGTTCTAGCTTTTCATCTCTGTCGCCAAGTTGTCGGCGTCCCGAGGCCTCTGACGCCGTTTGTTGAGTCTGGTACGACCCCTCCCCGAGACCTGACCGCTCTTCCTCATGCCCCCTATCTTCGCGTCCCTTTTGCCTCCGTTCTCGCCAGGAGGAGCCCCGAGAGCCCCCCTCGGAACCGCTCTCCGCGCGTCCCCCCGAGCGCCTCTTTGACATTCTCCCGAGGTTGAGTCTCTTCAGAACCACAGCGTTGTAGGAGATTCCCACAGACGGCGCCAATTGTGCGTGCCTTGGAGGCGGGGTAGGCCCAACCCCAACGGGGCTCACAACCTATTTGTAATCTGGGTATAGGATTTCCTACTTTGGGTAGTTCTAGGCATAGAGACTCTGCCGAGCTAATCTTTTACTCCCTTTCTTTCCTCTCCCCCTTTTTTCCCCCCCCCTCTCCATACCCAACTTACTATATTTATAACCTCAGATTAGTGGAAGGATATGATTACTGCCACAGTTAGTGCAATTGGGGGTCCAATATGGTTAATTGTAAGTGGGTTTAGGTGGGAGTGGCCTTGGAAATGGCTCCCACTTCGTGATATATTCTCGGCAGTGATGCTTCCCGGACAGGCCGGGCATAATTACACAGCACGGTTGGAGGATGACCGGCGTCGGCTTCTCGTCCGTCAGCCTTTCTCGGAGCACTCCGAGCATGGCCACGCACCTTTCACGAACGGGGGCTGGTATTCTGGGCCTGGTAAGATTTGAGGCACTGGTCCATATCTTTGACCTATGCCCTAAGGCCCAAATGGGCCTGGGTACCAGGGGGCCGTACACGGCTTATAATGCTATTATAACTCCCATCTCAACCTCTCATCCTATGATGCAAAGCAAGGATTGGAAGTAGTTGTGGAAGATGAAAATTCATGCTAGGCTCAAAAACTTGTGGAAATTGGCTTGGAAAATCCTCCCTACAGCTTTTATTTTAAAAAGAAGGTTTACCCTCCCATCAAATGAGTGCCACTTATGCGGCAAGGCTCCAAAAACTTTGGAGCATTTATTTTTGCAATGTGACTGGGCTGCTCAAGTTTGGCTCCTAGGCCCATGGCCGTTGAGGTTGAATATTTTGGATTCTATATCCATAGTAGATTGGGTGAAGATGATTATCAACCCAAAATCATTTCTGGCACTAGATGATGAAGCTACAAAAGAGTTCCAATTATTTGCAGCTATTATGTGTGACCAAGTATGGATGAGCAGAAACAAAGCTCGTGTGGATGGTATCAAAATAGCCCCGATTGATCTTGCAAAGCAAGTGTATAAATCCTTTGAGGAACATAGGCAAGCTTGGAAGATTCATAGTAAAAATTCCTCTAAGGACAAAACATGGGTCCCACCTCCACCAAGTTGGATAAAATTGAATTTTGATACTGCAATTAGAGAAGGAAAAACATCTATGGCAGTAATAGGAAGAGACCAGGAAGGTAACCTTGTTGCTGCATGGGTAGAGCAGCTGTGTCCAGGTAGCCCATTATTTGGTGAGGCAAATGCAGCCTTGTTGGCCATTCAAAGAGCAGCAAATGCAGGTTTTAAGAATGTTGTGATTAAAGGAGATGCATGGAATGTTATTGAGCCTTTGAGAAATCAAGGGTCTGTGCCTCATTGGAGTATTAAGTCTGTGGTGGAGGATATTTTGTATTTTGCTAAAGGTTTTGATAATGTAAATTTTTCTTTTATTTTTAGGGAAGATAATAAAGCAGCCCATCTTTTAGCTAGATGGGTTGCCTTTTTGAACTGGAGTGGGCCAGTACTCATCTCTATTCTGTCGCCTCTGATTATTCAGGCTTTGGATAAAGATGGCCACATGCCCAATTTGGATTTTATATCTTTGTTTTGCAGTAAATAAAGTATTTATTCAGCGAAAAAAAAAAAAGTATTGATTAAAATTCAAATTTTTATTGTTATTGATTAGTAATTTAGTATTTTTAGGAATTGCACAACATTTTATTTAAAAAAAAAACTATTCATTTGTTTTTGTTACTTTTTCGAACCTCAGTTCGATGAGATCATTTTTTTCATCAGCTAACCCGTTGACAAAAACCTTTTTTGAGAGCAAAACAGGCTACAGGAAATCCAAATGTTCATTGGTACAAGAAAAATGGACATGGTCAAACTCAGATAATTCAGCAAAAAAAAAAAAAAAAAAGAAGCTCAGATAGCTTTGACCCGCACCAAGTATGATCCGACCCAATTCTACTGAACCTGATCCATTACCAGGTTAGAGGCTCAGAGCAAAGCCTATGTGCACTGTACTAGTGTAGTACCAATCACTAGTACTAAAACAATGTCACTGCTATCTTTGACATGCTCTCAGTATATCTATTTCTCAACTTTACCACCTCAACATCTTCCTACAAAGTTTAAGAATTTTCCATTCCCAAGTACTTCTTCAACTCGAGCTGCTACTTTGAAATTCTCACCATTTTCTCAAAGGTTGTTGGGAAATGGGAACTGGGTGTCTCACAGAAACAGATTTCATGCAAAATCTGCTGACTCAGAACCCAATGCCAACCAGCCATCCGCCCAAGTTTCCCAGGAAAATGGTACAGTTTCCAATAGTAGTGGCAACCCATCTACCAGTTTTCTGTCCATTCTTTGTCCTCTGCTCAAGCTCTTCTCTGTAAGTCTCTTAATATACCCTTTTTTTTAAAAACTTAAACCATGGAAAGTTGAAACCTTTATGCATCTTATATGGTAAATCTGTTTAGTGTTATAGTATTTATTGACATAGGATGAAATACAATTGTCAGAACATATTAGTCATCTAGATGGAAATTCCTATGTTTCAATTGGTCCAAGAGAATGTGTTTATGGAACTGGTATTTATTGTAAAATGGATTTGGGGTATTGGAATTAGCTTCCAACATGTGTGATGAAGTGGATTATGCTGGATAAAATATTGGAATTTTGGGTTTACAGTCAATTTTGTTATTCCTAACTGGGGAAGATATCATATTACATGTTGCATTAGCACATACTTGGGATACAGATATCATATGATTGCGGTGTTGGTGTTATCTGCACCATATGACTAAGAGGAAGGATTTAAAGGTCCCATAAGGTAACAGACAAGGTTGAAGTAGTGTTTATCTAAATTTAGGTTCTTGTTGTTCTCCCCATCAAGTGGATGGATCAATTTTGATAAGGTCACTTCAACTAGGCATATTAGCATAGAGGAGTACAGCCACAGAATTGCACCTGTAAAAATTGAGATGTAAGGAGCCTATGCAGCCAAAATTCCCTGATGGGTACAGCCAAATACCTATAAATTGCAATTCTAGCAATTGCATAAAAAAAAAGCCTTTAACTTGACATGTTGTATTTAATCACTAATTAATGCTACTTACCTTGAAAATTCTGTTGTATGCATGATTTAATATATTCTGTAAATATGCAACCTTTTATTGTAGTGCCCAGTTGCATAATTCTTCTTTTGATTTTGTTATGTATAGTACAGGTCCAAACTTCTTGTTTGTTTTCTTTTTTGTCATTTATATATACCATTATGTTTGTCTTCTTTCTTTCAGGGAGGAGATCCTTCTCAAGAACGGAATTATAGTTTGGAGGTAATCTCTTTTAAGGGTTTCTTATTTTCAGAACTCAAATTTAATATTGCTTTATGTGGATTTTTCTTGCGGCTATTCTTCTTTTTGCCTTTTCACTATTTTCATTCTTAGATGACGCTTTTCGCCTTTCATATTTTCATAGAACATACATCAAAAACGAAATAACTATAAAAATACCCTGGATGAAGTAATCATATGGTCACTAGATGAATCTTGTGGCATGAACAAAATTTAGTTTGCGTAACTTCTCTAGATGCGTAGAAGAGAATACTTCGAAAAACCTATTAAGATTACCAGCATCTATACTGTTCATTAAGTGTAACATGCATTTTATTTTGTACCTCCTTTCTTGTGCCCCTGCAAGTACTTCTCTTTATGATATGTATGCATGTAGGCATGCATGGATCCGTACATTTGCATGGTAATATCAACTTTGCGCTTGGTGGGCTTCAATTGCTAGCTTACTCAGACATCCTTGCTTTTGTTTCTGAATTTAGTTAGCAACATCTTCACTGTCCACTCTGGCAAGACTTCCATGGGGATCAAAAGCACTATCAGACAATTTATATAGTGAAGAGATCACCACTTTAGATCCACCTATGCGTTTGCAACTCTTTGAATTTGGTAAGCTTCTCCCTAATAAGACTGTTGGCTAATCATCCGTAAAGTGATAATCAATTTTGTTGCTAGTGGAAAAATACCTTCTGTTTCATGCACTTTTTAAATTATGAAGATCAAGAATACTTTTGGAACATGATTTATACTGCTTGAATGTGTCAATATGATTGAATACGGGCTATAAGCTTAGATATAGGTATGACTAGACCATAATGAAGAATCAAGTCATATATTGGTCTAGGTAGTCCTGATACTTTTTTTTTTCGGATAAGGATTCCTCAACTAAGTTCTCGTATCATGTGTTGCAGATTGTTTTCAGGGATTGGCTTTTTTCTGTAACTTTAATCTTTCAAATATTATTTGTCAACAGAGGCATGCCCCTTTTGCCGGAGGGTTCGAGAGGCCATGACTGAGCTAGATCTTTCTGTAGAGGTAAGAATGGATACTTTAGATATAATCACCAAACCCTTGCTTACCTCAATTTCCCATGCTTGGTAGCTGTCCTATTGTTAGAGTGCACAATCATTATCTTTGCTGTCTCATTGATTTGACACCATTCTATTTTGCATTCTAGGCATATTCCTTCATCATGAAAAACATTAAATAAGGAAAGTCATAGACAGTTTGAGCCCATGCTTAAGCTGAGAATTGTGGACTTGATTCTAGGTCCAGCATGTATCTGTTATGTAAAAAGGAAATAAAGAAGGTTTTCATACTTGGCATGGAAAATGGTAGGAGTAACTTTGTAATAGTGGTACAACTAAAACTAGTCGGTTCAGAACGATACTTGGATCAGGCTGTTGAATCTGAAAATGGAACTTTACCTTCTGAATATCAGATAGATTAACACAATAAGATTATTTCACTCCTTCATTTCTTATTTTTTGCTTGTCAGATAATTAATTAAGCCCTGATATAAACTTAGTTTTGGGGCAAAATGGGTTGAAAGCCATAACTCATCAGGTTACCAAACCTGATCCAATTATGTGGATATAGCTAACATTACATTCTTTCATAAACGAAATATAGATGTTGCATGATCAAGCTGATGATTATCCCACACACCTAGTGGAAGTCTTAGTTCAAACTCATTCAAGCAGATCTTGATAATTTGTTAAAACTGGCTTGTATAGCTGAATGTGATTTTTTTTTAGAGATGACATTGTGTCTAGTATATTTGTGGATTAACTATTTTGTGTCCTTTATTTTTCAGCCTTGTTTGTAAAACTTGGAAATTATTTTCTTATTGGTGCTCTTTTGTCATTTACTTTCCTAATTTGAACTCAATGGCAAATATATATAGGTCTATCCCTGTCCAAAAGGCTCTCTAAGACATAGAGAAATGGTTAGAAGATCCGGTGGCAAAGAGCAGTATGTAATTAATTCTCTACCAAATTTCATATATGAACTTGTTCTGTAACAATCAGTTATGCGTATGAGGTCAGCATGTCATTTTTAATCTGGTCCAGTATGAACCTTTATAATGTTGATATCCTTAATCTGTTTTGGACATTTATTCTTTGAGAAAAGGATAAGGTGTCTTCCTTCTTTTGCTTCTCTACCTTCACAAAATTTTGCATATTTATAGAGCTTCTTATTTTCCATGCAGGTTTCCTTTCCTCATTGATCCAAATACTGGTATTTCATTGTATGAAAGTGGTAAGTATAAAGCTTAGTCTTATTTTCAGATCTTGTATGAGCAAATTTGTTGATAATGTATGCCTCAACTATGTATTCTCATTTATTGAGTGTGATTATTGTTGTAAAGGTGATTCTTGTAATCTCTTTAAAATTATTTATGTTATTCCTTAATGAGGCATTCCCAAATAGTGTCTACGGTTTTATGGCCACAATTAGCCATAAGCTGCAAGATTCTTAAAGTGCCAGTAGATCTGTACAGTAGCATGCTTGTTTGAAACTCATTATGAAATGCCATGCAGGAGCAGGACTGACTAGATGCATAAACATGTCAAGACCTCTTGGTGTATTTAGTGTATTACATCAAAATATAATCAATGTCAGAAACAATTAATTATCCTGTAGGAAATGGTGTTCTAGTTTCACACATTAAATTTGAAATATAAATTTTTTTTACCTGAGTAATATATAATATATTGACCAGAGGGTAATTAGATAATTGGGTTAGCCCACAGAGGAATTTGAGGATAAAACCTCACACAAAATTGAAGATATAATTTTTTGGATAAATTGGATCTATGGAACCATTCCCTGATTTGGCATAGTACTGATGATGACGACTATGTCAATTTATAATTTATTCCAAAAATAAAGTGAAATATTGGTCAATAAAGCGGACACAACTGGTTGATGAAAGTCATTGTCAGCATTTGTAATTTATCTTGTACCTAATTGCATTCTGGATATCAAGTTCACATGTTCTTTAACATGCATTTTTTCTAACTTTGGATGTTAGGTGATATTGTGAATTACCTATTTCAGCAATATGGTAAAGGGAGAAGCCCATCAACAGGACTTTTGGAAAGGTATGGACATCAGAAATTGTCTCAATGGTCAAGGATTTTGTATTTTTTATGAGTACAACTTTGAGACTTGAGATGAAGTTATCAATTGCTGGTATTTTCCATGTCTTCTTATAGTTATTTTGAGATAATCAATTACACAGCTTTGAGACTTGAAACGAAGTTATCAATTGATGTTATCTTCCATGTCTTCTTATAATTATTTTGAGATAATCAAGTACACATTTACCTTAATATGATGTTAAATTGTTTAGTGTACTCCTGTCTTTATGCAATATTGCACTTTTTTTTTTTTTTTGATGAATGAGAATATTTTATTACATCAAGTGAATAGGGTACAAAGTTCATGTAACAGCACCTATTAGCAAAACTGGAACGCCATTTAAAATATCAAATCTAACTCATATACAAGGGAAACAATCACCTAGCTACAACAATAGAAAGGAATTAAGAAGAAGAGGATTTAGGAGCATCTAAAGAAATTTCCCATGTACAGCACAAGACTGTTTTGAATAGAGTTAGTAAAGTATCCATTCCCTTTAATTCTCCTTTGAACTTCCCATATGATCAAATGAAGAATATTTTCTTCAACATAAATTCTCCCTCGATGTAACACAACATATCTCTGCTGATGTTATCTGTAATAGAAAGGCAATGACTAGAAATTTTTACTAGGTCTATAATCATCATATGCACTTTGAGGGTATGAATATGATTATTATATGCATTTCAAAGTATGAAGATGACAGTTTTGAGGTACAAATGGATTTTGGC
This sequence comes from Notholithocarpus densiflorus, assembly GCA_030021035.2. Taxonomy (NCBI): domain Eukaryota; kingdom Viridiplantae; phylum Streptophyta; class Magnoliopsida; order Fagales; family Fagaceae; genus Notholithocarpus; species Notholithocarpus densiflorus. The sequence continues at coordinate 85,776 of JARYZH020000164.1, read as the reverse complement.
ATGTATTGGATGTATGATCAATACCCACTGTCAGTGGTATCACTTATTTTTTTTAATCTATTATTATTAGTAAATTGTAAATAGGTCCTAAACCCATGACCCCACTGTTCATCCATTTTTATGAAGGAGGAAAGTCTCATTTGAATTAGAGCTTATAGTCATATCAATCCTGTATTCACTTGGCTCTCATTCTCATTCTCATTCTCTCTTCCTCTCTCTCATGCAGCACACTGTTCACAGGATGGATGCCAACAATTCTTCGGGCTGGAAGAGGAATGACATTGTGGGAAAAAGCCAGACAAGACCCACCACCAAAAAAGTTGGAACTTTTCTCTTATGAAAATAATGCGGTAAGATAATGTCTGCCTACTCCCTTTTTGTCTAGATGATTGTGTTTTATAATATGAATGGTATTTATTTCACTTCTGTATTATGTAACAGGGCCGACATCATAGTATGTCGGAAAATAAGTATTTTTGTTTCTTTCTTTTTCCCCCCTTGTTTTTGAGTAAGTAGGTCAGGAAACTAGAGGTCTGTTGCAGTTTTAAGTAGTAAATAAAGGGTATCCTCTTTTTTTTTTTTGAAGTCAAAGTGTACGCTCACTATAGCTAGCTAAGTTTGATTAATGGCCTTCATTTAGCCAAATCAAGGCATGTACTCATTCAGAGAGGTAACAACACTTTCATTTGTGGAAAGTTTGGATACCACACATCCCTGAGTTGTCAACTAAAAGAACCTGGAAAAAAGAAAAAAACTCAGACAGTGTGCAAGATTGTCAAATTGGGTGTAAAATAAGTCAAAAATACTAGGACCAGTAGAGTACACAGAAACACTTTCTAGACCTGCCATGTTAGTCATACTTTTAAGTATCTTCTAGTAGTTTAGCATTCCTTGATATAGTGTAATATGTTTCACTTCCTTTTTCCCAAACTTACACTTCTTTACAGTATGCAAGAATTGTGCGGGAGGCACTATGTGAGTTGGAGCTTGCGTACATCCTCCATAATGTGGGAGAAGGTTCCACGCGGACAAAGTTACTTCTTGATGCATCTCAATCCAAAGAGGTTAGTTCTGTTACAATATTTAGTCATTCTTAATATCTATAACATATTGTACTTGAGATGAATTCAATTTTGCTAGTTTTTTGCTTGTCTGAATAGACTAGTTATAGTGTTTTTCCATTGGCCTTGAGACTCTGCTGTCATCCTGAGATAGAGATACTTGAATGTACTCCTACCTTAATTAGGCAGAAATAAACTCTTGCGGATATTAAATCTGTTTATGTGCATTGCCTGTCCAATAGCCTAGGCCTCATGTGACCTTGTGATATAGGGAGAACACATACACACACACACAAAATTGTTAACAGCTTGCATGGTAAGTTGAAGACTTGAAGGTATTTTGCTTTGCTGCATGCATGTTTTTTCACCTACAGGGGACTTTAAGCATTACTAAGGAAAGTTTGTCATCTTTCAGGTACCTTACTTTATTGATCCCAATACTGGTGCTCAATTTGGTGACTACAAGAAGATTTTGTCTTATTTGTTCCAGACATATTCAGCAGCCACTGTATAGTTTTAACCTCTAGTACTAAATTCTATGTGTATATAGCCTTCTTTGTTTGTCTTGGGTATGCCCCATGCCTGTATACTTTTTTTTTTCACCCTGGGGTAAATGTATTGCTTACCAGAAAAGAAAATGTCTCAATAGTTGTAGATATTTTTGTAGCTAAATTCAATTCTGAATATGCTGTAAAAGAAACTCTCCAAGCTGATGGTGATAATAAATAATTGCTAGGCCATGGTTGTAAATGTCCATATAGGGTTTGCTTTCCTAGAAGTATCATTATCTCCTCTATCAATCTGAGTGGTCAATTATAAAGCCACATAGCTGGCACTTAATATGTTGAACTTTTACAGTTTATATATATCAAGAACATGGTGATGGTAGACAATTAAATTTCTGATGGTAATCTTGACCATATTGAGGAAACACTAATAATGCATTTTAACTTAATTTTTTGTAAAATTTTGTGAGGTTTTACTTCAGTGGCATTATATGTTCCATGGTTTCACTCACTCAAGAGTTCCAAAGGATATGTTCACTATGAAAACATACAGTGTTAACTGGTAACACTTATGAGAAACACATTTAAATTTAGCTTTGTTGAGGTTACAGTATGAAGTAATGCCTGCCATAACTCCCCTACCATTTCTTGTTGCCAAATTCATTTTGATAACCAACTAATAAGTCTAGAAACTTTCCCTTCTCACAGGATACTATTTTTTATATGTTTATTTTTCCTGCGACTCAAACTAGTAAATGTGATCGTCACGACTCAGAAAAGGTGAAGAAAGTAGCAGCACAAAGAGGCATTTCTGGTCTTTTTTGCCCCTCTATTTGATTTACTTAGTAAACATTCATAATGGAAGATGCTAGTTGGAATACTGGTATGCAAGGCTATGTTGCCAAATTTGATCTTTGAAGTAGGTTACTAAGTTTGCTAGTATTGATGATTGAAGAACCATATAGAAAGCCTCGTTATTCTGGCATGCAAGGCTATGATCAAAATCCGTTGTAATATTCTGGAATGGTCTGGCCTCAGCTTCATTCAGCTTTTCCCACCTAAAGTCGTGTCATTTTTGCTTTCAAATGAAATAATTTAATGATTAGCACAGTCTCGCGCAAAAAACATCAAAAGAATACAAATCAAGATTGGTTATTGTAGGACACATGGATGAGTGCTGCACACAATCATTGATCATTGTAGGACATGAGTGATGATGGCCAATATGTTTCATGTATAAGCTTGGTCACTCAGTGATAACATAGTTAATTTCTGCAACCAAATCTAACTTGAAGTTGATAGGAGAAAAATTGCATCAACCAAATGTCAAGGGGTTATCAGATTGATAAACAGTACATATCTTTTCTTTTCCAAGTCATTACATAATTTAGTTGAACTATTACACTCATAAAAGGAACCATCTTCAAAGATAACTATATTGAACTAGAACTAATGCATGATTGCCGATGGCCATCTGGCCTATTGACTTGCCTCGTTGCCCTTCATGGGTTAATATCTGGGATTTGATCCCTCCTATTTACCTTTTAACAAAAAAAAACTCATGCATGCACAGCAGCCACTGCAACACAATTACGCCTTCCCTCAATAAACTGTCGGTGAAATTGCTCAAAGTTTCCTGTCTTAATTGCTTCTCTTATTGCACGGAAGAATCCCAAATAATGGTGTGTGTTGTGTCTGCAACATCAAGGACAGGATTATGATTATTACTAAAACAATAATAACAATTATCATTATCATTGGGACCAATGAAAACTTGTACATTTCTATTAGTGTCTGAGCCAGCATTTCGTGAACGTTGAGCAGGTGATTAATGTATGCTTTAGTATGGTTCTGGCATGTATAGCAGCTACATCCTTCAACGATTGGTGAAGTATCTTTCCTGAATAAAAAACACATTAATAAAGGTAAATCATGAGTTCTGACACATAGAATTGTCATTTCATGCATCCATTAATCTCCAAATTACTAAGGAAACAAACACAAGTACATGAAACTGGAAAATGACATGAATGGAGCAAAAAATACGCCATCACAATTTTCAAGCAATAACATCAATTTGACATTTTTGGTCAATGGCAATACAGATTTCATCAAATTTCTAACTTAATTTAGTGGATAAAATCTCTTAACCTCAATATATAACATGGAATGTATGATGATCAAAATTGTGAATCCTGCGGCCGAAAGGCTAAGATCAACAATTTTGAAATATTCAAGTAGTAATGTTGGAAGTAGAAAAAGATCTTATTAGTTACCTATAAACAGTTGCCCTTAAATTAATCTTTGTCCGGTCACTTCCAATATCACTCAGCTGAAAATTAGATTCATTTTCATCAACTCCATTCAATGGAAAGGTAAGTGCAAAGCCTCCAAGGGTAAGGTGATATATATACCTGAAAAAATTTGCATAAATTATTCAAATAATGGTGAAATTAGCACAAGAAAGAGAAGCTCGGAGATGATGAATGGTGAAATAAGCTACATACACTGAGTCAAAAAGATCAATGCCTGAAGCAACCCCCTGCAAGACCTCCTCTGTGAGATTAAGAAAAGATTTTATTCGCTGAATAATTACGAATCCATACTGATAAATTTAAACAAAGATACATTTGAGTATCAAAAAATGTTCCTTAGATGACATTGTCCTAATGATAACTAAGTGCATATGCGTGAGCAGTTACTATGAGCAAGCTGCAAGTCATGAACCAACTATACACCCTCTAGACCTAAGTCAACATCAGAGATTAAAGATTGAGCATCAGATCCTCAATTCTTTTAAATGCTAATCTGAAATTCATAAATTTTTTTAAAAGGCTGCAAACAAGACAGGCCGCATGATACATTTCGAATTCAAGCTGTGATAAAATTTTCGTAAGTGATACATACCAATTAAAAGAATTTAAAAAATAAAAAATAAAAGTAAGTTTATAGTATCTCCTGGGAGATGAAAAACCTGATATTTAATCAAAGTTTTATTAATGATGAAGCTGATACCTGGAAGTCCAAGCCCACATATCAGGCGTGGCTTTTCCTCTGGTAAAATATCCTGAGTATTTGGCAGCAGCATTAGATTTCAGAATCAATAAAGGAAACAATCAGTTTTAATATATGAAAAAACCCTTTCATGTATCAGGGAATGTCAAGGGATCAGCTGACAAACTCAGCTTGGTAGAAAAATGCATTGATATCAGTAATCAACTAATCATTCACGTAGCTGCTTTTGTAATATGCGGTACAGTTTATTCACAAAATCAGGAGATTAATTAAAGAGCCAATACTTAGAATTGAGTGCCTTACAGTAATAGTATTAAGGAGAGCAGGGCGCTCATCCCTGCTCTCTCCTAGCCCAAAGCCTCCAATCCAGTAACCTGCAGAAGATATGTTGTGGCCAGGTTAAGAAAAAATAGATAACCAAAAATAATTTTAGAAGGAAACCAAATTCCTATAATAATCCAATTGAAAACTAGTCAATATCATAAAAGTAAGATGAGTTCTATTTCCTAATTGTTGCACAAACCTACACAGAACAACAATGTTCAATAATTGCCACGAAAAACAGCACAACGAGAAAATATAAGCCTAATGTTTAGATTAGGATATTGGCAGCATAAACACAAGACAAAGTGAGAGACTGCAGAGAATATATGTTTTTTTTAATAATTTTTTTATCAATACAAAAACATAAGTGAATATGTTAACATAATCAACTGAAACTTCTTTAAGCTATGAGTCAACCTTCTTCAAAAATAATTGAAATGTTATGCATGGCAAGCAAACATTAGACAAGTCTAATTTCCTAATTACAATAAATGCAGGACATGACTGAACCTACAGTTACTGCAGCGGAGAAGTACTACGATAGTGTGCTGCTCATATTTACAAATATATGTAGCATGAGTGAACAAAAAAATTAGAATGATGATTACTATTCTACTCATGGGTTCTATTTTGTAGACAAAAAAGTAACATAAATTAAAAGATGATGATTGATTTGGGATCAAATTCTAACTAGATAGACAAGTCTAAATTTTTTTTGAAACCTGATAAATTTCGCTTGGCTACCTCTTGTGCACATCGGCGGCGTTCTTCTACATTAGAACCTCCAACAATGGCTCCAAATACAGCTCCACCTGCCTACAAATATGGGTTAAAACAAGCCCATTATTGACCAATCTATACAACAAGGGATCTATCAAATTGATCTAAAAAATGTCAATACTCAGCAGTCAGCTCACAATTTATATGATTCTACTAACAAAATTGAATGAAAACCACAAGGTGGGAGAGCAAGCAGCTAGGAATTTGTGAAAACCTTCTCTCAATCTCACATTGATTCACATTTAATCATAATAAATGAAGTTGAATATCCAAATGGGAAGGGAAAGTGGGTTTCATGTCCATGAATGTGTGCAACACTCATTAGTAGGGAGATTCCCACACAGCATAGCAGCTAAAGATTTTAAAATTTCCATAATATTGACTAATCAAATTTCATTTGAAATCTCAAACAATGAATATTGACTAGCAATTGATAACTCAGAAACATCTTAATACAGTAACTCATAATGTCCAAATTTGGGGGAAAAACATGTATAGTTCTTACTGGACTTAATGCAATGCAGTCATCAAGCCATCTCACAGTTCGATCCACTGATGTCCTGTTTCTCTTGTCAGATACCCATGTAGGCACTTCATCAGCTAAAGTGGCCCATATATTCGGCCTCATGGAAGAAATCAATTCCATGTATTCTACAGGTTTGATCTGAGAGCAAACAATTTTATTAGGAAATATTTTCAAGTTGATCACTAAAATATTATCAATTAGATTTTTTAAGCATACAAGAAGTGATACAGGCCAATTACCAAAAGACGCCCACAAGGAGTCTCAAACGACGCTCCAACTTTGTTCGTGCTGTTATATTCTGGAAGGCATTGAATAGAATCTCTTGTTACAGCTGCAAGTCCATAATCATGCAGACCAAGCATTTGATGAAGTCCTCCACTATTTGATATTGTTTTTGGTGAAAGGCCTTCCAAGCTGCAGAATTTAATCATGTAGCTAGCTCAATGAATAATCATTTATGAAATGTTAAAATATGCATCTCTCTTGGAATTGTTTCAATCCCTATTACTTGATAAAACATACATAGAAGAATACACAGTTTCAACAGGGTAGCAATCTCTTTTTTTTAATAAGTAACAGAGTAGCAATCTTTCATCCCAAAAGGCTCTCACTTTCCACTGTTTAAACAATTTTTAAGGAAAATAAGTACCACTTTACTAATTCATAAAATAAAAAAGTACCACTTTACTACAAAGGCCATGACCGCATTACTCATGTACAATATCTAAGTGTGCAAAACATAACAAAAACTTCAACAACACAAGCTCAAACAAACCCAATTCACTAAACATCTAAAGGGCACATACTGTATTCATGTCCAAGAAGGAAACCAAGCACTCACTGTATATGTGTGCAAAACATAACAAAAACTTCAATAAAACAAGCTCAAACAAGCCCAATTCACTGAACGCCTAAAAAGGCACTCACTTTATACATGTCCAAGAAAGAAACCAAGACACTCATTGTGAATTAGTGTGCAAAACATAACACAAACTTCAATAACACAAGCTGCTCAAACAAACCCAATTCACTAAACACCCAAAAGGAACAAACCAGGCACTCATTGTATATTAGTGTGCAAAACATAACAAAAACTTCAATAACACAAGCTCAAAACAAACCCAATTCACTTAACACCTAAAAGGCAATTTCTTTATACATGTCCAATAAACAAACCAACCATTCAATGTACATTAAAAAAAAACCAAATACCCAAAAGAGATAAATAAACAAAATTGGGGTGGAGTTGTGAATACATACAAGTGAAGTGGGCAAACTTGAAGGAGGTGAGAGTCAGGGGAAGGAAGAGAGGGAAGGAGGTCAGGGGAGATGAAAAAGGGCAGCCCTTTACGTGTGGAAAGAAGAAGACAAGGTGTCTCTATTGGGTGTGGAAAGTTGCCCAACTGGACCACCCCTGCCCTTGCACTTCCATTGCTCCATGCTTTCACTGCAAACTTCATGCTCTCTCTCTCTCTCTCTGTGTCTTGTACTTGAGGGAGACAACAAAGTTCCTTTCTTTTTTGGGGAAAGCTGTGGAAGAAAAACGTTGGGTTTTGCTCCTAAAATCAAACCCTTTGTTCTGTTCTGTTTTGTTTGTTTTAAACTTTGAACAGGCTCTTAAACCCTATTGGAACCTAAAGCTGCGAGCAATAATTTTGGGTGGGCTGAATCCAAGCCCAATATTGCTTTTGATTTTCCCACGTTTGGGCTCCCAACTAGGATTATTATAAATAAAAGGGAAAATTCAGTAACATATTTTGAGATTTGGGATAAAACAATCAGGTTCAAACCTTATTAAAATTGACCAATTTGGTCCTTAAAGCCAACTTAATTCCTAAATATTATTAGACATGTTAATCATTTTTCTTAACTGTTTTTTAGGGACTAAAACTTGGCTTTAAAGATAAAATTGGTCAATGTTAAAAAGTCTTGGACTTGATTGGCATTAACTCAAATCTCAATGTATGTCATTAGAATTTTTCCTAAATATAATTAACAAGGAAAGTAAAAAAATTTTAAAAGAAACCTTTTGTGGTTTCCTCATAAAACACAGAATCATGGAGCTTTGAATGTAAAAACTTAATTCTTTATGATATTATTTTATGTATAAACAGTTAAATCATACAATTCTTCGCGTGTACCACAATCACTAAGGCCTTGTTTGGATTTTTTTTTTCATCATTCGTCACTCCTCACTCAATTTTCATCACTCATCACACATAAAATCCCAATTTTCTAATCCCCACCCGTTTGGATTTTGTTTTCACTTCACATCACTCAAATATTTCCACCTTCTTGTGGGTCCCATACCTGAGCACTTGGTCAGAGACCCATACATGATTTCTGTTAGCCTACCTGCCTCACTTCGCCTCACTCTGCCTTGATCCAACTTCAGCTCTCACTCCGCCTCTCATAAAATACCATGCCAGCTTCGGCAAAGAAAAAAAAAAAAACCGGACCCAGATGTGTGAAGAATAGAGCAGATGAAGCCCAGCAAACCTTTCTCACATTTTCTCTCCTTTCTCTTCTGTGACAAAGCCTCTCGGATCCTCCACGAGCTCCAATCCCTCAAAGCCACAAAATCCGACATAGACCGCCGAATCTCCGCCCTCGAATCCCAGCTCCGCCACCTCAATCTCCAAAACGGCACCGTCGTCAAAACCTCCGCCCTCCCAAATCCAATCACAGCCGCCCATCACGATCTCACCCCGGAGATGATCCACCGGTACAGCTGCCACCTTTTGCTCCCGTCGTTCGGAGTCAAACCTCATCAACTCCTCCATCCTAGTCGTCGGAGCCGGCGGATTAGGCTCCCCAGCCCTCCTCTACCTCGCCGCTTGCAGCGCTGGCCGATTAGGCATTGTGGACCACGCCGTCGTCGAGCTCAACAATATGCACAGGGTTCTGTGATTAAGAAAAAAAAAGAGCGCCTGAGACCATCAAAAGAAAGAAAAAAGAATTGAAGGCAGCGAAGACTAGAGAAAGAAGAGAAAAAAAGAAAGAAAAGTGGAGAAGAAAGCAGCACCTGAGACCATCAAAAGCAGCGCTCACGTGTGTTCCTCCGACAGTGGGTCATTTACGGAAATGCCATTGAAAACATAACTATGGAACTGAAAACAGCTAAAATATATTTTCAGTTTCCATAACTCATCGTTCAAAAATAATTGAATTGAGGAATGGAAACAAAAACTAAAAACAACTTAAAACAAAATCCAAACAAACTTTTGAGTCATGAGTCCCATCATTTTTGAATTATGAGCTATGAAAACAGAGTTATGAGTTATGGAAATCTAAAAACCAAACAGCCCCTAACCCTCTATGGTAATATTTAATGCACAAATAATAAGCCAAAATGATCAAGTACCACTATTTAGCAAAATATATTGGAATCTACCACTGTTTGCGAAATAATTAGGGATTTATTACTTTTTTAAAACTTGAGTTTGTGAAACTCGAGTTTGCTAACTTGAGTTTCACCAACTCGAGTTCCATAAAAAAATAGCATGGCAAACTTGAAGGTTATTTTTTCAAAGAACTTGAGTTACACGACAAACTCGAGTTTCACAAACTCAAGTTCCACAAGAGTAGTACATCCATATATATATTTCCAAAACAGTGGTAGATTTTTACATATTTTGCCAAATAATGGTATTTGGCCATTTTAACCCAAATATTATAAACACATGTTATTAGATGAACAACTCATGTTTTAACTTTCATGGATGTTTAATTATTTCTATATTTAACAATATCAAGTGGGTTAAGTGTTAAACTTAAAACTTCAAGAGATTTTATGGTTTTATGATAATACTATAAGGGATTTGTGTATATTTCTCTAAAAAGAGCTATTTGATAGACTAATAATTATCTCGTGCATTGAAGATATGCATCCCCTTTCTCATGATGTTTGGGATTTACTATTATGCGGAATCCATGTATTGAGAAAAGAAAAATGTATATATCTTATAGATGCATGCCTTAGAAATAGGAGAATTTAAAAGTATTGATTTTTGGGATGGTAGGCCTAATTTTGGGTTTATAGACTTATAGGTGTTGAAAAGAGTATTTCCCAACCTATTAGTCCTCACAGCTAAAACATGATTACAAGGATTTATGTATCACACCTCATAGTTAGGAGTGTTGCATTAGATGAGAAATAGGGATGTTTTTATTCTATTTTGGTTGTGTGTGTTTGGTGTCCGCTATTTATAACCCCAATATATAACTGCAAAAGTTAAACCATTTTGTAGTTGTACTCTGGTTATATAATGTATTATAAATCCGGTTTAAAATACTAGTATTACTATTTTTGTGTGTGTTCTAATAAGTATTACTGTTTACTAAAAAAAAATAGGGATGTTTTATCTCATATTGGTTGTATGTGTCTAGTGTCCGCTGTTTATAACCTCAGTATACAACTACAAAGGTTAGACCCTTTTGTAGTTGTACTTTGGTTATGTAATGTATTATAAAGCCGGTTTAAAACACTAGTATTACTATTTTCATGTATGTTCTAATAAGCATTACAGTTTACTAAAAAAAAATAGGAATTTTTTATCCCACATTGATTGTGTGTGTCTAGTGTCCATTGTAGTTGTACTCTGATTATGTAATATATTAAAAACTCGGTTTAAAATACTAGTATTACTATTTTCGTTTGTATTCTAATAAATATTACTGTTTACTCAAATTTTTTTTTTTGTAAGTTTGGAACATGAGGAAAAAAAAAAGTTTCATTTATGTGAAACCGATATAGTTTTTTTTTTTTTTTTTTTTTTTCATTTTTGAAATTTAGTACAACAAATCAGCCTTAGTTGATTTAAAAGTTCCCATAAAGCGAAGAGTATAGATTTGTAATGTCTTTGATTAATGTTGGAAAAGGGTCACACAAAAAAGGTTAGGAAAAAATATTTGTTGCATCCATTCCATGGAGATGACCTCTTACAAATACATGCATCTTACACATATGAGACCCACATACATGTGGTTTGCTACATATAGTGGGCGTAAAAGATAATTTTCACTAGTTGAAGGCTATCGAGGCTAAAAATTATATTTCTAAGAATGCATGTTCTCAACCAAATTTTAAAGACTCAATTTATATTTTAAGCTGACACGTAGCAAGAATGTCGTGTTTTTATTGGGCATAATAAATAAGTACCATGCTATAGGAGTGTCTAATTTTTATTTTTGAGATAAATATAGGGGTCTCTAATAATTGCACGAAGAAAAGAATAAAACAGAAAAATTAGTACTATCTTAAGTCTCAACTGTGTCAAGTTAGTTATTTATTCTCAAAAAAAAAAACTGTGTCAAGTTAGCCCCTCAGCAGATTCTCAAAAAAAAAAAAAAAAGTTAGCCCCTCAGCATGACATGTATAGTCATGGTCTTCTTTCTTTTTCTGTCTCCCAAAAAAAAAAAATGATGATATTAATTTACTTAATGGGGGTAATTCTTCCCTCTCTAAATTTATAATATGAAGGAAATTTAATTTTTATTTTTAAAAATTAAGTAAATAGATTTACTGGATCCATCTTTAAGTATCAATATATATACATCCTGCAAATTTCAAATACACGTGTCATGTTAATGGGTGCTCTTAAAATAATTGTAAATAAACCATATTAAGAAAATTTTAACACCACTTTTATGATAAATATAAAAAATCGTTAACAAAATTAATTGTTTTGCTATTTTCCTATAAAATATTTATAAAAATAGTTCATAAACCAATGTTCTTAAGGCATTTGTTAACATCTACCTTTTTATATTTATATGTATTGCACATTATCTTTTAATTCAACTGAATCTCAGTCAATCACTATGCTCTCCCATAAAAAAAGAATCTCTATGACCAGTTCTCTTTTCCCAAAATAAAATAGACTTTTAAAATTCCATACACACACTTCTATTATATGTTAGCTTTCCAAGCTGCAACAAATTTCAAGGTGTTGTTCCAGGTTGTAGAATAATTCCGAGTCCTACCACCTGAAAGATGGATGGCTTGGATGCAATGCAATATAGTACTACATTTATATTAATTGGAGTGTGAAAACTGCAAAAATTGCAAATATCATGGGCATGGCAAGTGTTACAAGAATCAACAAGACAACAAGTCACAAGTGAGGTAAAAAAAAAACAGTATAATAACTAGGTCGTACATGTTTGTTGGGAACTGAATCCACCAGATTAAGATTCTTAATTTGTTTATACTTATATAATATAATAAGTTGTGTAAATCTTTTCAGACATGTGCAAGAATATTTTGTTGGAGAATAAAAAAAAAATCTTGTGTTTAAACTTTAAACACAAGATTGTTGTTAAATTATAGATGCTAGTTTGTTGCATATTATGCTAAACTGAACATTTTCTCATTTCTGGAAAAGCAAAAAAAAAAAAAAAAAAAGGTTGTGTAAGCTGTATAAAATATGCCTGATAACAAACAAAAATTAGGTTCATATAATTTCAGCTAATATAGAGTTTAGAATTGTGTAAGTTTCGTTTGATTTAAGTTAAAATGACAAGCTTAGACAACTTCCTTTAATTTCCCCATTTAATTTTCTTTTTCAAAAATTTGTCCAAATTTTTATATATTTAAACTAACTTCTGTCTAGTAGTCTTTATATATTTGAAGACTTGAAGTAACTGGGTCAAAATTCTAGATGGAAAAGTCAACAACTTTTTGTGAAACTTGTGGTGGTAGTGCTTGCATAAAAATATTAATATAAGTATAATAAATTCCATAATCAAACAATTTCCCAAGAATCATTCAAGTAGCAATAAGGTGAAAAAAAAGTTATAAACTGACATAATAGAGAGACAGTGAAGGTTGTTGAGAAATGATAATAACTTGTGGGAAAAAAAAATCCTAAGAAACATAAGCCTTTTGACATAATAAGGATTTTTAGAAATGTTTTCTTCTTCAGATTAATGTAGAAAAAAATAGATGTGTGTACTGAGGTTGAATCATTGTATATACTATACACTAGTTTACGGTTTGAAAGAGACTGAGAATTAATGAAGATAAATTGAAGGTCCATCAAAGACTAGAAAGCAATACATACCTTCACACAATTGGCTGCTGACTGTTGGTTGATATTTTATTTTCTAACTTAAATATGGGGTCACAATGACACCACACCACCAGTTGTGTTCTTGAACCTGAATTTGACCCCTAAATTTGTGGAGTTTAGGGGTTGAATATTGCATGCGCAAAAGAGTAAATTGATATATTGGGTTAGGTCAGAAAATTTGTAATTGTATCTAGCAGGTGATATCTTAGGTTTGAACAATTACTCCATACACCCAATATATTTCACTTTCTCGGATTGATTTGACAATAACATTTTTTGGGAGATGAATAATTTTTCAATTTTTTTTAAAAATTTATTTCATTTTTTGACTTTCTTTTTTAAGTTTTGGCGGGAAATAAAATTGTTTTTCTTTATCTTACGCCAAGCTAAATAAGGTAAATTAAGAGATAAATTTTTTTTAACCAATAAATTTTTATGATACTACCAAATACAAGAAAATACGAAGAATTATATTCACGTAAAATTTTTCATTGAAACCAACGGATCTACATAAATGTAGGTTTCCCCTCAAGAAAAACAAAACAAGATAATACATGTTTCATGTACAAGATTTACACCTAGAGTTTTTTTTTTTTTTTCTTCATTTAGAAACAAACACAAACACATAAAGGGAGAGGGGATGGATAATACTCTGAGTGCCTTTAATAATATAATTACCTAAGTCCTAATGGACGTGCTTTGTATTATTATTACCTAATCAAATTCAAACACTTTCATGATTAGGTGCAAAACTTTTTTTATAATAAAAGACATTAAAGCTAACTACTCTTTTGCCTTTTCGATTCTTGAACCTGATATTTGTTTCCCAAAGCCAGCAAACGAATCCCTTCCAAAGGCATTAATTTATCACAATGCAATATCTTTTTTTTTATCATCAAAACCTCCAACTACATCACATCTTCCATATAGGAGAAAGGAAATAATAATTGGTCACAATAATTCAAAAAACACTTGTAGATCTACCAACCATGTTTTATGACCATAGTGGCTTTCATGTCAACATCAAAGCTACCTTCTTTGCTTCATCTCTAAAAAAAAGATTTAAATATCATATACTAGAAACAATCATTGCTTAGGTCTCCTCCCTTCCCTTTCAAGTCACCTCTTCTATAACCTCCAAGTCCTAACTCACAATGAATTATACCATCTCCTTGATCAAAATATAGTTGAATCGCAAGCCTTGGTTATAGCCATCCTTTATATGAAAAGGAAAACTGTAGCCCCAGTGTGACAATTACGTTGGACCTTATAGTCCTCTGTCTTACACGTAGCCAAATTTCATCTACCACTCCATTTCTCTCCAATAAAAACAAAATCAAATAATTTCTTGTCTCCTCTTCCTCAAGGCTCAAGCCCCTCTTTTTTTGATTATAACCTCAGATCAAAATCATATACCTAAAACTCAAAGAACCCATTTTTTGATATCCCTCTCTCTCTCTCTCTCTCTCCCCCAAAACAAAATTCAAGGCCATCAAGAACCATCATGAAGTCTAAAACTCCATTCTCAATCAACCTCAAGCTCATCCTTCTCTGCTTTTTCTTTCTCTTGCTCCTCATCTTAGTAACAAGATCAAGTTTTTCGTCTTCCCAGCAACCAATCTCAGAAACCCATCTCTCAAACTCAACAAGCACCACTCAAGAACCACAATCATCAACAACAACACCATGTCCATCCCTACCCTTATCACAAACTTGCTCCAAAACCCCACCTTCCCTAGCCAATGCTCTCATCCACTACGCAACAACAAACATAACCCCACAACAAACCTTCAAGGAAATCTCAGTTTCAGCAAGAATCCTAGCCAAAAAATCACCATGTAACTTCCTAGTCTTTGGCCTAGGCCATGACAGTCTCATGTGGACCTCACTCAACCATGGTGGCCGCACGGTTTTCCTAGAAGAAGACAAGTCATGGATCGAGCAAATCCTTGAACGTTTGCCCACATTAGAGTCATACCATGTTGAGTACGACACCAAGGTTCACCAAGCTGACCAACTCATCAAGATTGGAATGGAAGAAGACTGCAAAGTTGTGAGTGATCCAAGATTCTCAAAGTGCCAACTTGCCCTCAAAGGCTTTCCAAGTGAAGTTTATGAAATAGAATGGGACTTGATCATGGTGGATGCACCTACTGGGTACCATGATAATGCCCCAGGAAGAATGAGTGCTATATACACAGCTGGATTGATGGCTAGGAATAGAGAGGAGGGTGAGACTGATGTGTTTGTGCATGATGTTGATAGAGTTGTGGAGGACAAGTTCTCTAAGGCTTTTCTTTGTGAAGGGTATTTGACAGAACAAGAAGGAAGAATAAGGCACTTCACTATCCCAAGTCACAGGGCTCGCCTTGGTAGACCCTTTTGTCCATAGAGGTTTCATTCTGTGTCTTTTTTTTTGCCTGTATTTTTTTTACCACAATTCTTGTTTTGTCATAGATTTATTATTTACTTGAGAGAACTGGAGCTGGGACTTTCCTTTCATATATATATTTTCAGTTGTTACAAATTTTTTATTGGATGAATTATACTACTGAGAATTACTAAATAAACATAATGTGGGGTGACCATCTTTGGTCCTTGATGCTACCAATTTGGGCAGAAAAGGTTTACTATCCAACTAATTGCATTGCTGGGAGATGGGAATTGTGTCTCTTTGTTCAATGTAGTAGTTATAACTACTTATAACTACATTTTCTTAGCAATAAATGTAGTAGGTATAACTTATCTATAGGGGTTAGTAGATCCACCACAGTTCTATGCACATGAAACTTCAAAAGATGGCAACTGATAGTGGGGTCCTAATTAAATTCAAAAGTTGCTATATGAAAGAAAGACCAGAAGGCATTCCCAATTAAAACTGTTCTACCAATGGAGAAATTATCATTTTTTAATTACATAACCTTATGTTTGGATGGGGAATTGATGAGAACATAGAATAGGAGTAGGAAAAAGTGATCAGAATATAGTCCCCCTGCTTTTCAATAAGAAATACAATGTGTTGTACTATAAAAACAACAGTGCGTTTTTATTTTTTAAATTCAATTGTTACTAAAAAGTGGTGCATGGGGATATCAAATTCTGGTTCTCCCAAATAAGATTAGACAATGCAATTTTTTTTTTTGGGGTGAGAAACAAACGCGCACACACAATTGAGTTATAAAGTTCTTAACAAAACAATAATGTCTTATTATGTTAAAATAAAAAGAAAAAAAAAAAAAAACTAATCAGTAGGACTAAAGAAAAGTGGTCTGTCATATTGAGAAATAAATAGGCAACAGATGTCAATAAATCTTAAATTAAATTACATTCTAAACCCTATACTTCAGAGGCGGTTCAAATTAAATCCTAAAAATTAGAAATTAAAACAAACTAAAACTTAAAGTTTGGTTAGTTTTGTTAGAGACCCAAATTTATTGTAGGCCCATGTAATTATTGAACTAGCAAACTAGCCTTTGGATTAGTATAGGGTGAACCAATGATTCTCTACTATATAAACTCTATATTGAATTCATTATAATACGAATAAGTCATATAGAAAAAATGTAGCTATAATGGGTTTTATAATATATTTACCTTCAATCTTTACAATATAAATTCAAATATTTTTTACATTGGTTCATTAATATTTTCTCTCCCATTTTGTTTTTTTTACTTAAAAAATACTTTTTATGGGAATATTATCATGGAAATAAAGAAAAAAAGTTATTAAATTCTAAAACTGAAAGTTTTCAGTCTTAATTTAAAAAAAAAAAAAAAACAAAAACAAAACAAAAAACCAAAGCTACCGGTCTTAATTTAAACTCAAATAAATCAAAAGGAAATTAGTATTGACTTTTCAAATGATAAAGGACTAGTTAGAAAAATTATAAAATTGTGTTATTAAGCTTTTAAAGTGGGACATTTCATAATAGAATATCTTTTTTTTTTTTTTGAGAAAATTTCATAACAGAATATCAGTTAGTAACCTCTCTCAAAATAAAAAAATAAAAAAATCAGTTAGTAATCAAAATAGATAAGAATGGAATAATCATTTGTAACAATTATTTATTTTTAAGATCCTATAACAAAAAAAAAAAAAAAAATTATTCTTCTGATGATCGCAAATCACGGGTTCCTTTTTAAATCATCAACAGCTTCGCAAATAACATCACCAACAACAGCATAGAAAAAGGCAAAAAAGTGACATGCACAGTTGAACAATTATCAAATCAAATTAACAACCACCATAGTTTGTTGTTCAACATTGTATAGTGGAAATTTTTTACCATTCTATCATCATTATGGTAAAAAAAAAAATCACAAAGGAGACAAGGATTGAGAAAAATCAAGTTTTCATGGTCCTTTCTTGGGATAAGAATTCAGCCATTCCATTTGTAATGCACCCGATGTTCATGCTGAAACTTTCAAGAAATTTGCCTGAATCAACTTGCACAACTCCTTCGTTTGTCTATCCTGGATTTAGTCATAGATCATTTTAAATTTTACAAATTTTACTATTCTATCATCACAAAATAAGCTAAGTGTTTCTCAAAAAAAATAAGCTAAGTATCAATGGGCCAAAACCAATGTTCACATATGGCTATAAAAAGCCCAATAGCAAAAAGTCTAGAAAAGGAGGAAAGATAAATTGGTCAAAGTAAAACGGAACGGTTTGAACCTAATTCACATCTGTGAGGGACAAGATAGGATGCACATCAGCACATGTATGGTATAGTATAGATAAGGCCATATGCCAAAGTTTAGGGGGGTGTTTGGTACATGTTTTTAAACAACAATTTTCAGTTTTTAAACAATATTACACATATTTCTACACATTTTTTCACCCACACGTATTTTTAAAAAAATTGAAAACTATTGTTTAAACACATATACCAAATAGGCCTCTCTTGCCAAGAGAAGTGCATAATAGTGCATATAAACTCAAATATGGGTACACTTCTAATCAACATGGAACTCCAAGAATCGGATACACCACAAGGGCTAACATGTGAAAATAACCAGATCTCCATTCTCCATTTTTGCACCATCAATTTTGAGTTGCACAAGCAATATTTTATTGCAAACTAGCTTGTAACCCCATGCATATGCATGGATACATTTAAAGATATACAATAAGATACATAATATAATTCCTATATATTTAATTTAAATACTATTGATAGTCATTTTTATATTTTGTTAACTCTTTAAAAAAAATTTGTAAGGATATTATTAGGTATAATATATAAATTGTCCGTGTTTATTTATTTATTATTGTGAAGCACTTTTTTTTTTTTTACTCTAGACTCTTTGGTTTTTGTACTTAATAACTCATTTGGATGAATATTTATAATGTGGTCCTACATTTGATTCTAAAATTAAAAAATAAAACTCTTTAAGAATAAATAATTTAAGACACATGGCGCAAAATTGGAACTCTGATTTGAAATTCTAATTTGAGTTTTTCTCAGTTTCACCTATTATTTTATATATATATATATAGATAGCTTAAGGGGAATCTAAATACTAAAGTGCATCTAGATTCCCCCAAAACCTTATTACACCAAAAACTAATTTGGTGACTTGATCTAAGCAATCATTATTAACTCACATTTTTGGGGAACTTATAAATTAGTAGTAATTTTTTTTTAGGAACTTATAGATTTAAAGGTATACTTATAGTTACATATGCATGCATTAAAATTCCAAAACATCATATTCGTGAAAAACAACAAGTCCAAATGTACAAAAAATTTTGTAATTGTCAAAGTAACTGAATAAGTAAATAAAAATAGGACCCATGTAAGAATCAATAAAAACCTGACAGGTCTACTAGATGTCCCTAACCAAACATGAAGCTTAAGTCTATAACTATTCCCTCTCGTTTAAAGGTTACACTAAACAGGAATGGACTTAACCTAACCTAACATAGAATGCAAGCAATAATAACCCACACAGCCAAACACAAACCTTATCACCTATACAAACAACACTACACCTCTCTCTCTGTATACTCCGATTGAATAAAAATGGCAATTGGGAAGAAGAAGTTGATGTCATCGGCGCCATGGAGGGGCGAAGAGGAAGCCACGGAAGAGTTCCAAGACGCGAAGCTCAAAGTCACAAAGCAGCAGCCTGGAGCCGAGTCAGTGATGCACGTGCCTCGCAAGAAGAAAGACAAGTCCAAACGCCACGGCCATGACGATTACGATGATGATTCCCTCGTCGAGATTGACCCCCAGCTTCGCTACAGCTTTCAACGTAACTACCAGGTCTCTATTTTCTTGATTTTCATTTTTGTTTCTTGGTTTTTTTTTTTTTTTGCTTACCCAGTTGAGAGAATTCTTGATTTCTTGCTTTAAATTGTGTTTCTTTGGTTACCCAATTCTTAGTTTCTTGATTACTTGCTTTAAATTGTGTTTCTTTGGTTACCCAGTTGAGAAAATTCCGGATTACTTGGTTTAATTTGTGTATCTTTGGTTACAAAATTCTTAGTTTCCTGATTACTTGCTATTGGTTGTTTAAAGTTCATGTCTTTGTCATTAGTAGTGTACCCTTTTGCAGTGTTGGGGATTCCTGGTTGTTCTCAATTGTATTTAAATAGATTTGAGTTGTGTGTTATATGAGAGATTGTTAATTTGTTTAAGGATAAATTGGGAATGTGAGCTCCTACCAGTTGGCCAATGTATTGCAACTCTATGATATCTCTGGGTTAAACTACTCAAAACCTCAGTATTACTATAATAAACCAAATTAGAAATACAACTGGGGATAACCCATTGTAGTAGTGGTTGATAACTTCTACCCAGCCGAGAAAACTGAAAGCAGAAGGAAAGAAAGAAGAAATTTTATTCTTGTCGCGGATGAGAACTTTTATCAAATATAGAGTTTCAAGTTGATAGACCATGGCAGGTCATTTTGTTTCAAACGGTTAGAATAATGGTTAAATGATTATGCTCACTATTTTCTAACCGTTTAAGCTTTTGGGACATCTGATAGTTTAGTATCAAAGTAGGTGGTCTTGAGTTCGAACTCAATCTTTGCTCTACCCTCTCATTTAAAAAAAAGTTAAAAATCAAATCTGTTGGGCTCTACTTATTAAAGGGGAGTATAGACCCACACGCGAGAGAAAGTGTTGTAATAATGGTTAAATGATTAAATCTACTATTTCTTAATAGTTTGAGCTTTTTTTATAAGTGGTAAGACAACTAACATGAGGTTGAAGCCTCTTATTATTGAGGCTTCATATAGTTGATTCTTAATATGGTTGAAGCCTCAGTTTTATGAAGTGAGGTTACATATTTGTGCTTTCTATGATGTAGATCACTGAAATTGATTGAGGGTTTTTTTTTTTTTTTTTTTTGTGAACGCCATCAATATTCACATTGTTATTATGGGCAAGGGCATGTCTGTAGGAAGTATATCAATTAATTGATATAGTCTTTATTGTCATGTTCTGTTTTTCTGTTGATTGACACTTTTATAGCCTATCCATCGCTCACTGCTTGGAATTATACAGTTTACATCTATGTTTGTTTGGCTCCCAATAATATTTTTACTCCTCTTATCTTCTTCCATTTGCTTACTTTGTATAATTTTGCATCTAAATCCGTTCGTAATTGAGTTTGTGATATGATACTTCTTTTGAGTTTTATGTATGCAGTTTCTTCAACGAGTATTCAGCATTGACACCATTGTGAAACCTCTTCCACCTGCCATGGCCTACAATGTTTCCCGCAACTTGAACTTCTTCACGCGCATTTTCACGCAGTTCTTTGGTGAGTTTTGATTTCTTTGTGCCATTTATGGGCAACAAAGAAGATGGGATATATTACAAATTCTATTGAACAAGATAATGATGTCACTCTTAATTACTTTTGAGGGTTCTTTTTCCTAGTCTTCCTTTTATAACTTCACTGGAAGTTACAATGGGCTTGACTCCTACATCTTTTAGAAGGACTAAGAACTATATAAATTCAGGGAATACAACTGGTTTGGAGAGATTTTTAATGTCCAATCATGTATTTTACATTGCAAAACTTTTAAACTTAGAATTGGTAGACATTTCACTTGATTCTATATTTTGGTTTGATCTTTTCAAACAATAGCTAACCTGGTGTCATGCTTATTATAAAAAAAGAGAAAAAGAAAAGAAGAAGCTAATCTTGGTCTCATGATTGCACCCAAGTTCTTTGAAAGTTAAAAAAAAAAAAAAATTGTGTCATGTGATCAAACCTTTGGTTTGTTTCCCTTCCATTAATGCATTGATGATTGTTACAGAAAAGCTGATTTTTGATGTGTAATGTAGTTTATGTGATTTATTGTATTGCAGATCCAGAAGGTATAGCAAATGCCCAAAAATCATTAGGGATAGGACAGGAAGAGAAAGCTCGCCGCGTTCGTTGAAAAAGAGAGAAAAAAAAAAGGGAAAATGAAGGAGGGCTGGGGGGGGTGTGGGGGGGGGTAGGATTTAGAAGGCAGTTGAAGACCTATTACTGATTTTAGATGTAACTGTTTAAAATTATTTTTGATATCTGAAGATTTCTTTTTTGGAGAATCTATAATATCTGAAGATTGAAAATGTAATCTAAAAATTCAATGGGAACCCTTGCATAAAAATTTTTGACTTTGCAAATGGACTTGCATAACGAGCTATATGAGAGTTTCAATGATGATATTTATTGAACAAAAAAACAAGTACTAATGAGATTTCTCATTAGTAAATGGTACTAATTTAATATGTTTTGCCTAACCTTGGATGAAATCAAATGCTCATGTTTTGCAGCATAGCAGAAATTAACTTTTTTTTTTTTTTTTGGCTTCAAAGACTAGATGATTTTGCTCTAGATCCTTTTAAATTGGAAATCAGTTAGGCAAATTTCAACCTTCCATTAAAAAACAAAAAGTATGCTATTCTAAACTTCATTTATCTTCTTATCATTACCCTCTAGCCAATTTGAGCCAAGTCATGTTAAAAATTATTTAATGTTACTTTGGCTGGAGCCAAAATTTTCTGTTAAAAAATTATTTAATGTGACCCAAAAGATACGGATGAAATATTTTGGATTATCGTGGGGAAAAATAAAAACAATCGAAGTATATAACAACCTTTACATAAGGAAGAGAAATTTCAATTTCTGTATTTGATAGAAGTTTAACAGAACAATCCATTTGAAGGGCACCAAAAAAAAAGCATGTTAATCGGTCAGAGCCATGAGATAGTTAATTCAATTGCTCTTATTTGAATCTAAAAGGAGAGTTGAATATGATTTTCACGTTAAGTACATGAATCTCTTATATGATGTCTTACAATGTTAATGATTGCATGTAGTTGCATGCCATAGCTTAAATTAGTCCAGAAAAGGTGTTAATTTAACTTTTTTCTTTTCGTCTTCTTTTTTCTTTTTGGGTATGGTTTATTAATACAATAATGTCTGAAGCGTTGGCTGGTAGTAGAGTCCAAAAATGTTCAAAAGAATTTGAAGCAAGGCCCCAACATCTGTAGCAACTCTCTTATGCACAAAATATACAACCACTAGCGTTCTCCAACTTCCATGCACTTGTGGTCTTCAATCTGCACAGCAAGTTGCCAAGGAAACCTTCTTCTCAAAAAGAGGTCCTCCACTCATAGAAATTATGGAAACAAGTCTACAAAAACCAAGCTGCCTTAGTTAATGCTTTCCGAACAGTGGCATCTAGCTGCATGCCATTTGATTGCATATGGAAGAACTGCAACAGCCTGCCGACACTTGATTTGGCTACAAAGCCAAAACCATCCCGTTCACACTATCTCTGCTAGTGTCCCTAAATTGTTAGCAACTCCTACAACCCTCCACAACTTGAAACACCTGCCTTGGTACTTTCCTGCAGTTACTCTGATCTGCTTGTTGTGCATTAAAGACTTGTGCAGACCTGCAAAACAAAGCATTAGCACTTCTTTAGAAGCTATTTTGCACCCTTAAACATCAATCTAGAGAACATAATATATTCCTGTTTTTGAAAATTTGGATCCTCCATCCACTGAGCCAACCACCGCTTCAAAGAGCAGGGAGAAATGAACTCAATTCTAAGGCTCAAATCTATCCAAACAATACAGCCCAAGCAAGATTGTATTTCAAGAATAAATGAACCAAGTTTTCCTTTTCCTCACGCAATTACTATCACTCACTATGTTTCATTTCACTATTCTGTTTTAATCAGTAAGTCCTCATGCCAAACTTCCACATAATAATTATTACCTTCAAAGGAAGCTTCAATTCCCACAGACGTCTCCATCTAAGAGCTATGACCCTCCAATGAGAATCCATTACCTGAATTCCCCCCTACTTTCAACAGTAGCTAAATTTTAATATTGCCATGTGTTACATTGAGGCGATATTTGTTTATTAGTAGCTCCTCACCTTGAGATAGGGGTGGCTAAAATTTGAGCAGCCACTTCACTACTTCAGGAGAGTATAGCTCCCTAACCAGGTCCTATGTTCCAAGTCAAAGTGTAAATTTTTGTGTTGACCTTGCATTGACCCATTTTTCAAAAAGATTAACTAATGGGGCAAAACTATTTTCAAACATGTGAGAGAGTGAGACACATGCATGAGTAGATTCTAATGAATCAAAATCTTCTGCTGTTGGTGGTGGTAATGGGATGAATATGCTTTATCATGCTTTTATGAAAACTTTTTTTTCTTTTTCCCATTTTCTGAGTGGAAATTTGATGACAATTACTCCTACACATTTTGCGTAATTTCCTAGTGCCCAGATATATAAAGTCCTGCTCGTATTACTTTTTTTGAAAAGCTATAAACTTATTTTTATTCGTATGGCTTTCTTTCTATCTATCTATTCACAATCAAGGTTCCACCATGATGTATCACGTACAAATGCTTTAGTGGAATTTGGAAACTTTATGACTAATACATCCACTAATTAATTTAGTATTAGCAGTGTAAAGTAGCTGAAGAAAGTGTTCAAGCAGGTCATATTACTTTAGTTTTCTTTTACATTTATATGAGGTAAAAAGTAAAAATGTCACCAGATAGGATTATACATAATTGCATTGTTTGTCAATTTTTGATCTTTTTGAGTGATGTTGCCATTAATCTTTGCCCTTTTGTACAAAGTTCAGACCTTTCACTATGACAAAATGTATGATGAAGATGCTAAGAGAAACTGTGAGCTAATTTTTTATCTGCTTTAAATGCAAGCCTGCAAGGCAATGCTTCTTCCTTAGCTAGATTCGTTTATAATCTAGTAATTTTCTACTTTGTTATAGATAACTCTTGAGTTGCAACTTGCAACTATACGAACACAAGATCCTTAGTTCAATCCTGTCTCCACTCTTTGATAAATTACTAATTAAGTAATTATTATGTTTTTAGGTGAATATGTAATTTACCATGGTATAAGAGCATGAGATCCTGAGTTCAATCCTGTCTCCACTCTATCTTTAATTTAAAATGTTAAAAACCCCACAAGTTGGGCCCTACTTTTTAGGAAGAGGTTTAGGTCCGCATGTGAGGGGAAGTGTTAAAATTATGGTTAAATGATTAAATTCACAATTTCCTAACAGCTTAAACTTTTGGGAGAATCAGTAATTTACCAATGTTATCCAAATTTGGCTAGCCTTGTTGATTGACATTCCAAGCCAACTCTCAGGCTCATGAGCCTTGTGATTACCTGTTGGTATAAAATTTGGGGGGTAGAAAATACCATTTGAGCTACCCAGCTCATTGGCAATTTTGACTATCTATTAACATGTGGAGAATATCAACTAAACATGAACAGTTTTTGCTGAAAGTAACTCTAAAGTCCCACTATTGAAACAAATTGGCTATATATTATCTAGACTGCTAAAGTTAACTCTCTAGTAATAGAGTTACAAGCCCAAAAAATGTTCATAAAAGAGTTAGAAGCAAGAGTAACCTGGGCTTTAGCCTCATTAGTGACTCCCATGCACAGCCAATGTACACTACTGTCCTTCTCCAACTCCCTTGCACTCGTGTTCTTCAGTCAGCGCAGCAAGTTGCCAAGGAACCTTCTTCTTTTCCAAACAGAGGTCCTCCAATCTTCCACTAACCAAAAATGCTTCTCAAACAGTAAGCTTCCACTTGTTTGCATACGGCATTACTGGAACAGCCAAAAAATTATCTGCCAGCATATGATTTAGCTACATAGGCAAAACAAACCCATTTGCACCTGCTCTGCCAGTGCCCTTCAACTGTCAGCAACACTTGCCATCCTTCCACGACTGGACACACTTGCCCTGGTACACTCTAGTAGTTACTCTAATCAACATGTTGCGCATCATAGGCTTGTGCATACCTACAAAACAAAACTTTACTGAGCATTAGCACATCATAAGTACACTGTTTTGCCCCCTCGTCCCTCAAACATCATTGTGTTGAAGTTATACTGCCCAAGCAAGACTGTGCTTTAGGAATAAATGATCCAAGTTCTCTTCCTCATTGCATAAGACACTTGGATTCACTCACTATGTTGTGTTGTATGAGGCCATAGCAGCTTATCAGTAACTCAACAGCTTGAGATAGGGATAGCTAAAATTTGAGCAGCCACTTCTGCAAAGTACAGCTCTCTAATCAGGTCCTGTTTTCAAGCCAAAGTGTAAAGATAAGTTTAAATACCTATTAATAGTAGTAGCTTATTTTGACTTAATTGAGGGATTACTAAAGTATGGGTTTTATAACCTAGCAAAATAATATTTTTTGTATTATTGAAAAAGATTGACACACAGATACATGACTAAACTTAAATTCTGGACAAAACACATCAAAATAAAACTGTAGGATTTTTCCACTACAAAATACAATACATCAGGCTAAAAAGACAACCAAGCAGAAAAATACGAAAACTTATATTCTGGATGTAACGCATCAAAACAACAATAACAATTAAAGCAGGGCTTATCAATCAAAGCAGGATACCTTCTCTATTTTTCAACCTTTTCTGCACAGTTGCTTGCCTGATTGAATATGCACCAGAGAATTAGGTTAGTAATTTATGGCTAAGTTTGTTGTATGCTCAGGTTTAATTTCTGTTATCCTTTGAGTCTAATTCTAGTTGAGTCACTTTGATAGGGTAGCCAAGCTAAGTTACCTATGGAGATTAGTCTTTTGGTTTGTTTTATCCTGTGAAATGAGCATGAACAGTTTTTCCCTGCTCGTGATCTGATATGGGTAAGTACAAATTTCAGTCAATAATTTCATTTAGAGTTAAAGGTATAAAAGTTAGAAAACTTCAAGAACATCAAGAGGAAATAGCACAAAATTTATTTGGTAAAAGCTTAAACAATTAAAGAGCAGTACTACGTATAAAAAGAGTTTTAAACTATTACTATTAAAAAGTAACAGGGCATTTACATGTGGTAGTGCCTGTCTACTAAATTATATATATAAGAAAGCACAATAGAAAAAAGATATGTCACAGGGCACCTATTAAACTCCTAAATCTCTGAAGTAAAAGAGGAAGGAGAAGAAAGAATGAATGAAAGAAATATCTAAATAAGAAATCAAAGGAAGAAAGATATGACACTTTAAAAATGAAATTCAAGTATTATAAAGGTCTCATCAATTCTTCTTCACAAGCATTACATGGGAAGATGAAGTCTCTGATGATTTCCCAACATTGAATAAAGGCATCAGATGGCTAAGGTCATTTAGTAAGAGATCCAAATGCGCTTCTCTTATGGTAAATCACAGATCTGACAAGACAGGTCTAACAATTGAGTAATATGCAGTCATTCACAACATTTTTTTGGTGACACATAAAATTGGACTAAATGCTTTTAACTTTGAAGATTGTCTCCCGTGAGAGCTTCTCAATTAGTTGGTGATGGCAAATCTATTAACATATACGTACAAGCTTAGGTTCCCAATGCTGATAGTTTAAGCAGTTCACCAAGAATATTATTGCTGCTGATGCAGACCTTTCTCTGTTGATCAATGAACTGATCAATTGTCAACAACATGAAAATATTTGGATATATCAAGAACATGGTAATGACTTGGTCATTAAAGAAATTTTGCTTATCAAAATTAAATCCCCATTAAGGTAAGTTATGATCAAGCTCCTCATGGTTGAAAATTTTGAACCATCACTAACCATGATTTGATTCTAAAGATTGTTGCATTATGAGAATTGCAATAACAATGTCCTGAAACATGCTAATACAAGTCATTTTAGTAACTTTATGATTGTTGTTGTACTTTTAAATAATAAAAATTCAGAGAAAAGCAAAAGCAAAAAATAAAAAGAAATGAATAGAAAAATCAGTTATTCTCTTAATCAGAAAAAGAGCATCTGCTTTGGTTTCAAGTTAGTAAACAACCCTAAAAAACCTTCAACAAGGGAGGAAGCTAGACACAACCTCTAGGAAGACTAATTATTTCGATACGATCAATTGTCAATAATGTTGATATTTGGATGTATCAAGAACTTGTTTTAATGATTTGTTCTTTACAGATATTTTAAATATCCAAATTGATTCCTCATAAAAGTTATTATCAAGTTCCTCATTGCTGAAGATTTTAAATTTTATAACTACATTCGATTGTAAAGTTTGTACATTTTAGAATTGGAATCCTGATTGTCTTTAGCTGTTTTCTTGAACAGAAAAAAAAAAAAAAAGCATTTTCTTTGGTTGAAGGTTAGTACACAACTTTAGAGAACTTTCAACTAGGGGAGGAAGCTAGATGCTACCCCTAGCTAGACTAATCATTCTGACTGCAATCTATGCATGACTTCACATATATAATATGTAATGAGATAAAAAATAATTTTGATTGTAATGTTTGCAGTGGCATGCATATATTGTTTTTGCACCTTGAAAAATTTTAAAACAATGACGAGAGAAATTAAAAAGCATACAACGGACTGCACTTATCTTTTTGTCTCTTGGCCATGTGACAGATTCACCTCATGAAAAAGTCCAATGATCCAACATCAAGGGGGCAACCAGCACAAACAAGTAACACAATCACTAAACCAAGATGACCCTAATCATTGTTTATTTCATAAGACTGTTTTTTATATGCGTATCAAATTAGCTAGGAGTATTGCTTTGTGTTTTTTGATTAAACAAACCAGAAGGGAGTTTCAATAAGTGCTAATAATTAACTAAGGTACAGCTAGCAAGAAACTTTTTTGAAGTAAAATTAACCCAAAAGAGTACAAGTATATGCCACAGGAAAGGGAAAGCGATGATGCATCAACCAACAAAACTCAAATTAAGAAGGATAGTGACTTACGGGCGATAGAGAGAAAAACATTGATCAACCTTCTAGGTCACTTCACAAAATTCCTTCCAATGAAAAAATCTTAGGTCACTAATCACTCACTTGACTCCTCACAAGCAGCTATGGACATGCATATTCTCTATTTTTAAAAAAGAAATTGGATCCCCGCTATTTCCATCCCCTACCCTTGCAGCTCTCCTCCAACAGGATTGGTTGCAGTTGAACCCTCTCTAAAGGTCTGGATTTGCTTTTCTTGCTGCTGTTGAGGCTTTTCTTTGTTTTTTGAACTGTTAGATACCCTGCACATTGAAATCAAACAAACTTTTAAAAAACATGGCCACATTAGTGGCAGAGAAAGGCTCTTTCTTCACGGTTGCCTTGTTCCTATAAGTCCAAATAGACCATAAGATAGAGACAAAAGACAACGAGAAGTACTTTAAGTTCTCTAAATTGCCCTGATTTCTCTTCATCCATGCCTGAATCAAGTAAGGCTGAATGAAATTAGTTCTAATGGACAGATCAAACCAAACCAGATTTCTCTAGATGACAAGGGAAAAAAAATAAGGTCTAAGGTTTCTGCATCTTTGACACACAGGAAAAAAGTCCTCACAAGTCTTCTCAATTCTGCTCTCACAAGAAGAAAATTCAATAAAATCCTCCAAAGAACGACAATAATTTTAGAAGGTGATTGTAAGCTACAAAATGGCTCCAATGCTCAAGGTCTTCACTTATGGTTGTGCTAGTGAGATCAAAAAAGGACCTGCCAAAGAACAATAATCATATGTCAAACACTTCCATAATTAAAGAGCAATTATAAAATGAGTTTTAAAGTATTAATATCACAGATAAATGAGGTAATTATATTACAGATGGAGGAGGCAATGCATGTGATAGGCTATAGCACCCTTTCCATTCGAACTTGACATTATATATATTCTGTTAAGCTCCTAAATGTCTGGGGAGGAAAAAATAGAATAGGGAAAAAAAAAAGTCTAGCTAAGAAAATGCAAAGGAAAAAGATATGTCTATTTAAGATGAGATTTGGCAGCAAAAACTTCCAGTTTTGATGTTTACTCACTTTTAATTACATTAAAAGCATGCTTTTAAAACACCAACAAAAGCATTTTCTTGCCATTCTTTGTTGTCAAATCGCTAGGAGTCTCATTGACAACTCTAGTCAAACATGTGGTGGGCAATCCGTTAATAAATGTACACTAAAAGAAAAAAGAAGAAGAAAATGCAGAAACCAACAGAGGAAAGACAGTGACTTACTGAAAAGTTGATTAAGCATCGGGGTTACTGTCATTAGATTCGTCCCAATCGCTTAACTCCTCATCACAGTCCTTGTACTCACTTGACTCCTCACAATCAGATTTACCATGGGCTTCTGTGTGCCTTTTAATCCTTTTTGGGTTTGGTATGTCATTAGAGCTTCCTTCTCCACTAGGTCCAGCCCCATTGTAATCATCACGACTGCGCTTGACTTTGTGACATTCCACTGCCACTGACGAATTGCCGAAATTATGATGGAGAACATCCATGCCGTCATAAGGAGTGATGCTGCTGTTGCTATACTGGACCATTGTTCGATCAAGATCTTCTATGTCTTTCTTGTATATCATACGGATCCCCAATTTTTTTACCTTCAACCTTAAATCATCGGCTTCAATTTTAATTCTAATCTGATTGAATCCATTCACGTCACCTTCCCACAATAATTTATTTGATTCCTTGTTGAAGAATTGAGGAGTCACATAGACTAGCCAAAGGTGATTTGATGAAACCTTATCAATTAAGGCCCAGTCATACGTATATGTATAAATTCTTTTTCCATTGGCTATCAACGAACAGCTAAGAAGGGGGCAATCAGCATTAGGCTTACAAAACACAATGCAAGTAGCAATTCCCACCTTCTTATACAAATGAGAAGGTTGTTTTATTTTCACTTCATTCCCCATGCTTTGGTGGCTAAACCACTCTGGAATTTCACTTCCAGGAATAATAATTCTATATGGCTCTTCTTCGAATGAGAGAGGGAGAGAGGGAGAGAGCTTGAGGGACTTTTTTATCCCTGAGATAAACCTATCTATGCAGCTTTGACTGTCAGCCAGTTGAAAGCAGTTATTAAGATAGAGAGATGGTTCCAATGAGTCACTTGGTTTTAATGGATTTGGTGACATTTCCAGTGAGATACAATCTTCTGCCTCAACTTTGACAATATTCAATGGAAGCTTTGGCAATGATCGAAGACTTGTGCAATTATTCAAGACCATCCATTCCAATTTCGAAAGTCGAATGATGCTTTCCGGAAGGCAAACAAAATCATTTCCACTTAGACACAACCATGTTAAAGAGAATAAGGAACCAATTTCATTGGGGATTGCCTTGAGATTGCAGTCATTTAATTGCAAGTAGGTCAAAGAAGACGCAGGTGATAGAGATAGAGAAGAGAACAGCAAGTCCATGGGATGAGGATTTGTTGGCATTGAATAAAACGGGAGGAGCTCATACCACAATTTATTAGATGATAGCCCCTTACATCCATTGACAAATAGCCATCGAAGATTTTGTAAGCGACCAATGGAAGAAGGGACTTTTCTTATAGCAGTTTCGCTCAATTCCAACCACCGTAGACTTTCGGCATTCCCTAGGTTCTCTGGCAGTCTATCCAGTTTTGAGCATCCCCAAAGATTTACTTCTCTAACCAACTTTAAATTAAAAATGGTATTTGGTAAACGCACAAGATTTTTGCAACTACATGAAAACAACTCAACAAGGTCAGTCAAATGCTCAATTGACGTGGGTAGTGTTGTAATTGCAGTACCACTTATACAAAGGCTGCGTACACGTTTCATGTTTCTCCCGAATTCTGGAATTTTTGTTATTTTTGAGCACCTACAAAGATTAAGTTCTGTAAGACACTTTATTTCAAACTTGCTTGGAAGACTTCTAAGGTTCTCGCATCCTCTTAAATTAAGAATAGTAAGCTTTTTATGAATTCCAATTGATGGGTGAATCCTAGATAAATTTATACAACCTTCAAGATCCAAAGTCTCAAGATTTGGGACTTCAATGGTGTCTGGGACTTCAGTAAGTTCTAGAGATTCTCTCATCTTGATGAATTTCAAATTCTCAAAACTCTGTTAAAAGCCAAAACAAAAAAAAGAAAAAAAAGAGTAAAACAATTAGCTTCTACAAACAAACTTATTATAAAAAATTAAAAAAAAAAGTAGTATAAGGGTACCTAAATTACCTTTGATTGGAAACTTGATGTCAACGATTTTGAAGGGTAGCCTCTCCAATCAAGAACTCTTAAGCTATTAGGAAGATGTTTGAGATCATGCATAAGTTGAACACCACAAATTTTAAGCAATTTTAGATTTCGCATCTTTGAAAAGGCCTCAGGATTCCATTTTACATTTTTTGGTTCGTGCAACTTTAGTACTATGCCTTGAATTGCCTCAGTTCCCTATTAATAAGAATAAGAGGGATTAGTATAAAATGTATTATATTATTACTAGACTAATATAATTTCAACTCCATATCATTCTTTATAAAAAAAAAAATTTATGTTGAATAATAAAATAAGATATATGCTTAGTTTCTTTCAATAGCCCCTTACCGTATTTTTTGTCAACACATTGTTAATATCTTCAAACAACCACAATCTACTACGTTTCTCGGGGTCTTCAGGGCACTTTTGATGAACTATATCTTGGCCCATTTCTTGTAGTAAATTATGCATCCACAATTTATTTTCATGCAATTTAACTAGGGATTTATCAATGAGAACACTTAATCCAAATGTAGGACAAAGCCCAAGATAGTCTAGTATTTTTATGACCTTATCTTGATTCTTGTGATTAAAAAAGCATGCAATATATAAGAAAATTTCATTCTCTGGTGGTTCTAGTTCATCAAAACTTATTTGAAGCACATTGCAAATTTTTCTTTCACCAAATTTGTTGAGCCTATCCAGTCTACTTTTCCATTCATCAATGCTTTTTTTGAACAAGGAAGAACCCAAAACTTCAAGGGCCAAAGGAAGCCCCATAGAATAATCTACAAAAGCTTGAGATAGCTTTCCATAATCTTCAGGTGGATGGTCCATTTTCAAAGCTTTCAAACTAAAAAGTTGAAGAGCTTCCTCATGATTCAAGACTTCAGCCTCATATATTTCATTTACTTCATGCAACACCAACAAACGCTTATCTCTTGTTGTTATAATAACCCTACTACCTGAACCAAACCAGCAATGCTCCCCAGCTAACTTCTTCAATTGTTCTGATTCATTTACATCATCAAGAACAAGAAGAATCTTTTTGTTACGTAACCTATTTTTGATCATGAGAACTCCTTTATCAACATCTTGTACCTTCAAATCACTATCATTTAAAAGTTCCTTCAAAAGTATTTGTTGTATCTTACGTAAACATTCTTCCCTAACATTAGCGATAAAACAGCAAGCGTCAAATTTATTGGAAACCATTCCATAAACAGCTCTTGCAAGAGCTGTCTTACCCATTCCTCCTGTCCCCCAAATTCCTATAATGCGAACATCATCATTTGACTCTATAGCTAAGTGTGACTTCAATTTCTCAACTCGGAATTCCATTCCTATTAGTCCCTTGGTATGTTCTGTGGTATGTTCTGGGAAGGTATTACTCAATTTATTTAATATCACTTCCAGAATGTCTTGGATACATTTTGCCTCAGACCTACAAAGAAGAGAGAACAATAAGCTGTGAATCTGAATTTACTAGAACAGGATATATCCAACACAAAAATTATGTAGACATGTGGCATTAAGTTTAGTTGGTTAAATCTGAAATTGGGTCCAATTTATGTAATTGAATGCCTCTTTTATTTTATTTTTTTGATAATAACGTAATTGAATGCTTCATGCCAAAATCCAAAGAACTACCCATATAAGTATTGGGTTACTATCGTTCATTTTAACAATACAATTAACGAAACGTTTCCCTACTTTCCAGTTTCCAAGATCTTGGCCTTCCAAATTAGTGCTTTAATTTACAGGGAGTAAGGAAGAAGAAGAAAGCCTATGAAAGAGAGGGAAAAGAGCAGCTGCAAAATATTTAAAAATGAGGAAATTCAATGTCATCATCCAATCCTATTTCTTATGATAGCAATGGTCATTAGCCTTGTTGGCCATTGAACAGTGGAATCCAACATTATTTTACTTAAAATTACACCTACTAGGACGTGTGATCTAATAGCGGAATTATTTTGATTGTCAGAATATTAATATAATAAAGAGTTGTGTTAGAATTATAAATTACATAATTCCCTTAAAGCTTGGATTAGTTTCAGATTAACCTTCAATTTCTAAAATTTTCAACTAAAATTTTCAATTTGTGCCCTTAATAAGTTACTATTGACTAAAAATAACAAAATTTGAAATAACTTGTGACTCAAACCTATCTTAAAAAAAAAATCATTCCATGTGAAATTATAAGATATTTGGTACAATACATGAGAGTTTTAGAATTATATAACAATTAGTCATTTAGTTATTGGCACCAAAACATTCACATTAAAATTAGATATTATATAAGCTCATCTCAAAATCATATCATACATATACTATAATAATTAAAATTAGAGTAAATTCCACCAACATTCCTCAAGTTTTATCAAGATGACGCTCCTCCCAAACATTTATATAAATAACAATCTCTCCTCTTGAGGTTTTTATAGATCCAAATATATAAGTGGGACTATACACACTATTCCTCTTGTTTTATATTCATTGATGAACCCATTTAAAATTTCATTCTTGATAAATTTCCATGTTTTTTGAGTGTCCTCAACTCATTGCCATTTTCTTTACACATTGTACTATAAATCACAAGTTCTTTGTAAACTCAGAATTTTAGTTCGTAGTCGGTGATGAAATTAGGCATTTCATCTGCGAAAACTATAACATATCAACTAAGATGATTTGTCTTGATCATGGAAGTGAAGACTTCTAGTTGGTATGTTGATATGTTTTAAGAGTTAAGACATATTGAACTGGACCGCTGTGAGATTTATTATTCTCTTAACAACTGTCAAATGAATAATAAATCTCACGACTTCTATTTACATCAAATCTAAATTTTGAGAGAATAATGGACCTGATCATCAAGTGTAGGTTACTTTGATATATCATGAGTGAGATCTACAAGACACGATCAAAACCTCAGTATGTTGGGCAGCCGCATTTAATGTTGATGGAACATATATTTTCAAGATGGAATTCATAATCTCTTAACAAAGATATAAAATATTCCCTTGAGATAAGCTTAATGGGTTTGGTTATTCAGAGTGTTGGGCCCAATCACTTTAGTAAGGAGTTACTAAAATATATATTTATGAAATTAGATTTCATAAATATATGATGAATAACGTAAAGGATTAAATTGGGTACTCAAGGATTAAGATGTAGTCATCTTCAAAGTGACAGTCTACTTTCATGACTTTGTATTACTACGAATATTTTAATGAAGGGGTTGCATGTATAATAAAGTATTGGGATATAATTTATTAATAAGGCCTAGAGTGCAATTATATTCTTATACTGGTATTGAATATAATTAATGGTAACTTTGGACTTGTCAAGAGCTGACAGAAAAGCCTAAGGTCCATTGGAGCTAGAGTCTTATTTGTTCCCTTTTGGTCCCACTCCAAGCCACATACTAGAGCCCAATTTGAATGGTCTAAAAGGCTAGCCCAATTAGATAATCAGTTGTATATAATGAGAGAAACATACAGAATTTTATAAGAGCTTTCATAAGTTTTTCATAAGGTTTTTCACTAAGATCATATGAGAGAATGAAATGGTTTGTATGTGAGTGTTAGACACTCTCTTATTCTCTTTTTGGAAACTGATTGAAAGACCACACTTCTTGGGCATCAAGTGGAATTAGAGTGAAGATTAAAAGTGTTCCCAAGTACTTCTAATCTTTTGGTTTTGAATTTCACAACACCAAGGTACGCTTTCTTATTCTTAAATTCTGAGATTTACATAGTACACATTATCAATTGTGAATGAAGTAGATCCGTTAATTTTCCGCTGCGTATGTTTTGTATGCATTACAAACATGTATTTTTCCAACACTCTCTACAAAGGTTGATGAAGCGAATCAAACTATTAGAGATTTGCGGTTCGAGAACAACTTCCTTGCTGAAAGGATAAAGAAGCTTGAAGTTGAATTGTTCCAGGTTAGAGGTCAAATGGAGATGACTTTCAATGCAAAGCTCGATGAGATGTTAAGCTTTCAGAAAGCTGCTTCTGATAAAACCAATTTGGGATATGATTTCTCTTCTCCTAATATTGTCTTTTCTAGTACTACTGTGTTTGTCTCACCTACTGATAAAATGATGAAATTAAAACCGAAATAGCTAGTGAGACCTTAGACAAGGGCAAATCTATTTTAGGAGCACCCCCTAAAGTTGAAAAGAAAGAGACTAGAAATCCTAGGACTAAGAAGGTTAACAACAAAAGTCTCAACCGAAGAAGCCGCATCTCTGTCATCACTGTGGAGGTTCAGGGCATACTCGTCCAAATTGCTACAAGTGGTTAGCCACTCAACAAAGTAATAGTATGCTCTCGTCCGGAAACCAAAATCAGTTTTCATCCTCTTTTGCTCATCTTGGAGATCTTCTAAAGGCCCTCATGTTCCTTTCAAACTCGAACGGTTTCAATTCTTCCCCCTCACCACCGGATCAAAGGTTCGCTCAAAGGAAAGGTTCTTCCAAGGTGTGCAAGGAAAAAGGCTCAAAGTGATTTAGTCACTTTTTCTCTCTTCCTTTTTGTTGTTGCATTACTTGTTTTTTTTTGCTTTCTTGTTTTAAATCAGTCTAGTTTTTATGCTTCGCTTTGTTTAACATGTTTTTGTTTGTTTGTTTTCAATTTTACTTTATTTTGTTTTTCATAAAAATAAAATAAAATAATTGAAAAATAAAATAAAATACAAAAACAGTGTGTGTTTTGTGTACATTGGTACTTGTGTACCTTGGATGGCCATTGAAACAAAACTTTCTAAACTTTGTATCTTTTGTAGCTTAGATGAGCATCACAATGCATAACTAAGCAAGTGAGATTTGTTGCTCGTGTTTGTGATGAGTACGATTAAGTAATCTCTTATACTTAACACTCATATCACTCTTTTTTACGATAAGGACTAAAAAATCCTAAGAGAAAGGCATAAATAACCATCTCACCACTAAAGCCCACCAATCATGTATAACATCTGTGTGCTTCGGCATAGCAAAATTGTGATGTTTGTAGCTTAACATAATTGGGTATTTCTTCTCTCTTCCTTATATACCCATGCATGATATGCTCAAAAAGAAAAATATGCAAAGAAAAACAAAAGCAAAAAGAATCAAAATGCTTTTAAATATGATTGCAAGTGTGTTTCTAGGAGATGTGGGAGTTATATGATGTACCTCAAAGGTGATAGTCCTCATCAAACAGTTATGATTGTATGTGAGTGTATGTGATTTTCTCATATCTCAAATTGTCATAATATGAGACACTTATGCACTCGTGCTATGTTTTCACACGCAACATGCAAATTCTTTGCTACTTTTGATACATGTGTAGGTACAATGTGATTTGGCCATCACAAGGAATACATGTGTTAATGTATACTCACTAAACTATCATAACTTTTTTTTGAAATATAAAATTGGTTAGACTTGTTTAGTGTGTGTGTGTGTGTGTGTTTTGGATCATGAATGTTTTGCATTTTTTTGTTGAGAGATGTTTTTGAGAGCTTAATATGTTGATTGGATCTATGTTTAAGTAGCTTGTTTGTTGCATTCATCTCTATGTGTTTTTCCTCTCTTTGAAAAACCTGTTTTCTTTAAGCTCGACAGCTTCTCGACAAATCCTCGACAAATTCGCATCTATCGAGCCCCTTTTCTTCTTTTCTCGATAGAAGTTAGCGCAATTTCGATCCATCGAGCTTTCTGGAATTTGTCTCGATAGCTTCTCGATCAATCGAGAAACTTTCTATCTGGCCGATAGATTCTCGACAGTTTCTCGATCCATCGAGGTATTTTTGCCGTCAATAGATCCTCGACCGCACCTCGACAAATTCATTTCTGTCGAGATTTAGTGCTCGACAGATCTTGATAGCTCCTCGATCCATCAAGTTGCATTTTTCTATATATAGCTAAGGCACGATCTGGTTTTCATTTTCTCACTTCTCTCTCGATAGAAAACTCTCTCTCGACCCAAAACTCTTTCTCACTCTCAAATCCTCTCACCCACTGCATTTTCGACCTCTGCCAAGATCAAATCACTTGGTAAATGTCCTAAAACCTTTCTTTTTCATGCATTCATGCATTTTAGACCTAGGTTTTGGGGTTTTTGAAAATTTTTGGGTTTTTGAGTTTTTCTTGAAATTTTTGGGTTGGGCTTTGTGAATTTGATGATATATGATCATGCATTGCATTGCATTAGCATTATAACAATGTTTCATGCATTTAGATGTGTGCTTGATTATTGTAGATGTGTGCTGGTAGGTTTGGATTTGGTTTTTACCCATGATGCAATTTCAATTTTGCACGTCATATGTTCATGCATTTTTCATGCATACGTATCTTTTCTTTTCTTTCTTTTTTGTTCTGTTTGTGATATGTTTCCTCTATCTCTCTCTCTTTCTCTCTCTCTCTCTCTCTCGGATAGACTGCGCATGGCACCCAAGCGCAAATCTATTCCGACTCGGAACCCTCTTGGTACTAAAAACACACTATAGGCCCATTTTGGCTATAGCAGCGTTTGCTATAGTGGCGTTTGTAAACGCCACTATTGTACTGCAACTATAGACCTATAGTGGCATTTGTAAACGCCGCTATAGACCAATTTTTTTATTTTTAAAAAAGGCTATAACAACGTTTTAGAACGCCACTATAGGTCTGCCCTATAGTAGCGTTTTACAATAGACTTACCCTATAGCGGCATTCTACAAACGCCACTATAGCCAAAAACCACCAACAAAAAAACCTTTCAATTACCAAAAATTAATTTTTGGTAATCAAAAGTTTTTATTTTTTTAAAATTGAATTACAATTTTAATTAAATTATTTTTATAATTTTAATTAAATTAAAAGATAAAAAAAAAAAAAAACAAGATACATAAATAAAAGAAAATACAAACACTATAGCTAGCCTAGCAAATTCAAAATGAAACACAAACCCACCCAAAAAAATTCAAAATCAAATACAACATGCTCACATACAGAAATCTCAAACAAGGAATAAACCAAAACAATTATTAAATTAAATTAAAAAAAAAACTGCTTACCTGCAACTATACAACCAATGGCTTCTGTTAGGACATATGTGTTTCACATATTAAGAACATATGTCATGATTTTATGTAATTGGATAATCCTTTGAAAAACGTACTTTACTTGTATTTGGGTAGATCTAGGATGTGTTTTAAATACTTCAAGAAATCATGTTTCAAGATCAAGTGTTAAAGCCTTTAAGTCTGTCCAAGAAAACAAGCTGAAAGTGCAAAATCATTAAAGCTCGACAGCTGACTCGACAGCTGCATCTATCGAGCTTAAGAAAGTTGTTTCAGCCCCGTGTGCTTGACACCTGCTCGACAGCTACTCGACACCTTCTATCTGTCGAGGTTTATGAATTTCAGAATCTTGATCTGATTTTCTTGGGATCCGTGATTATGTTTTTGGGCTTTCTTTTCTCCTAACCCTAAACATATAAAAAGATTGTTTTAAGGGCCATCAAAGAGTTCACAAGTTGCACAAGCATTGAACAAACCTTGTTCAAGCAAATTGTGACCGGAGACAAAATTTTTGCCCTTGTTCATCTCTTTTTCTTGAAGAAGTTGCTGTGTATTTGCACCATAGGGTTTTATGACCAAGCATCTTCTTGAACTTCATCGTGTGGATGAACTGAAGAATTTTGCAGCCAACAACCTTCTTAGTTGGTAATTGAAGTCGTGTACTGGGATCCGGGCATGGTTAGTCACGTACTTGGGAGTCATGCATCAAAAGAGGGGAACTGTCACTACAGAACAAGTCCAATTGGGTATTGGGGTAAGGGTTCAACTGTAGGTTGGTAAGGTACTTGGGATTCCTTTACTTGTAACCGCTTGTTGTGATAATAGTGGAGTTTCGAAAGTGGTGACCTGAAAATCACCCGGTGGGGATTTTGCCGTTAGGTTTTCCCCATTCGTAAACAAATCACCGTGTCATTTATTTTCCGCTGCATAATTAGTTTATTGGTGATTTGTTTGTACTACCGCGCGTTTGCATGATAAATTGATTAATTAATAACTTGGCTAATTAATTAATTAATTTCTATCACAAGGGGTCAATTCAGTTTGTGGCCTATCAAGTGGTATCAGAGCAGGCACACTCTGATTAGGGTTAATCTTTGCTGTGTGATCCATTGACCCCTGTTTGTCATGGATAGAGGACAGTCATTAATTATACCTCCTTTATTTGATGACACTAACTATGCATACTGGAAAGTATGCATGAGAGCTTTCTTGTAGTCTCTAGATGAGAAGGTGTGGCAAGCTGTGGAGATAGGGTGGACTAAGCCAACAGAAGCGCCGGCTGATTGGGATGATGTGAAGATCAAGGCGGCAAATTTCAACAGCAGGGCATTGAATGCTCTATTCAGTGCAGTCACCAATGAGGAGTTTAAGAAGATATCCTCTACTGAAACTGCCAAGGAGGCTTGGAATAAAAAAAATCATAATATTTTTAAAATTTATATATAATAATTACTTTTTTCCAGGTTAGCCAATAGTACCAACAAGAAAGAAAATTAGTATTATTTAAAGAAGTTGGAAAAGTAAAAAATTAATTAATTTTTTTAAAATGACATAGTATGATTTTAATATGTATTTTTAATTTTATATATCTATATATATATATATTTAATGGCAAAACGATGTCGACTTTGTAGTGCCATTAAATTATAAAACAGTGTTGTTTAACGTAAAGAGCTGTTAATTTCAAAAACAGGAAGTGAGCTTTCCATGTTTTAAAGGAAGCAGAATCAAAAAACAACAACTAGGACTATTCTACTTATAAATTTAAGAATGTGCTTTGGGTATTGGAATCAAAGAGATAGAGTCAACAAAACAGATCAATTGTTTAAACAAAGTAGGTGTGAAAGTGAGAAAAATTATTCAACTATGTTAAATGAAATGGAAGATAATTATGAGAGACTAAAATGATAGATTGGCCGTTTGTTGTCATCAACATATATAATAAGGAATTTCTCTCTAAACAGCAAAATGTAATCTTAAAATTCTATGGATTTCTATTTCTTTCTAAATTCTTTTTAATGTATGTTTTGTATGTGTATATATTAAAGTTACAATTATTTTTTGAAACATATTCTAAAGTTATGTTGAATTTTCTATAATAACCTTTTTTTGTAGCATAAATTTTTTTATAATAACTTAAGTTTTCTAATAGCAAGTTTTTAGGGGCAATAGGCTTTAAAATAAGTTTTTAGCTTCATGGTTATCCGCTGGAAAGTTTGTTAATATTGCTTTCTTCATATTGTTGTAAAGTTTAGATGTCGTCGTATCGTCAACGGCATAAATGCTCTGGAGGAAAAGTTTTATTTATTTATTTATAAATACCAGGCTTAGTGGAAAGTTTTTTTTTTTTTTTTTTTTTTTTTTTGAGAATCAAACCGAGCACTTTTATTAAGTAGCTGGAAAATCTGAAATGAAAAGCTGGTATATGTCAGATGGAACATGCTTCATCCA
The DNA here is from genome assembly GCA_030021035.2 of Notholithocarpus densiflorus. NCBI lineage: Eukaryota > Viridiplantae > Streptophyta > Magnoliopsida > Fagales > Fagaceae > Notholithocarpus > Notholithocarpus densiflorus. The sequence goes on along the minus strand of JARYZH020000164.1, from coordinate 44,467 downwards.
AACTAATGAAGGATAAGAAACTATTGCTCTCTTAGCCAATGCATGGGCCACACTATTACCTTACTGCCTATTATGAGAGAAAGAAAAAGTTCTAAGCGAACCAACAATAGACATGATGTCTTTGACAATCTGACCAATGGATGAGTGACCGCAATCCGCTGACCGCAACGCTATGCACACTATCTCCGAGTCACCCTCAAATTCAGAACCCGTAATACCCAATTCAACAATAAATTTTACAGCCCTTCTTGCAGCTAAGGCTTCCAACAACTCCACCGAACCCGGGTTCGATATTTTTTTGGCAAGAGCAGCTGTTACCTCTCCCCTTGCATTCTGAACCACTACCCCAATACCTGCCTCTCCCAATTCAGTAAAAGCAGCCCCATCATAGTTTGTTTTATACAGCTCACCCGGAGGAGGACGCCACTGAATGCGTCCCCTGGGTGGTTTTGTTGCTGCCTTTGGAATCTTCACCTGAAACTCCGAGAGATAAGACTTCGCCGTTTGTAAAATTCTGTCCGTAGCTATCCCCTTCTCATTCAGACGCAGCTTGTTCCTATAGTTCCAAATAAACCAAGCCACAACTGCAAATAGTTCAAGACTGTCATTTCGCTGCCCGACCAAATAAATAAGCTCCTAGACATCCTGAATTTGAGGAAGCTCTGTTCGGACCTAGCTGAAACAGGGAACCAAATGTGATGAAGCTTCTCACAATTCCAGATGGCATGGAGAGTATTTTCCTCAGCTACGAGGCATGCTTTGCATTTTGCATCTTCCAATATCTTCCTCCTCTTCAAATTTACCAAGGTTGGCAGAGCATTTGAGCAAACCCGCCAAAGGAACACCTTTATTTTATTTGGAATTAATGTGTAGCTTCCAAATACATTTCCAGAAGAGAGCTTGCTTCGAACTATTTGAGCTTGATGCAGCACTGGAGTTTTCAGATTCACAAAGGAGCTGATATCCCGTTTTTACTGAGTAATTACCGTCCTTGCACGCAGGCCAAATTAAACAATCTTCCTGATCAGTCCAACACAGTGGGATGGCTTTGATACGGCTAACCTCGAAACTCAAGAAATGTTGTTGTAACACATTTTGATCCCAGGTCCTTGTATCAGAGTTTATGAGGGCAGCTACTTGTGCACCTTCCAATGCACCCGCGTGTGGAGAAAGTACTTTGGCAGATCCCTTCCCAGGCAACCAGTTGTCATTATAAACATTTATACCTTTACCATCCCCTATCCTCCATCGCATCCCCAACGAGATCACCTTCCTGGCTTTGAGGATGCTCTGCCACGCATATGACCCCCCAGCTGCATGTGCTTCAAAAATCGATCCATTAGGAAAGTATTTTGCTTTGAAAACTCGAAAAAATAGGGACTTTTGATTCTTAAGTAGTCTCCACACCTGCTTTGCCAACAATGCATCATTAAACTTTCCCAATTCCTTGAAACCCATCCCCCCTTCGGACTTAAGCATACATAAAACCTCCCATTTTTTCCAATGAATTTTCCTTTGCTCACCCTTTTGCCCCCAAAAAAATTTCCTGATTAGTGCCTCAATTTCATCACAAAGGTCACCAGGTAGTTTGAAACAGCTCATAGCGAATGTGGGAATTGCTTGCACCACGGCTTAGTGGAAAGTTGAAAAGCTTAGTGGAAAATTATGTCATGGTGCAAGGTAAATTCTATGGGCTTTCAGTGCTCTTTTTGATTATTGTGTTGATCTTGCATTGACCCATTTTTCAGTAAGATTATCTAATGGGACAAAACTATTTTCAAACTTGTGAGAGAGTGAGAGACACAAAATTAGGTAAGGGAAAAACACAAGTCCAAATCACAAAATCTACTGACCCACTACACCCAACTCACAGTTTCCTAGAAATAAATCATAATATATCCTACTAAATCTTAGAACCACAATTATATAATAAGTACATTCAAATAAAATTTAAAACTGAAGTAAAAAAAAAAAAAAGTTGAATGAAGATAAATTAGAGAAGAGGGGAAACTTTGTTGTGGAGAAGTGTTGTTTCAAGAGGTTCTAGAGCTTTATAACCAATTACACACATTTATGTCTTTTATTTCCCTCCTTGAATAGAACAACTTATTATTTTGTACTATTTGTTTCTGTGCTTAGGCAATGCTCTCAAAAATTGAAAGACTGGTTACTCTTGACCTTGCTTCTTTTTTTCTTTTTTCTTGGTTTCTTTAAACGACTCACATGGGATGAACTTTCTTTTTCTTTTTCTTTTTCTTTTTTTTTTTTTTTTGAGGGAATAGATGGGATGAACTTAATTAGAGCTATATGCAAGTAATTTACGCCCCCATTAAGAAAAAGAGAAGAAATATTAAGTTTCGGGTACCTAGTAAAGTCTTGTTTACACTTTATTATGCTTTTGTGATATTTTTATTTATTTTTAGATTAGCACCGTAGTGGAAATTTGATGACAATTACTCTTTCATATTCTGCGTAATTTCTTGGAAGTCCTACTCTAATTGCTTTTTGAAAAACTATAAAATTATTTTTATTTAAATGCTCGGAATTTGGAAACTTTATGACTAATCCATCCACTAATTAATTTAATATAAGCAAAGTGCAAAATAACTATGCACTTCAGGTCATTGATAACAATAGCAAGGATGTGTAACTATGTTTGCACTCGGTTTCAATGTCTTCTTTTATCCTTACTACCACCGACTTATTAAATGCATTTACTCTTGACTTTGCTTTTTTGGTTTATTTAGGTGTGGAACATGTGGGATGAACCTAATTAGTGCTAACTAGTATAAAGTTTTGTTTAGAGAAATTTTTAATTTTTTTGGTATAAAGCTCAAAAAAAGCTCCTCAAAAAAAAAAAAAAAAAAAAAAAAAAAAAAGCTCAAAAAACTCTTAGAATCAATGTTGGATTCAGATCCTATTATATAATTGCCTTTTTAATAAAGGAATGGCCTCTATTATTTCTGTGTTTGTGAAAGGGAAAAGAGGGCGATTCACATCCTCTGTTTTCAGTCAACAACACTTGTTTATTTAGTTAAACAAAATAGGTGTGTAATTGGCCCTTTCCTTCCAAAAATTTTCCTGGCAAGACAGCGACTGAAAATTATTTTTTGACTGTAATGTAGCTCTAATTATAAACCCAACCCCATGTATTGCTTGGTTGTTTAAAGAGCTGAGCATTTACATCCTCTCCTTCTAGGCATTTTCCAGTCAAAAGGCGTACTCGAAGTTATCAAATCCATAAGGAAAAAACAAAACAAAACGTAAAGAAAAAAAAAAAATCAAAGCCAGATTCAGTTTATCTTTATGTAATTTGCATGTTAAAAAAGAAAGAGAAAAAGAGACCCTGATTGCCCACCACACCTTCTCATTTTTTAAACCGAGTAGGTGTACAAGTGGCCACCTCTATTCAGACGAGTCATATACATACAATGTCTTAAATTTATATTTGTAAATAAAATAAATTAAGATAAGCATTGCTTGGTCCCACAAACTATGTCAGTATTATGGTAATAATTAGTCTAAGCAGTGCTTATCTCAATTTAAGAGAGCAGCTTTGACATTAACAATGTTTACCAAAAACCCTTTTGTTCTTAAAATGTGACTCCATTTTCTCAATTAGGGGAATTCATTCATACTAGTATTAGTCCATTGGTATCTAATGAGAACACGTATAATTCATTTTATTAATACCACATAATTCCTACTAGTCCCTTATTATCTACTGAGAACGTATAAAAGCTTTCCAGTTTTGATGGTTGGTTACGTATTGTCCAACACATGATTTCTTCTGCTTTCTAAAACACCAGCAAAAAGCGTTTTCTTGCCATTCTTTGTTCTTTCAAATCAAATTGTTTGTACATTGCAGTCTCTTTGGCAATTATAATCAAATATATGGGGGGCAATCCATTAACTAATAATTAATTAAAAGAAATTATAATGTTTGCAGTGGCATGCACATACTGTTTTTGCACTATGAAAATTTTTGAACAACAAACAATAGGCAACAAGATTGCATATTTTACCCTTCAATTGCACTTGCCTTCTTGTCTCCTAGCCATGTGCCAGTTTCTTCTCACGAACTAGTCCAATAATCTTCCATTATGGGAGCAACTAGCACAAATAAGTAAACACAAATCACTGAACCAAAATGACCCCTAGTCACTGTTTAGTTTATACAAATCACAAGTTTTTAATTTTTAAATTTTTTCTTTTGGATAAAATGAGTAGCTTAAGGAAGAGAGACGATTCTCAAATAATTAAATCATTAAACATGCCAAATTTTTTTTTTTTTTTTTTTTGGGGTGTAATATATAGTTTAGGTGAAGACTGTATTGGCAATTTTTAGATTTAACTCTATTTGTGTTTTTTAACGTTGTCAGTAACTATTTTTACACGGTTTATCATATCTATAGATTGAAAACTGATCTACTTAACTAAATATCAAACTAGCCGTTGTGGCTCTAACATTACTAACAGAATCTACAAATAACAAAACGCCCGTCGCTTTGTCAAATAATCGCAGTAACTTAAAACAAAACGCTGTTGTGCCACAGGTCTATTATTTATTGCAGCAGCGGACTGTAGAGCTCGAGGACCACTTGAAAAGGTACCAGTTTCTGTTCCTATTATACAGTGGAAATGGAATGGTCATTCACACCCATGTTTTGGCCTTTTTAGCTAAACCCATCTTCTGTTTTCAATTTGTTTATTCGTTTCAAAGCCAGATTCAGCTTATATTATGTAATTGCTTGGCAATGGAATCAAAGTGGCAGTCACATGCAAGCATGCACATCCAGACAGTCTCGTTTGCAGTGTGGTCAACAAATTATTGTTTAAACAATGTAGATAGGGGAGCAAGTGGGAAAACAATGACAGAAAATTATTTAACAATGTAAAAGCAAAAGGAAGATAATCTAAGGAAGAAGCTGGGATGGGCCCTGTTAATAATACACTAGTGTGAAATCGTGTACAAAACACAATTTCAGTCAAGACACCATTTCACTATTTCAAAATTAGAACTGAAATTTCGCCTCCTCGTGTACTGTGTATGGTTGTGTGCATTGAGCTTGTCAGCAACACAAACATGAATTTGTAAAATTGTCTCAGAATCATTTTGGCTATAGAGTTTTCAAACGAATCCAGAATTCCACCCAGGCTAAAAGTATCTTTGACTAGCACATCTGCCATAACATTTACAGAACCTAAACAGTTTCATAGGATACCCCTTTGTTGACATGCAAAAAAATTGGAACCATATGTATATACTTGAATGTCTATAAAGGTATATTATCAATTTACTATGAGATATAATAAATCAGGCTAAAATGACAAAACAATAAGGAAAATGTGACAAAACTTAAATTGTAGGCATAATGCATCAAAACGACAATAACAAGTAAAGCAGGGTTTACAAATCTAAGCATACTACACCTTATCCCATTTTCAATCTTGTTAAATACTTGCTTGCCTGCTTGGGTATAGTTACTATAAAGATGAACATGTGAAATGATCATGGGTGGTTGGCCTTGGTCATGATCCGAAATGGGCCTGGAAGATTTCAAGAACATCAAGAGCCAAAGAACAATAATCATATGTCAAACACTTACATAATTAAAGAGCGGTTATAAAATGAGTATTAAAGTATTAATATCACAAATTAATGAGGTAATTATATTACAGATGAAGGAGACAATGCATGTGATAGGCTATAGCACTCTTTCCATTCAAACTTGACATTATATATATATATATTAAATGTCTGGGGTGGAAAAAATAGAATAGGGACAAAAAAAAAAGTCTAGCTAAGAAAATGCAAAGGAAAAAGATATGTCTTTTTAAGATGAGATTTGGCAGCAAAAACTTCCAATTTTGATGTTTACTCACTTTTAATCACATTATTTCTTCTGCTTTTAAAACACCAACAAAAGCATTTTCTTGCCATTCTTTGTTGTCAAATCGCTAGGGGGTGTTTGGTTTGTGTTTTCAAACAACAATTTTCAGTTTTTAAACAATATTATACGTATTTTCACACACTTTTTCACCCACACGTATTTCTATAAATGTTTTCAAACAACAATTTTCAGTTTTTAAACACATGTACCAAACAGGCCTAAGAATCTCATTGACAACTTTAGTCAAACATGTGGTGGGCAATTTATTAATAAATGTACTGTAAAAGAAAAAGAAAATGCAGCAACCAACAGAACTTGAAATAAGAGGAAAGGCAGGAGAGATTGTGCAGAATAACGGTAGAAAGGGGTTGTATATAGTTAGTTAGGCAACGTTTGAAACAATAAAGGAAAGTAGCATCTCGAGTTTTAGAAACTCGAGATCCATACTAAAACTCGAGTCCCAAAGACTCGCTTTGCAAGTGTTTGGGGACTGAAAATGCCACCTAGATCTCGAGTCTTTAAGACTCGAGTTCCATGCAAAAAAAATTTCCCCTATAGTGGCATTTTTAAGCCTTACAGTGATGTTTTAAAGCCTTATAGTGGCGTTTTCCTGCAAAAAAAATTTTATAAGTGATCACCCCATACCAGGTTTAGGGAGCCCTATAGTGGCGTTTTTAAGCCCTATAGTGATGTTTTAAAGCCCTATAGCAGCGTTTTTCTGCAATTTATGGAACTCGAGTCTTTGAAACTCGATTTCCATGTGGATTTTTTTCCAAATCAGACTTATCCTCTTACAAATCGAGTTTTATCTTGGAACTCGAGTTTTAGACACTCGAGATGCTAGTTTTCAGTATTGTTTTGAAACGTGACAACTAACTAAATTTTTTGATATTTATTGTTATTTGGAAAGGGTGTTCGGAAAGGCAGTGACTTACTGGTAATAAAAAGAAAAAAAAGTTTATTAGATTCGTCCCAATCGTCACTATATTTCCACCAATCGTCACTAGATTCATCCCAATCGTCACCAGATTCGTCCCAATCGCTTAACTCCTCATCACAGTCCTTGTACTCACTTGACTCCTCAGAATCAGAGTTACCATGGGTTTCCGTGTGCCTTTTAATCCTTTTTGGGTTTGGTATGTCATTAGAGCTTCCTTCTCCACTGGGTCCAGCCCCGTCACAATTATCACAACTGCACTTGACTTTGCGACACTCCAAGCCATCATAAGGAGTGATGCTGCTGTTGCTATACTGGGCCATTGTTTGGTCAAGATCTTCTATGTCTTTCTTATATATCATACGGATCCTGCATTTTTTTACCTTGCCGCCATAGGTTCGAATTTTAATTCCAATCTGACTGAATCCATTCGCATCACCTTCCCACAATATTTTTTTTAATTTCTTTTTCAAGAATTGAGGAGTCACATAGACTAGCCAAAGGTGATCTGATAAAACCTTTTTAGATGAGCTACAGTCACCAATAGACATTCTTTTTCCATTGGCTGTCAACAAACATTCAAGATCGGGAGAAGTATCATGCGAACAAAACACAACGCAAATAGCAATTCCCATCCACTGATTACACAAATGAGACGGTTGTTTTATATTCACTTTAGCGCCCATGCTTTGGTGGCTAAACCACTCCGAAATTTCACTTCCGGGAATAATAATCTCATTTTTCTTATATGGATAAGACTCGATATTTTGGACTGAGAGCGGGAGAGAGAGGGAGAGAAAGAGACTTTTAAGGGACTTTTCTATACCTGAGATAAATCTGTCTATTAAGCTTTGAATTTCAGCCAATTTAAAGCAATTATGAAGACGGAGAGATAGTTCCAATGAATCGTTTGGTTTTAATTGATCTTCTAACATTTCCAGTGAGATACAACCTTCTGCCTCAACGAATACAATATTCAATGGAAGCTTTGGCAATGATCGAAAACTTGTGCAATTATTCAACTTCATACATCTCAAATTCGAAAGTCGAATGATGCTTCCCGGAAGGCAAACAAAATCATTTCCGCTTAGATCCAAAGATATTAAAGAGAAATTGAGATTGTAGTCACTTAAGTCCAATTGGTGCAAAGAAGACGCACTTGATAGAGAAGACAATAGCAAGTCGGTGGGACCTTTCTTATTAGATGATGTTGATGATAACCCCTTACATCCTCTGAAATCTAGCGTTTTAAGATTTTTTAAGAGACCAATGGAAGAAGGGACCTTTCTTATAGCAGTTTCGTCCAATGTCAACCACTCTAGACTTTCAGCATTCTCTAGGTTCTCTGGCAGTCTATCCAGTTTTGTGCATCCGTCAAGAGTGATGAATTTAATCAACTTTAAATTAAAAATGGCATTAGGTAAAAGCTCAAGATTTTTGCAATAGCTTAAACCCAAATAATCAAGGGCAGTCAAATGCTCAATTGACGTGGGTAGTTTGGTAATTGCAGAACCATTCAATAAAAGTTCGCGTACACGTTTCATGTTTCTCCCGAATTCTGGAATCTGTTTCATTTTTGAGCACCGACAAAGATTGAGTTCCGTAAGACACTCCATTTCAAACTTGCTTGGAAGACTTATGAGGTTCTTGCAGCTTTCTAAATTAAGAATAGTAAGCTTTTTATGAATTCCAATTGATGGGTGAATCCTAGATAAATTTATACAACCTTCAAGATCCAAAGTCTCAAGATTTGGGACTTCAATGATGTCTGGGACTTCAATAAGTTTTGGAGATTCTGTCATCTTGATAAATTTCAAATTCTCAAAACCCTGTTAAAAGCCAAAACAAAAAAAGAAAAAAAGAGAAACAATTAGCTTCTACAAACAAACTTATTTAAAAAAAGTTGTATAAGGGTATCAATTACCTTTGACGGGAAACTTGACAGCAACAATTTTGAAGGGTACCCTCTCCAATCAAGAACTCTTAAGCTATTAGGAAGATGTTTGAGATCATGCATAAGTTGAACACCACAAATTTTAAGCAATTTTAGATCTCCCATCTTAGAAAAGGCTTCTGGATTCCAATCTACCTTTTTTGGTACATCCAACTCTAGCACAATGCCTTGAGTTGCTTCCGTTCCCTAATAATAAGAATAAGAGGGATTAGTATAAAATGTACGATTACTAGACTATTATATAATTTAAACTTCATTATTCATTATTTTTTAAAAAAAAAAAAAAAAAAAAAACCTATGTTGAATAATATAATAAAATGTATGCTTAGTTTCTCTAAATAAGCCCTTACCATATTTTTTGTCAACACATTGTCAATATCTTTAAACGACCACAATATACGCCATTTCCTGGGTTCTTTAGGGCACTGTTGATGAACTATATCTCGACCCATTTCTTGTAGTAAATCATGCATCCACAATTTATTTTCATGCAATTTAACTAGGGATTTATCAATGAGAACTCTAAATCCACTTGTAGGACAAAGCCCAAGATAGTCTAGTATTTTTATGACCTTATCTTGATTCTTGTGATTAAAAAAGCATGCAATAAATAAGAAAATATCATCATCTGGTGGTTGTAGTTCATCAAAACTTATTCGAAGCACATTGAGAATTCTTCTTTCACCAAATTTGGTGAGCCTATCCAGTCCACTTTTCCATTCATCAATGCTTTTTCTGAACAAGAAAGAACCCAAAACTTCAAGGGCCAAAGGAAGCCCCTTAGAATAATCTACAAAAGCTTGAGATAGCTTTCCATAATCTTGAGGTGGATGGTCCATTTTCAAAGCTTTCAAACTAAAAAGTTGAAGAGCTTCCTCATGATTCAAGACTTCAGCCTCATATATTTCATTTACTTCATGCAACACCAAGAAATGCTTATCTCTTGTTGTTATAATAACCCTACTACCTGAACCAAACCAGCAATGCTCCCTTGCTAATGTCTCCAATTGGTCTAATTCAGTTACATCATCAAGAACAAGAAGAATCTTTTTGTTATGTAACATTTTCTTCATCATGAGAACTCCCTCACCAACATCTTGAAAATTCAAATTTTTGAGCATCAAAAGTTTTTTTTGTAACTTACATAAACCACATTTTTTAGATTCTTCCCTAACATTAGCAATAAAACAGCAAGCATCAAATTTATTGGAAACCATTCCATAAACAGCTCTTGCAAGAGTTGTCTTACCCATTCCTCCTGTCCCCCAAATCCCTATAATGCGAACATCATCATTTGACTCTATAGCTAAGTGTGACTTCAATTTCTCAACTCGGGATTCTATTCCTTTAGTCCCATGGGTGCTGAGAATGTATTACTCAATTTATTCAATATCACTTTCACAATGTCTTGGATACATTCTGCCTCAGACCTACAAAGAAGAGAAAATAATTGTGAATCTGAATCTATGGCAATAAGTTTAGGAGGTTAAAACTGAAATTGAGACAAATAAATGTAATTGAATGCCTCTTTTTTATTTTATATATATTTTTTATAATAATGTAATTGAATGCCTCAAGCCAAAATCCAAAGAACTACCCATATAAGTGTTGGAAAAGGGAAACTATCTTACATTTTTTTTATTATACAATTATGGACCGTTCCTTGAATCCTTTCTTAATTTTCTTAAATAATTGTGGTGACTTCCAAGATTTTACATCTTCAAACTTTAACATGTTTTACCTTTTTATGTTTAATTTCATATGAAACGTTTCCCTAATTACCAAGATCTGGGGCTTTCAAACTAGAGTTCTAATTTACAGGGAGTAAGGAAGAAGAAGAAAATCTATGAAAGAAAATGAGCAGCTGCAAAATATTCCATTGAGGAAATTCAATGTCATCATCCAACTCCATTGCTTACGGTAGCAATGGTCATTAATAAGTCTACTAAATCTTTATAAAAAATAAAATAACCGACTTATAGCCTTGTTGACCATTGAACAATAGAATCTAATAGTGGTTTTTTTAAAGGGAAATGTTAATAAATGCCCTTAAGGCAATGACTAATAATCCATTTAAACTAACAACAGTATTGTCAAAATATTAATCTAATAAGGAGTTATGAAGTGATGTAACATTCAAAAAGGTTACACTAGGGTAACTCTATATTTTCCTCAAAAAAGAAAAAAGGTGTAACTCTATATATAACTTTTCATTAAAAGAGTAATTTGACAAAATAACATTTGGATCATATTTCCCCCTAAAAAAATCATTTGGATTATATTTCACAATAAAAAGGATTATATTATTTCTTTATACCCTCCATATTTGATGAATATTAAGACGATTGAAAATCAGTAACTATCTCATCATAAATTTTTAAATTTTAAATTTTTTATTTTTTAAACTTAAAAACTATATTGTAGATCAAATAGAAAACAACATGTGAGTAACACAAAATTTGATGTGTTTATTTAGAGCAACAAATATATGTAATTTATCAAATAATAATTTATAGAGGTATTATGAAATCAACAAAGAGTTATATCATGTGTATCATGATCCCCACTCTAGTGGTTGCACTCTTTTTGCACCAAGTGGCTAGCATTTATTAAAGAGTGCTATAAACTACATAGTCTCCCTAAATTAAACCCTAAAATTTTAAAATTTGTAACTAAAAGTCTAAAATCATTAACTTTTTTTAATTATTTCAATTTGTGCCATCAATAAGCTAAAATTAACTAAAAATAATAGAAATTGACATAAGTTATGACTCATGCCTATCTAAAAAAATCATTCCACGTGAAATTATAAGATATTTGGTACAATATATGAGAGTTTTAGAATTATATAATAACTAGTCGCTGACCCATGCGATGTATGGGATAATTAAATAAAAATTAAAAATATTTTTTTGAGCAAAAATTTAAAATATTTATTTTGCTTAAAGATCTATGATTTGGCTTAAAAAAAGGTATGACTTGAAAATGATTAAAAATGAATGGAAATAAGTAATTTTGTCTAAAATAAAGGTTTAGAAAATTCTTTATCTTTCATATCATTGGTCCATATATCGCATACCGGCATGGCTCACAACATCTTAGCTATTTTATGGTGCCTATAAGAGTTTTCCTTTTACAAAGCCATAAATGATGAAGTTTCATACAAGTCAACATTTCCAATAAATTTTAAAAAAAAAAATTTAAGTTCAAAAGTTTTTTGATTGTAATTTTTTAAAATCATAAATAGACTTCAAAATGATCACATCATTGATACCATATCATAATGATTGCAAATAACAATATTATTGTTCATGATTAATAGATGAACAATTGAAACTGTGAATTAACACTTCAAACGCCAAGTTTAAGCTACAATAAAACATATACAAAAGACTCCAAATATTGAAACATACTTCTTCTAATTTAATCAAAACCAAAGTTTCAAAGATAATTCCAATTCAATTATGCCCAACAGTCTCCAAAAGCCTCTACCACCTAATATATATAGTCAATTTTCTAACAACAATCTCCAAAAGCCTCTACCACCTAATGTATATAGTCAATTTTCTAACGACAAATACATACACATGAATGTAAAAAATTTCAAAAATATTTACTTTAGCTTTTATTCAAAAACAACATTCTATAAAAGCCTCTGCCTAATATAGTCAATTTTCTAATTTTTTTTTCCCAGATTGTGCGTGTTGATTGCTTAAAATTACACTATTATCTTAGTCTTGGTAGGCAATATCACATCAATTTCATGAGTTTGAAATATTTCTAAAAAATATATTCATTACGTGTATTTTTCTCTTATAGGAGATTAAAACCATTCAGACTTGCTATCAAGAGAATCCATTGGTCAAGATCAATTGGAGCATGGTTTTTGAAGCATTAAATAAGTCAAAAACATGTGAAAATAAAAAAGGGAAGAGAGAAATTTGTCCAAGCAAAAATTGGAAAAATCCTGATATGAAAATATCCTGCACTATTTCAGTATTTTTGCCATAACTTCTTGTACAAATATTCGATTGACCTGATTCTTATGGCCACAGAAAGAAGACTTGAAGATCTACAACTTTGTAGTTTACCAGAAATTCCATAAAAATCGTTTTGAAGGTCAAAAGTGGGCTGGAAGATGACAGTAGATAAAATTCCGGATATCGAAGGATTCCCATCTTAAATTTGAGGGATTTTTTTCTTTTTCTTTTGGAGGAGGCTGAGGTTATAGTAGAGGGAAAACCTTAGAACGTTTTTGATCTTTTGTTTTATTGTTTAGCATTGTTTTTTATGGATTTCTTTTGCATAACTATGTGTGGCTAAATCTCTAGCTAGGGTTAGAGGTGAAATCCAATATTTTTATCATGTGTTTTTGGGATTATTTACATGCTTTTGAATTTTGAGATTTATTTACTATTTGGAATCATTGCATGTTGATAAGTTTTTAAGATTTAATATGATTTATATTGAATTCTTAATTTTAGAATAAAATGTGGGACCGCATCATAAATATTCATCCAAGTGAGTTAGTAAGTACAAAAACCAAAGAGTCTAGAATAAATGAATCGTTAAAAAAAAAAAAAAGTACTTCACAATAATTTTTTTTAAAAATGGACAATTTACATTTTATACCTAATAATATCCTTACAAAAATTTTTTAAAGAGTTAACAAAATATAAAAATTACTATCAATAATATTTAAATTATATATATAGGAATTATATTATGCATCTTATTTTATATCTTTAAATGTATTCATCCATATGCATGGGGCTATAAGTTAGTTTTAAAATAAATGGTTGAATGTATAAGGGTATTTTGGAATTTTTAATGAAAAATTTATTAAATTTAATTTCATCCTCTCTGATTCCTCCCCTATTTTGGTGGAAATGAAGATTTGAGGTTTTGACTTTTAAGGGAATAGATAAAATTGGAATCAAATGCTTTTTACCTTGAAGATTGTCTCCCGTGAGAGCTTTTTATATAGTTGGTTACTGCACATCTATGAACAAGCTTAGGTTCATAATGAAGATAATTTAAGCAAATTACCAAAAACATAACTGATGCTATGGATCAATCAATTATGTACAATGTTGATGATATTTGGATATATCAAGAACTCAGTTGAATGATTTGGTCAATGATTTGCATATCCACATTAATTACTCATAAAAGTACGTTATGATCAAGCTCCTAATGTTTGACATTTGAACATTCACTAATTGAGATTTGATTCTAAAGTTTGTTGTATTATGAGAATTACAGTAACAATGTCAAACATGCTAATACAAATGGTTTTAATAACTTTTATAATTGCTATCCTACATTAAAATAATAAAAATTTCAAAGAAAAAGAAACAAGGATAGAAAAATCAGCTGAACTCTTAAACAGATAAAGTGCATTTTCTTTGGTTGAAGGTTATTACAAAACCATAGAAAATCTTCTATGAGGAAGCTAGATGCTATGACTTTCCAGACTAATCACTCTAATTGTGATCTATACATGAGTTCACATATATAATATTTAAATACATAATAATTAATTCCAATTATAAGGTTTGCAGTGGCATGCATATAGGCAACAAGAGTGCAGATTTTACCCTGCAATCTATTAGATCAAGTGAAAATCAGAAGCATACATGCATGCACTTGTCTTCTCTCTTGGCCACGTGACAGTTTCTCCTCGTGAACAAGTCCAACAATCCTACATCAATGGGGCAACCAACACAAATCACTGAACCAAAATTACCCTAATCATTGTTTATTTTATAAAACTATTTTTTCTTTTTCCTTTTTTTGGGATTAAAAGAGTAGCTTCAAGAATGGGGATGATTCTTTTACAAATTGAACCAATCCATAAGATTTAATAATACGCATATTAAATTAACTAGGTGTACTACTATGTGTTTTTTGATCAAGGAAACAGACCAGATGAGAGCTGGAATAAGTGCCAATAATGAAGCTAAAGCACAACTAGCAAAATTATATTTTTAAGTTAAACTTAATTAAGTAAAAGTGTCCAAAGGAAGGAAAAAAAATATAGTGCAGCAATCAGCAAAACTTTTAACAGTGACTTGTGGGTAGTCAAGAGAAAAAATTGATTAAGAAAAAAGAACAAGAAGTTCAACAATCTTTAATGATTCTTTTGTTGTAATAAGTGCCAATAACGAAGATAAGCTGCAGCTAGCAATATACTATTTAGAATTTAAAATTAAATCAAACATAAGTTCAAGCATATGCCAAAGGAAAGGAAAAAAGATGATGCAGCAACCAACAAAACAAAGAGTAAGAAGAAAGACAATGACTTAGAGGTAATCAATTTTTGTACGAGTGAAGTAAGGGGCAAATTCTCTGTGCAACGGTTTTTCAAATCTTGATTTTGTACCACACTTTTGCTTGACACATTCATTTTTGGAGAAGCAGAATTCTGCAGACTTCAGCTTCAACTTCAGCACATGCCTCCCTCCACTCACTAACTCAATACCAATAAAACCCCCAAAATACAAGATACAATGAAATTGAAAGATTTAAATACATCGAAATTTGACATGGAATCAGTCAACGCTCTAAGATCCTAAGACAAACAAAATGGTACTTAATGCTTTTAGCTATGAAGATTGTCTCCTGTGAGAGCATCTTAAATAGTTGGTGGTTTCACATCTATTAACATATAGGTACAAGCATCATAGGTTTCTAATGAAGATAGTTTAATCAGATTAGAGGAAATTTTGCATTTCCAAATTAATTTCTCATAAAAGTAAGTTATGATCAAGCTCCTCATAGTTTGAATTTAGGAACATTCACTAACTACGACGTGATTCTAAAGTTTGTTGCATTGTGACAATTACAATAACAATGTCCACAAAGTTTCTAACAATAAACAATATTTTAGTAACATTAAAAACTGTTGTCCTAGTTTAAAATAATAAAAATTTCCAATTTATTCAATTCTCAGAAAGTGTGATTTTTTTTTTTTTTTTTTTTTACTCTTTCATTGATATTTAAATATTAAAAAAAAAATCAACTTATATTGAGCTGGCCCTACTCATTAGTTCCAAAATTTTTGGGAGAAACTTAATTCTTGTTGTTAGATGAATTATAAACAAGAGTAAGCTTTTTGTGGGCTCCCATTGATTGGTGAACTGTATGTAAATTTAGACAACCTTCCATAACTAATTTCTCAAGATTTGGGACTTTGTTGAGGTCAGGGGTTTTGATCAGATTTTGGGATTCGTTCAAATGGATGAATTTCAACTTGTCAAAACACTGTTAGATGGGAAAAAAATCAAAGTAAAAAAGTTAGCTTCTACAAACCTTATAAGTTCTAAAGATTTAAAAAGGAAGTTATATATGGTACTTAAGTCACAATCTTACCTTTGTTCCTGTCCAAAATTGTTCAATGTTGTTACAGCACATATGAAGTCCAAAAAGCTCATTTGGAAGGAGATCTGACGGCAAAAATTTCGAAGTATACCCACTCCAATCCAAAAACTTTAAGCTAGGGGGAAGATGTTGGGGGTAATGTAGAAGATGAACATTATGAATTCCAAGTAATTTAAGATTACGCATTTTTGAAAAAGCTTCAGATTTCCAATGTGCCTCTCTCGATTCAGGCAACTTTAGGACTATGCCTTAAACTGCTTCTATTTCCTAGAAATAAGAAAAAGGGATTTGTGAATTGAAAGCTAGAACTAATATATTTTAAATTGAATTGAATAATATAATAGGGTTTATACTAAGTTCTTTAAATGACCTCTTACCGTATTTTTTGTAAGCACATTGTCAATGTCCTTATACAACCACATTCTACTACACTTCCAAGGCTCTTTACGACACATGAACAAACAACCATCATATGAAAATGATAGACAGAGATTGATATCAAAACTGAATTCCATTGATGCTATAGCCTTAAAGTTCAATTTAAAATAATTAAATTCAAATTTAAACAACATCATAACATCAATATCAGTTTTCATCAAATCATAGTTTCATCAACCATGCAGAAAATTAAATATATATAATCTTCTAACATCATGAAACTATTATCTCTAATTCTAAAACACACAAAACATGTTATACAGATTCGAAATTGAAGACCGCTCTGATACCATTTGATGGAAAAATACATGTTTGTATCGCATACAAAACATACGCAGCGGAAAATTAATGAATCTACTTCATTCGCAATTGATAAAATATACTATGTAAGTTTCAAAATATAGAATAAAGATAGTGTACCTTAGTGCGGTGAAATTCAAAACCAAAAATCAGAAGTTCTTGAGAACACTTTTAATTTTCACTCCAATTCCACTTGTGCCCAAGATGTGTAGTCTCTCAATCAGTTTTTATGAATGTTGTTTAAGGGAGAATTAGAGAGTGTCCAACACTCACATACAAACTATTTCATATATATATATATATATATATAATTATATATGTTTCTCTCTTAATAACTGATTATCTAATTAGGCTAGCTATTAGGCCTTTCCAATTGGGCTTTAGTATGTGGCTTGGAGTGGGACACAAAATGAACAAATAAGACACTAGCTCCAATGGCCTTGGGCTTTTTTGTCAACTCTTGACAAGTCCAAAGTTACCATTAATTATATTTAATACCACTATATAAATATAATTGCACTCTAAGCCTTATTAATAAATTATATCCCAAGACTTTATTGTACATGCAACCCCTTCATAAAATATTCGTAGTAATATAAACTCATTAATGTAAACTGCCACTTTGTAGATTACTACATCTTAATCCTTGAGTACCCAGTTTAACCATTTATGTTATTCATTATATATTTATGAAATCCAATTCCATAAATATATATACTTTAGTAATTTCTTACTAAAGTGGTTAGGCCTAACACTCTGAATAACTGTACCCATTAAACTTATTTCAAGGGAATATTTTATATCGCCGTTAAAAGACTATGAATTCCATCTTGAGAATATATGTTCCATCAACACTAAATGTGGCTGCCCAACATACTGAGGTTTTGACTGTATCTTTAGATCTCACTGCTAATATATCAAAACAACTTACACTTCATGATCAGGTCCATTATTCTCTCAGGATTAAGAGCTCATGTAAATAGAAGTCGTGAGATTTATTATTCATTTGACAGTCATTAGGAGAATAATAAATCTCACAGCGGTCCAGTTCAATATGTCTTAACTCTTAAAACATATCAACTAGAAGTCTCCACTTCCATGATCAAGACAAATCATCTTAGTTGATATGTTATAGTTTTCGCAAATAAAATGCCCAATTTCATCACCGACTACGAACTAAAATTCTAAGTTTACAAAGAACTTGTGACTTATATCTTCTGTGACTAAATCACATACTATGCATCTCATGGACTAAATGATAATGTCCGAATATTCATATTACCATTATTTTAGATAATAATAAAACAACTTTATCTTTAACAATATTAAGTCATACATCATGTCATACATAATGTTATATATAATATCATACATAGTATCATACAATAGGATTTAAGAGCATTAATCCTAACAGTAACAATATAAACAAATTCGACATAAAATTCATTGAAATTTTATTCCTAACGTGAGTCTTTTTTTTTTTTTTTTCAACGCGAGTCTCTTCTTTTTCTTTTTTCTTTTTTCTTTTTTTGAGTCCTATTAGAATTTTTGTTTTTATATAAATTATCAACGTTTGAGTTTGAGTTGGACTTTAAAAAAATGAAAATGATGAGTTTGAGTTTAAGTTGGACTTGTTAGAGAGATAGAGTTTCACTCCTTATTAAGTTTTTTTTTTTTTTTTTTTAATGAAAATGATGAGTTTGAGTTTAAGTTGGACTTGTTAGAGAGATAGATTTTCACTCCTTATTAAGTTTGGACTAAACAAAAATAATTTTATTTAAATATTGTGCTGATGTGGAAAATTGTGAGAGCTTAATCTGTTTTGATTCCTTTTGTAATTATTAAGGATTTTTTACTTAAAAATATAAGTAAAGTCATTTGTTAAATCCTCTGTCTCACACATTCATCTTCAAAATTCTAGATGAAGAATGATTCCTACTATATCATTCTCTTTTATTTCTTTAAAGTTGGACTTGCAATAACATCTAGATGGATCTATGATTTATTTTATTTATTTATTTAGTTCTTAATTGAAGTCACACATTAAAATTTATATGATATACAAAAAACCAAGGTCGTTTAGGATTGTCATTATCGTATGATCCTACCGATCCTGAACAATCACAAAGATCCTTGAAAGATCCAAATAGTTTTGGGCAAGTGGGATCGTAGGATCGTATGATCCAGATCGGGATTATGACAACCATGGAAAGAAGCCACTGATCCCACGGCTTCCACTATAGCTTCCATTGGATTAGGATGCTCATGCTACAAATACACCTTGAAACTTACAAATCAATAAAACCCATTATAGAACAAAACCATCCAACTAAACATATACACAGAAAAAACTAAGAATACAAAAAATATAACCTATGACAAAGAGAGCATGGTCCGAATGAGGAGTTTGGGGGAGGCCAAGCAAAAATATTTATAATTTAAATTTTTTTTTAATTGATTTTATTCCCTATGATCTAATCTCAAGTTGTAGATATACTTGAAGATAAATATGAAAAAAAAAAAAAAAATTATTGATAATTTATACACACAAAAAAAAAATGCGAAACCGATTACTGAAGATAAGAACCTAAATTACTGCAAAATTTGATTTCTAGATAATTCATAAAGTGAAGAGGAAAGATAAAAAAGAAAGGGAAGTTGATATTAACAATTAAGGGAAAAAAATAATAAGTTAAACTTAATAAATTATAGGAGAAGAAGATAGAAAAAAAACTATTATATCTATTTTTTTTATTCTAAAAAATATGAACAAATAAGTGAAATAACGTTGTTGTTTTTCTTGATTGTGTAGTAATATAATTTAAGTAAAACAATAGTAAAAAAATAAATTAATAATAAAAGGATAAGATGAAGAAATAACGTTGCTATTTTTCTTGACCGTGTAGTAATATAATTTAAGTAAAAAAATAGTAAAAAATAAATTAATAAAAAAAGGATAAGATGAAGAATTTGGATTGTAATTAAATTATGATTTTTATCAATTTAGAAATTATAGGAGAAGAAGATAAGAAAAAAAAAATTTATCTATTTTCTTAAAAATCTAAAAAAATTTCTGCATTTTGGTGAAGCCACTTAGCACAACCACGGCTTCTAAACCCAACTTTTTATTATTATTATTATTATTATTATTACTATTATTATTAGTATTATTATTATTATTATTATTATTATTATTATTATTATTATTATTATTATTATTATTGCTGGTGTTTGGAATTGAGCTAACTCCATTCTCGTCCATAGGGGTCGTCCATGGAAGGGATAACAGAAAACGAGCTACATCTTTACTCGTCCTTGAGATGCTCGTCCACATCTTTACTCGTCCTTGACACACACTCAGCTATAACAGGTTTTAGATGGGCTTGATACAGTAACTCTACACCTTTTGGATGACTTCTCGTCCTTCATTACTTATGATGAGCTCAACAACGATTACAGAAAATGGGATCAGAAATTATAACCTCCATGGCAGTTATGAGTATACTCCGGACTTACCGGAGTCCTTAAAGGTCGGAACAGTTATTAAATAAATAATTGTTCTTTATGAACCTATAAATACAAATCTTTGACAAAAAAAGAAGGGTAAGATTTTCTCCAAACACAATTTTCAGAAGTTTGGATTTTCCCTATTTCGGAATAAGAAAACTAACTTCACCATCGGAGGGTTTGTGATCGGCCAACCCCAGTCTCCTCTGATCTTTTGTTTATCTCTTTCAGGCCCTCAAGTTCACCAAAATCCGTGCCATCCAACTTATTAATTTTTCGAGTATTATCAGTTGGCGCCGTCTGTGGGGACAACACGTTGTTTTGCGATTTGTCCTACGACAAAAAGGTTGAATGGTTCAGACTAGATCAAGGGCTACCAGCCCAGGCCATCAAGAGAGTAGGGATGCTTCAAGTAATCCCCATCGCGACCGTCAATCAGCACCAGTCATGCAACCATCCTCTGTTCAACATATGCAGTCCATGGCGGCCGCCATGGCGGAGTTAACCCGTCAGAACCAGAAGTTGACCAGGGAGATTAATTTAAGAAGACAACGGGATGAAGAATACATTGAAGGGCAGGCCCAAAGCCAAGAAGGCATGGGGAATATGGAGCCCAAAAGCCAATCCAGGGGTACCACTTCGCGAAGGGTACCGCACTTAGAAAGGGAAATGGACCAAATGAGGAAGGTCATGGATGAGATGAGGGAAAATATGAAAAGGGCAAATCCGGTGGAGGACTTAGTTCATAGGACTGACTCCCCTTTCACGGCTTTCATCAACGGTCACCCTCTTCCTCCAAAGTTCAAGATGCCTTCTTTGGATTCGTATGATGGAACGCGTGACCTTTTTGACCATATCGCAACTTTCAAGACTACGATGCACCTTCAAGGGGTTCCAGATGAGATAATGTGCAGAGCTTTTCCAACCACCCTCAAAGGGCCTGCGTGAGTGTGGTTTAACAAAATACCCCCGAATTCAGTAAGTTCTTTCGAAGAGTTAAGCAAGTTGTTTGTTAATAACTTCATTGGGGGACAGAGACACAAGCGTTCCTCGTCCAGCCTGTTAACCATAGAACAGGGGGAGAATGAAAGTCTGCGGTCCTTTATCACTCGTTTCAATAGGGAAGCCCTGACGGTAGATGAAGTGGATGACAAGCTACTCTTGGCGGCCTTTCACAATGGGGTAAATTCTGATTTGTTCATCCACAAGCTTTATGAGAAGGAGTCTCAGTCCATGGCTGAACTCATCCATTCAGCCCAGAACTTTATGAATGCGGAAGACGCGATTATAGCTAAGAAGAGGAAGAGAGCTGGGAGAATGGAAGTGAACCCCATGCGCCACTCCGAGCAGGGCCTTCGTCCAAAAAAGGGACGGACGAAAGATAAAAAAGACCAAGATGGCAAAAAGGCTGGTCCACCAGCACGGAGTCAACAATACACACCACTGAACATGCCGCTCGAGCAAGTCCTTATTCAAATCAAGGACGATCCTTCCTTGAAATGGCCGGAGAAAATGAAGGGAGACCCCAATAAGCGCAATAGAAATAAGTATTGTCGCCTCCATAAAGACCATGGGCATGATACGGACGAGTGTTTTGATCTAAAGCAACAGATTGAGAACCTTATAAGGTAGGGAAAGTTAAGGAGTTTCCTTGGACGAGACCACAAGGACAAGAAATTGAAGGGTAAAGTAGAAGAGTCGTCACGACCACCGCTCGGAGAAATCAGAGTTATCATAGGGGGAAGTTCAACAGGCCAGTCGTCCAAGTCTAAGAAGGCATACCTGAAGGTAGTGCAGAGAGTCCAAATCTCTGGACGGGCACCCAGAGCAAGGACCATGGACGAGCAAGCAATCACATTCACGAAGGAGGACGCTGAAAGAATTCACCATCCTCACGACGATGCTATCATCATTACCTTGCTTATTGCTGACTACACGACTAGAAGGGTGCTGATGAATAACGGAAGCTCGGCGGACATTTTGTATTTTCCAACTTTTCAGCAGATGAGGCTAGGACGAGACCGGCTTCGTCTAGTGGATTCCCCCCTGGTAAGATTCGGTGGAATGAAGGTGCAGCCTGTGAGTACTATTACATTACCAGTGGTAGTGGGGGCATATCCACAGCAAATCACCAAAGACGTGAATTTTCTTGTGGTAGACTGTTCATCCTCCTATAAAGCCATAATTGGAAGGCCAACTTTAAACAGTTGGAAGGCTGTTACATCTACCTACCACCTATCGGTCAAGTTTCCAACAGATTATGGAGTAGGACAAGTACAAGGAGACCAACTAGCAACAAGAGAATGTTACCTGGCCATGTTGGCCATGGACGAGCAAGTTTAGACCATGAATATTGAAGAAAAGAGAGTTGTGGTAGAACCCACCGAAATGTTAGAAGATATTTCCTTAGATGAGAACAACCCTGAGAGGTGTACCAGGATTGGGGCAGATCTAGAAGAAAAGATTAAGAAGGACCTCGACCAGTTTTTGAGGAAAATAATTGATGTATTTGCTTGGAGTCACTAGGATATGCCGGGTATAGATCCTAGTGTCATTACCCACTGTCTAAACGTATATCCTTCCTCCAAGCCAGTGCAACAAAAGAAAAGGGTGTTTGCTCCTGAGAGAGACAATGCTATTAAAGAAGAGGTACAGAAGTTAACCGTAGCGAAGTTTATTCGAGAGGTTTATTATCCAAACTGGTTGGCCAACATGGTAATGGTCAAGAAGGCAAACAGTAAGTGGAGAATGTGTTTGGACTTCACCGACCTAAACAAGGCCTGCCCCAAGGACAGTTACCCGTTGCCTCGCATCGACCAATTGGTAGATTCCACTGCAGGTCACAAGTTGCTTAGCTTTATGGACGCTTTCTCTGGATACAATCAGATAAGGATGGACGAGGCAGACCAAGAGAAAACATCCTTTGTCACCAGTCAAGGCTTGTTCTGTTATAAGGTGATTCCTTTCGGTTTGAAGAACGCAGGGGCAACATATCAGAGGTTGGTTAACCACATGTTTCATCCACAGATTGGGCGAAATGTAGAAGTCTACGTAAATGACATGCTAGTGAAGAGTCAGGACGAGAAAAAGCATCTGGACGACTTGCAGGAAACATTTGACACACTTAGGCAGTACAATATGAGGTTAAATCCCAACAAGTGTGCTTTTGGAATATCATCAGGGAAATTCCTGGGCTTTATGGTTTCACATAGGGGGATTGAAGTAAATCCAGACAAGATCCAAGCGATACTGAACATGGAACCTCCACAAAATATCAAAGAAGTCCAATCTCTTACCGGACGAGTTGCTGCCCTCAACAAGTTTGTCTCTAAAGCTACTGATAAATGTTTGCCATTTTTTAAGGTACTTAAAAAGGCATTTGAGTGGACGGACGAATGTCAAAAAGCCTTCCGGGACTTGAAAATCTACCTCGCTACGGCTCCTTTACTAAGTCCATCCGTGCTAGGAGAAGAGTTGTATTTGTACTTAGCAGTTACCCCACATGCCGTTAGTTCAACATTGATAAGGGAGGAAGGAAGAGTGCAGAAGCCTGTGTACTATACAAGCAGAGCACTAAGGGGAGCAGAAGGACGATACCCCCTCATAGAGAAGCTAGCTTTTGCATTGATAACGGCTTCCAGGAAGCTAAGGCACTACTTCCAAGCTCATGTAATCAATGTCATGACGGACTATCCGCTCAGGAAAGCCATGAACAAGTTGGAAGCCGCAGGACGACTGATCCAATAGGCTATTAAACTCAGTGAGTTTGATGTCAAGTACCAACCAAGGAATGCAATAAAGGCTCAAGCCCTGACAGATTTCATTGCGGAGTTCACACCAAGCTATGATGACTCAGAAGGGATAGAAGACAGTAGGAAATGGGTCGTCTACGTGGATGGCTCATCTACACAACATGCAGGAGGAATAGGAGTTGTTTTACAATCCCCGGAGGGAGATAAATTGAAGCACAAGGTTCGTCTGCAGTATCAAACAACCAACAATGAAGTTGAGTATGAAGCCCTTCTAAAAGGGCTGAAGTTGGCTAGGTCTGTGGAAGCAGAATCGATACTCGTCCTGGGAGACTCTCAGCTAGTCATGGGCCAAGTAAATGGGACGTGTGACGCCAAGGAAGAACAGATGAAGAAATACCTTAATAAGGTGGTACGCCTTGTGAAGAAGTTTAAGGAAGCTGATTTCGTTCAAATCCCAAGAGAAGAAAACATGGAAGCAGATACTTTTGCGAAGGAAGCCTCAGCGAGCAAAGCAATGGACGAGTTTGATGAAATTCAATACCTGCCCAACATAAACTTTCCAGAAGTACAGCAAATAAAAGGCAAAGAAAATTGGATGACTCTAATAGTATCATACTTGAAGGACGGAAAGCTTCTAGGAGGAAAAGACGAGGCTAGAAAGCTCAGAGTCAGATTGGCCAGGTACGTCCTCATGGACAAGGTACTATACAAAAGAGGTTTTTCGCAACCTTATCTCAGGTGTCTGGCTCCGGACGAGGCAAACTATATGTTAAGGGAGATTCATGAAGGAGCCTGTGGAAACCATTCAAGAGCCAGGACCCTCATCCACAAGGTCGTCCATGCAGGGTACTACTGGCCAACCATCCAAGCAGACGCCAAGGCTTACGTCAGGGTTTGTGATCAATGTCAACGATTTAGTAATATCCCTAAACAGCTGTCAGAGTATCTCACCCCTATGATGGCCCCGTGGCCATTTGTTCAATGGGGCCTAGATATCTTGGGTCCTTTCCCACTTGGAACCAGACAAATGAAATTCTTGGTGGTAGGGATAGACTATTTCACCAAATGGGTGGAAGCAGAACCATTAACGAGTATCACGCAACAGAATGTAAAGAACTTCGTCTGGAAGAACATCGTGTGCAGGTTTGGGGTGCCCAGAGTATTAGTGTCCGACAATGGACGACAATTTGACAATGCACTTTTTAAGGACTTCTGTGAACACTTTGGAATTCAAAATCATTATTTCTCACCCGCCCACCCCCAAGCAAACGGTCAAGTTGAAGTTGCAAACCGATCCTTGTTGAAAATCATCAAGACTCGGCTTGAGGGGTAAAGGGAGTATGGCCGGATGAGCTACCAGGTGTTTTATGGGCATATAGGACGATGGTGAGAACCCCTACAGGGGAAACTCCTTTCAAGCTAGCCTATGGAAGTGAAGCAGTTATACCTGCAGAAGTGCACATGGCAAACCACAAGGTGACGGTGTATCAAGACAAGGATAACGAGGAGCAACTCCATTTGAACCTCGATCTGATAGAAGAGGTAAGGATGGATGCAGAACAACGGACGACAAGGTACAAGAACCTCATGACTAGGCAACATGATGCGATGGTGAAGCCGAGGCGATTCAACATAGGAGACCTCGTCTTGAGAAAAGTTTCTTTGGCGACCAAGAACCCAGCTCATGGGAAATTAGGACCCAATTGGGAAGGACCCTACAGAGTTATCAACTGTAAAAGACAAGGATCCTACTATTTGGAGGCCCTAGACGGGAGGAAATTGGAGCATCCTTGGAACGTTAAACACCTGAGGAGGTATTACCAATAGAGTGATGACTTGGATGAGCGTTATCCTGGACGAGTCTGTTTATCTATATAAGGAGCTTGTTTATCTACGTATCTTTAGTATTATTTTATAGTATTATTTTATTGTTTTTATGATACGGTTATGGACGAAGTTATGGATTTGCCTGTATTTATTTAACTCCTTAGAAGGCACAGGCTCATGAGCATGTGTCTCGTCTGTGAAACAATATTTATGCTATGTACATAATGTTGTGTGAATTCGTGACTTTCATACTACTTTTGTTCAAATCAACCCATAAGAAGGCTGAAAAGCCCAAGACGAGAAAATTCTCTGGACACGGAGATGTAACGTCAATAAGCTTTCCTAAGGGCAAAGCAAAGCCGAGCAAGGCATCCTCGTCCAAGTAAAGGACGAGGTAAAACCTTAACTTCCCTGAGCAAAACACATTAAGTTCAAAGGATGTTCGTCTGTATAATGGATGAGGTAAAGCGAAATGCATGTCTAACCCCATGTCCAACCCATGGACGAGGAAATGCATAAGCAAGTGTTTAACTTATTGATTAAAACGCTTACTAAAATAATCCAATTTATGGACGAATGAAAAGTTGTGTCTTATCTTCATTAAAGGTGAAAACCAGCTAAGTTTAAGGACGAGTAATGATGATAATCACCATTTCACAAAGACGAATTATACTTATGAAATTCAAAGTATGATAAAAAATTTATACGTATATACTTAAACAAGAAGGAATTACTTCTATGGACGAGTAAAAATTTGAAACAATATAACATCAAAAAGAACTCGTCCATACAATAATAAAAAACAAAATTAAGTAATTGTTTAAGGCCGGACAACCAACGTCCAAACACCCTGATGAAAACAACTGTTCAATAGCTCGTCCTAAAACCATAGACGAGCTTAATGTACTTGCGTTACACTAAATAGTCCAAAACAGGAACTAAATAAAAAAGAAAATATAGATCAAAGTATTAAAAGCTCGTCTTCAAGCAGGAGGGGCGTTGATGTTTTGGTCGTCCTGGCGTGGTTGAGTAGAAGCGTCGTCCTCAACATTAACGTCCTCGGAGCTGGTTTGGAGGAGAGAACTAGTAGCAACATTTAGGTTAAGCTTAATGGAGCTAAAGTCCACTTCAGGGAAATTTTCCTTAGCATCCATTCTAAAATCCTCAAAACCTGCTGCATAATTGGCATCCAGAAGATCAGTATATTGCTTGGACGCCTTGAATTCAGTCACTGCATCTTCTTTTGCCTTGGAAAGAAGAGTACTCAGCTCGTTGTTCTTTTTCTGTAAATGATCAAGACGAGTATCTTTTTCCAATATATCAATTTTCAACTCCTCAATCAAATTTAGTAGCTCCTTTGCTTTCTCCTTAGCCTTGGAAGCTGCCTTTGCCCACTTCTTAGATTCTTCTTTCACCTCCTGAATCCTCCTCTCCAGTAAGATCCTCGTCTTATCCAAATCAGTTGCTTGCCTGGACGCAGCGATGAACTTGGACATAGCCTATGAGTCAAAGTTTTGTTAGAACAAAAATACTTGTCTACCTTGCTAACAAGACAAGATATATATACATAGAACTAAAAGGGGAAAAGAAAAAGCTTGCAAACCTTGAAAAGGTCATGAACGCCAGAATTTTCAAAGTCCTTCAAAGACATGTTGTAGCATGCCGTCACATCCGCGTCTGTCACAGCCGTCCCAAACCTCTCCCAGGCTAGATCCTCGTTCCCAATAAGGTTTTGAGGTACCTGTTGGGAAGGCTAAGACGAGGAAGGCGTCTTGATTGTGGACGAGACATGTATAAGAGGATCCTTGAGCTCTGGATCATCAAGGATCTGAACATCCACAAGCTCATGCATAGAGACGAACGGAGTGGACTGGACGACCTATGTCTTTTTCTCCCTGCGCCTGTTTGGGAGGTTCTTCAAGTCAACCCCTAATGACAAGTTCTTTCTTTTATCACCTACTACTGGACGAGGTTGAGACGCCACCTCCTACCCAGCTGCCTTGTCCGCCACTTCTTTACCCTTGTTTTCTTTCATTGTAGTCATTCCTGAAAAAGAAAGACGTCAATAAAAAATATATAAAAATAAATAAATAAATAAAAAGGAGAGAGGAAGGACGACAAGAAAACTTACGTCTACGGACGGTGAGCTCGTGTGCGATGGCCTCAACGGATGGTTCGGGACCTAAACCCCAAGTGGCAAGACGCTGGAGACTTACCAAAGAATGGAAAGTCCTGTCGGTGAATAGATGAGCCTTCTGTATTCGCTCAATGTAAAATCTGCTTAAATGAGGTCGTCTAACACCTATAAAAAATATATATTAGATAACTACTAACAAGAATAAATATAATAAATAACAAAGTAATGACCATAAGCATACCTTTAGGACGAAGGTTCCCTAACTCTCCTGTATATGGAGGAAATGGGTCTTGGTCAACCTCAGTAGGGCGTCCAGCCCAGAAACTCGAGACGAAGAAGAACTCCGTCTTCCAGTTCCTATCTGAGGTAACTAAGGACTCAATTAATCTGTAATCTTTCCCTCTGGCTGTAAATTGATAGAAGCCAAGGGATTGATTAATTTCGGAAGGTTTATAACAGTAGAGGAACTCGTCCACAGTGAGAGGACAATCCCCCTCAAACACCTCCCTCCACAAAACTTGCATAGAGACAACTAACCTCCATGCCTTGGGATTAAATTGACAGACACCTAAACCTAACCTAGTGAGTAGTTCTCTAGCAAAAACATTTAAAGGTAGCGTAAGTCCACCTAAAAGATAGGCTTCATAGATACCTATCCCAAAACGTGGTTGACAGCACCACTCCCCATGAACTGCTAACCTAGGATCAAGGTCATCTAGGATTTGATACCATTTCTTAAGTAAATCTAATTTCCTATCGTCCGTCTTTGAAGCTACTCCTATGGTACAGCTATACACTACCTCCTCCTCGTCCTGAACTGTGGACGAGGGAGCACTTGTGCCAACCTTGGATCCGGACTCAGCCCTCGTCTTAAGTCCTTCCTGGAGAACCTCTAAAGGAACCTCAGGAACACCAGACGTGTACTCGTCCGTGGTGTTCCCTCCACTACTACTATCACTATTACTACTATCACTAGAACCACTAAAACTACTAAGATCATGGTATTCGTCTATGGCCTTATCCACGCTATTGCTAGACGAGGAAAGGACGGTCTCAGACATTTTAAAGAAAACTTAAAATCTGAGAACGAGAACAAAAAATATACCTGAATCTAGATGGGAAGGAACTAAGGACGAGAGGACACTGCTAGACGAGGCACTAAGACGAAGAAGCTCAAAGAAGGAAATTTCAGAAATGTGAAGGGTAGTGGAGGAATTCCACTATTTATAGGCCATAAGTCTAGGTATCTGAAATGACGCAGCCAGTTAAAAAGTGACACGAGGCATGTTCCTCAAAAAAAAAAAATCGACGCAACTGGCCACCAATAAGGTTATGACATGTGGCACACTTATTGCTCGCATTAAAATTACTTCTCCTTAAGACGACCCATGGACGAGGGGGCAACTAATGGTGTTTGGAATTGAGCTAACTCCATTCTTGTCCATAGGGGTCGTCCATGGAAGGGATAATAGAAAACGAGCTACATCTTTACTCGTCCTTAAGACGCTCGTCCACATCTCTACTCGTCCTTGACACACGCTCGGCTATAACAGGTTTTAGATGGGCTTGATACAGTAACTCTACACCTTTTGGATGACTTCTCGTCCTTCATTACTTATGACGAGCTCAACAACGGTTACAGAAAATGGGATCATAAATTATAACCTCCATGGCAGTTATGAGTATACTCCGGACTTACCGGAGTCCTTAAAGGTCGGAACAGTTATTAAAGAAATAACCGTTCTTTATGAACCTATAAATACGAATCTTTGACAAAAAAAGAAGGGTAAGTTTTTCTCCAGACACAATTTCCAGAAGTTTGGATTTTCCCTATTTCGGAATAAGAAAACTAACTTCACCATCGAAGGGTTTGTGACCGGCCAACCCTGGTCTCCTCTGATCTTTTGTTTATCTCTTTCAGGCCCTCAAGTTCACCAAAATCCGTGCCATCCAACTTACTGATTTTCCGAGTATTATCAATTATCTCTTTAGAAAAACATTTACAAACTTAGGGGCCTATTTAAGGGATTCATAAAAATCCTAATTAATATATAACTAGAACTGAAACCAAATTTGACTTAAAAAACATTAAAAGCACCTAAAAACAAAGAAATATATGCCCTAAACCTAAAATAACAAAAATTACATTAAAAAAAAAACCAAAATTTAAAAAAATTAAAAAAATAGATTTTGTCTTACGTCAAACTTCCTTCCAACTCATGCCAACTTATGTCATAGTAGGGTACAGGTGGGATAATTCATAATTTGTAATTTGTGATGATATCAATAGTACATTAAGTTATCTAATTAAAGTCAAACTCTAGTTTGCATAATTAATAAAACACAAATATAATAGTAGGGTACCGGTGGGATAATTCATAATTGGTAATTTGTGAAGATATCAGTAGTACATTAATAAGTTATCTAATTAAAGTCAAACTCTAGTTTGCATAATTAATAAAACACGTATAATATTATATATTTTAGTAACTACTAAATTTATACAGCTGTATAGTTGAATTTAATTATAAAAGCAATTTTTTTTTGGATGAAAATAAAAGCTAATGTTAAGTGGTAACAGATTATAGTTTCTCAAAAAAGTGGTAAAAAGATTATTAAAAGAAAAGGAAAAAAAAAAAAAGAGTGGTAAGCAGGAAATGGACGTTCAACAAATTGTAGATCTGTGGAACACCGTCATCAGAAACGGGGCACTACTTCGTCTCTCCATCATCGTCGGTTTGGGAGGCTTTTTGTTCGGGTTCGACACTGGTATTGAATTAGTATTTATATATTAGTACTTCATATGCCTTTTACTAAATTAATAGTATATTAATTGCGTTGAATATGTATGACCAAAGACTCGAAATAATCATTTATATGGCATTATTTATTACTTATGGGGGTTTTGACTTTCTTGAATCTTTGTATATGATAAAGGAAAAGCCATAAAGAACAAACTACTGATAATTATTTTTATTATTACTATTAGATTTTGCTAATAGCAAATTAAAATCTTAGATTCATTCAAGATCATAGGTGACCTTGCTTAGGGCTTCAGACTTCAGAGAAGTGAAACTCTGATCTTCGTATAGGAGTCTTGGTCCTCTTGGATGACATTTAGTATGGCTTCCATTGACATTGGAGTCCGTCTGACTAGAAACTACACAAACACACCAGAAAAACTTAGGTACTCTAGGAGTAATGCTTTCTCTTCTCACATGAGGGTTGGGTCTCATATATGAGGCTTACCATGGGGCCCACCTCTCATGTGAAAGAATGCTCCCGAAGAATGTAAGAATTTTCCCAAACACTAATTGTCTTTTTCAAATTGTATCACGCATTTACACATTAGCTTACTTAAATTGCTAAATCACTTTCACAACATGTGAGACCTATACAAATTGTGTGAGAGGTCTCATGAAATCTTCTAGTAAGATATTTTTTTCCTTGCTAAGACATGATAAGAGCATTCATATAAACTCATGCAAAAATTAATGTCTATTTTAGCATAAGAATCTTGTTTTATTATTTTAAATACTCATTTTTCATAACACCCCACATCAAATTATCTATTTTATACTATGTTTCATAATTAAAATATCAATTTTTCTTTATTTTTTTTTTAATTGTTTCTCTTTCTTCGCACACAACAATTACCATCCACTCCCTTCCTTCATCCTTGAGATATTTGAATAAAGAATAAACAACTAAATGTAAAATGAATAGTGCTAGTGTAACTTTACATGATTACTATATCAAACTTGTAAATTTAATTACACAAATTATATACAGATTGATGTGGATCGTTTTTAGGCAAAATTATATAAATTCTGCACATTTTTAGTCATATGCTTTGTTGCAGGTGTTTATCCCGTTGTGATAGCATTCCTTCGCAATCGTTATGACTTAGTGCACCAACACAGGTGGATGTTGGATGTAATCAAAATTATGACAAACGTTGCAGCAATAATAGGTGCTGGTTTTGGCGGAGTCCTTTCTGATTGGCTCGGAAGGAGGTCGACAATCTTATTCGCGGACATAGTATACATTTTTGGTGCCATACTAACAGTGTGGCCTTCTTATTACCTAACTGCTTTGCTAGGCCGATTCCTCATAGGGGCAGGAATTGGCTTGGCCTCAGTCTCTTGTCCACTTTACGTGGGAGAGATTGCCCGATCAGGAATAAGGGGTGCATTGATAAGCCTATATGGTGTCTTCTTGTCGGCCGGTTACCTATGTGCATATGCCATAACTGCAGGCCTCATTAAGGTAAATCTTTTATGGGGATATATACATATATGGACAAGACTTAGGTACAGTACTTAAGTATTGTACATAAGTTTTATCCATATATATATATATATATTTGGTTCTAACTCATACTATGTACAAGCACTCTCTTTTTAATTATTTTATTTTCAAGAAATTCTTTAATTCATTTATGTGTATAACTTGGATACTAAAAATATGATCATAATTGACCTATCATGTTTATACTTGTTGTCTCTTGTTGATAAAATATTTTTATTTGTCTCTTTTGTTATTGTCTCTTGTTGATAAACTCATTCCACTTAGTTTAAACTATCAGGAGGCAACTTTCTATGGCTAGCTTCAATTTGATTTTGATATTTTTCAGGTACCTGATTGGAGTTGGATGCTGGGGCTGGCCAGTATACCTGCAGTTCTACAGCTTATTTTCATGTATCAATTAGTGGAGTCTCCAAGATGGCTCATATGGCAGGTGATTTTCTATTATATACACAGATATGGCTGAATTTTTTAAATGAATTTTTCCTAAGTCTCTCAATGTTCTTTAATCACACAATTATACCCCCCAATACAATTATATATAAATTAACTTTGCCCGCATGCGGTTTCTTGAATAAAGTTCATGTTTAAGGGTTTAGGTAATGAAAAATATGGGATCTTGAATATGTTCGTGGTTGTTTGTTTGGTATTAAGACAAAGAATGTGACATGAACTAGGTATCCCTGTGAGAGATGCTCCGGAAGAAATCCTTTTCTTCTTCTTTTTTGCTTGCACTAGTAGTAATAGAAATCCATTTGGTGTTAACTACTTTTTTTTTTTTTTTTTTTGTAGGACAAGTTAGAAGACGCGTTGAACAGTTTAAAAAGAGTTTACTCTGAAACTGAAGCTACCACGATATTCAATAAAATGAGAGATTCATTCAATGCCCGTGGTTCATTCCAAAATTCTTGGGCGCCATTCAAAGATCCGACTTTCAAAAATGCACTATTTGCAAGCGTATCAGTGCAACTATCACACATCATTGGAGCAAAAGTGATTTCAAACCAGGGTCCCCTTGAGACAACCATAGATTCTCCGACCATCACAGCTATTCTGCAGTTCCTAAGCTCCATTGCAGCCCTTATTGTTGTTGAAAAGTACGGAAGGAGGAGGATACTAATTATTTCTTTGGTCCTCGCGGCATTTCTTTTCCATGTTATGTCATTCATGTCATTTCACTCCTCTCAATTTGTGCCTGGTGTTCACAATGAATTGAGCATGTTTGATGCTGAAAAAGTTTGTGCAGCCTACAGTTTGGATCCTCAAAATGTCAAGTGGAATTGCTTCACTTGCCTGCAGCATGACTGTGGGTTTTGTGCAAGCCAAGACAAGCAGGTATGATGTTTAATGATTTTACCTTTATTTTGAGTAGGTTCTTTTATATATGCATGTATATTTATATTAGTTTTGAGTCATGTGCAAGACACAACATAAATAACAATTATGTTATTTACTTCTTTTTTGGTTTATTTACTTTTTTTTTTTTCGGGTTTAAACCAGTTACAACTTGGGGCTTGCCTTGTAAATGAAAATGCAACCAGAATTTTATGTGAAGAAAAAGGTCGTAAATGGTACGAGAAGTCCTGCCCAAGTAAATTTGGAACCGTAATAGGGGTCCTAATTGAGCTCTTCGGTATTGTGCACTCTGTGGGCTTAGCGACTATCCCTGTTGTTGTCAATGCCGAGATTTTCCCGGCTAGGTACCTTGGCATTGGTGGGGGCCTGGGATCAATGGCTGGCTGGATTTTGAACCTAATTGGAGTACGTTTCTTTACGATGGCCCAGAATCAAGATCCTTGGGATGCCTATACTATTCAGTCTTTATGCGCGTGGTTGGCTTTGTTTTTTGTTTGCATGTTTGTTCCGGAGACAAGGGGCATTCCTCTTGAAGAAATGGATACCACAGCGTTCTAGTATATGTTGGGTTTGCTTTCATAATTTTTCTATGAGAATAAGCTTGTTTTTGTCATCTGAACTAAACTTTACCTTGTGGTAATAGTTGATACATAATTACAAGCCACTATCAGAATATTACGTGTTTATTATCATATTTCCCCTTCAGCATCTTTGGAAATCATGCAAATGGTTTATGTTGAATATAGTCAATATTTTGGTACAAAAGTGTAGTTTCATTCTTCCAATTTTAGTATTCCACCTGCTGGCTCATATCATATTCACAAGATATGCTCTTTCAATTTCGGACTTGACTGGTGCAAAAGATAGCCAATGTGGCATTCTTAGATGTTGATTAAAAAACAGTTTCTTTTAAGAACAAGTCCTTTTAAATTAACTTGATGTGACGTTATCATGTTTGGTTTAATGTTTAAACTTTCATCACATCGCAGTAATGTATTATTTTTGATAGTGAGGCTACGATCGTTAATGAAATGCTTCCTAAAGTAGTGAGGCAACGATCCTTAATTATATGACATCCAATGGTGATTGTAAGGGACAAAATATCATGAATATAAGAGGCGTAAGGATATATTTGGTATACTGGTGTGATCACATGGAAATAAGAATCATTATTAAAAGGAATACAAAATGTTAGAATGAAATAACTATTATCATTCAATTGTTTGGTAACATATGAATAGATTATGCCATTATGGAATAAAATCATATTTTAGTAGAATTTCTCAAAATACTTTTATGTATTTTTATGTGTTTAAATTAACATGTTATTTAGTATAAATTTAACAATTTTTATAATGAATATAATATTCTTATTTTTTGCAAAATTATAAAGGCTATATGCAATAAAAATCATACTTATTTAATTAATAAAAAAAGTCACCAAATGTCGTGAACTTCTTGTGATATATTTGTTGACTGGGTATTTGAGTCCAATTGGACACTATGTTTCATGGTTGGTCACCTTGCAAAACTGTATGGAACCAAATAAATGTAATGAAAGAAAAATCTAAAAGTCGAATTCCTGCTTATAAAAAATAAAAATAAAAAAGTCGAATTTCTATTTCTTTTTTTTTTTCTTTTTTTCTTTTTTTCTTTTTTGAGAATATTTCATATTGGTGAACGGTGATGTGAGTTTTTTTTTTTTTTTTTTGAAACATTTGATAACAGCGATTTTTTTTTTTTTTTTTTTTTTTTTTTTTTTTTTGACATTAAAAAAAAAAAAAAAATCGCTGTTATCAAATGTTGCATTTCCCATGCGATAATTACCAGATCAATGAAACGGTCCCAAAATCTATTAAATAATGCCGGATATTCATAATTAATAACAGCGGAGCGAGAGGGTATTAGAGAATTGAATATTAAGGTCATTACGCCAGATATTTAATAACATGAAAACGTTTGAAAAGGGGGTTTCGAAATTGAATGTATTTTATGATAAAAATCGCATGCAATTGACCCGACACTTTCAGAGTCTAGCCAAAACAAAGACTCAACAAAACGGGTAGTAACAAGGAAAAAGTTGTTGGAAACAGCTGTTGAAGAACATAAAAAAATTGCAAAGCATCACCTGGTGAGATTAATGTTTCTTTTTCTCCTATTTTATTAACCATTATGCTTGGATTAAGTTTATTATGTCCAGCACAGAAGTGCACTTTTATGAGTGCACTGGACTGGATAGAGCAGCAACACGTGACATTTTATATTCATTTTGCGGCTGTGACGACACTAAGAATTCTTTTTAGGATGATCATTAAAAAAAAAAAAAAATCTTTTGAGATATAGTTACAATAAAAATATGTTATTAATCTTGTAGTCTGAATTCTTTCCCCTTTATACTCTTAAGCACTTTGTGCATGAGAATGTATCTATTTTGGTCCAAGGTTCTTGGTCTTTATTAAGAAATTTAAATTATATAAAATCTAATAAAAAGAGAATTTAAATAATTGACATCACAAAAAAAAAATGTAAATACATGAAGTTTTACAATTTCCTTCTATTAATAAAATTAAAAAGAAAAAAGGGACCAATGAGAAATAAGTTGGAACTGAGAATGCTAAGATGAGAATAATAAAGTGAGAAAGAATCCAAAATGATGATAGAGAAAAGAAAAATGGAGAAAGTGAGAGAGAGCAACAAATAATACATATTGCGATTGTGAGCCAAGCCATTGAGAAGTAGAGCTCCTAGCGTCACCAAGGAGAACTCACAATCACAGTCTCTCTCTTGATACCATTTTTTAGGAAAATTAAATTATGAATTATTTATTTATTTATTTATTTTTATGGAAGGTTTGAACGAGTTATAAAATGATCATGAGTTTTTATTTTTTGTTTTTGAACGAGTTATAAAATGATTATGAGTTTTTGTTGAATATTTCATTATTTTGTTCATTTGTTGACATTGTTGTTGTTTGGTCTAATCTTGTTGTTTTCCGGGCTATTTTTTATGTTATTTGGGCTCATTTTCATTGTTATTTGAACTTGTTTTTATGTTTTTTTTTCATGAAATTGTTTTTATGTTTTTGTTTAAGGGGTTAAGAATTATGTTTGAAGGTCAAGATTATTTTTTGTAAGTAATGGTAGACACACAACAAAATGTCACAACAATTTTTATAATAGCATACACATAATTTTAAATTAGAGTTCTAAAAAAGCCCATGTTTGAGTTGGTATGCTAATTTTGAAATATTATGAAATTGTTGTAACATTTTATTGTGTCTCCAGCATTATTCTTATTTTTTTTTAATCAAAATTCTTGAGATTATCAAGTCAAGGTGGTTAATATATATATATATATATATATATTTTTTATATATATATATATATATTTTTTTTAAGATAGACAAAATATGCTTATTTAAATATAATTATGTTATAAATTTTTTTTTGCAAGAGTAATTTTTTTTTTTAGCAACCTCCCAGACTTGTATGTGCAACCGCTTTGTCTTGCGGTCCTGTTTTTACCGCATGAAAGAAAAGAAAACATGAAAAAAAATAATAATAAACATGAAGGTCCCATTCAGCAGTACTTCTCTTGAACAAAAAAGAGCCCAAAACCTTAATGGCTAAAGGAAGACCACTTGCACATTGTACAAAATATTGGGATAGTGTTTGATAACCCATGGCAGGATGGTCTTCTCCAAAAGCTTTCAAACTAAAAAGATGAAGAGCTTCATAATAATTCAATTCTGTAGGCTCATATATGTCATCTACTTTATGGGTCAACAACAAATGCCCATCTCTTGTTGTTATGATAACTCTACTACCTCGACCAAACCAATTATGCTCTCCTGCTAACTTATTCAATTGGTCTAATTCAGTTACATCATCAATAACGAGAAGAATCCTTTTATGATGTAGCCTATTCTTGATCACAAGAACTCCATTGTCCACGTCTTGTATATTCACATAGCTTTCCATTAAGAGTTCAAACAAAAGTGATTGTTACAGTCGAAGTAAACCACATTTTTTAGAAACTTCCCTAATATTGAGGATAAAACTACAAGCTTCAAACTTATTGAAAAGTATACCATAAACAACTCTAGCAAGAGTTGTCTTACCTATTCCACTCATCCCTCGAATCCCTATAATGCAAACATCGTCCAATCCTATAGCTAAAAGTGACATCAATTTATTCACTTGGGAGTCTATTCCTATTAGGCCCTTGGTGTCTATTGAGAATGTATAATTCAATTTATGTAATATCATTTCCACAATATCTTGGATAAATTCTGCCTCGGGCCTGCAATGAAGAGAGAACAATAAACAGTGAATCTAAACCTACCATAACTTAACCCAAAATTATAAATTTAGTAGACATATGGCGTTTAGCTTACTTGGTTAAGACTAAAATGTAGAAAAATAAATGCAACTGAATGCTACAAGCTAAAAATAAGAAAAAACTTACTCAAATAATATTATGTGTAACCACATATTTCGTTTTAACAATACACTTAAAGAACTACCAATACAAGTATTGTGTTACCATATTGATCATTTTAACAATACAATTTAAGTATTTAACAATAAAAGTAGGTTGACCGGTTCTTGACTTTTTTTTTCGAAATTTACGTAGATAATTGCATTTGAAGGTTGTAGAATTTACATCTTCAATGGGTGGAAGAAGGTGTTTGGAGTGGGTATATCCCCTGCCCCGGGGATTTTTATTAAAAGTTAAGTCTTTAAAAATTCTTAATATTGCATTACAATTTCTAGTTGAGCTTTATACAATTCAACAAGAAAGACTGGTATCAAATTTGAACTCATGACGTTGAGAACTTAATTTTATATATATATATATATATATATATATATATATATATATATAAAGAGAAACTGAATCAAGAATCTCCAATTTATTCAATTCTCAGAAAGTGTGATGTTTTTTTTTTTTTTTTTTTTAACTCTTTCATTGATATTTAAATATTAAAAAAAAATCAACTTATATTGAGCTGGCCCTACTCATTAGTTCCAAAATTTTTGGGAGAAATGCTTAATTCTTGTTGTTAGATGTATTATAAATAAAAATTTGATGTACTGTTATTAGTATTCTTGATGCTTATCTCAAAAATAAAATAAAATCATATGCTTAATGCTGTAGGAAGAGTTGTTTGAAGCATTTTAAATAAAGAAATATGTTAAAATAAATTACCTATTTTGTAAATGCCATCCAGAGATATTAGCAACTTCTTTCAAAGCATCTTTCCACCTTCGCACCTTCTTTAGATTCTTCTTAAAACAGATTTCGTGTTTAACAAAGGCTCAAGCAATGTTCCTTTGTATCCGTATATCAGATGGATCCACTTTGTAGAAAATTGGCAAAACAACCATTCCCATCTCTTTCTTGCATTCAACAATCTTTGCAAGTTACTCCAAACACCATCTCGAAGATGCATAGTTTCTTGAGAAAATGACAATAGCAAACTTTGATTCTTCTATTGCTTCTAATAGATCTGAAATAGGTTTTCCTCTCTCAAGTCGTACATCATCCTTGAAAGTTAAAATGCCCTTCTGTTTCAAAGCAAAATATAGATGGCTCACAAAACTGTTCCGGCTGTCCTTGCCTCTAAAACTGAGGAAAACATCATATTTCCATGTTGCTGTTGAAGGACATGATGACCAATCTTTTTGGGTACTCATGAAAGCTGCTGAAAATATACCGGTAAGTCTTGAAACACAAAATAGATTTTTTTTTTTTTAAAAGTACTATCAATTAAGACTGAAGAAAAAAAATTAAAAGGAAAGATAAATTAGAGAAGAAGAAAACCATTTGATGTGTATTTTTCATTTCAAAGAGGGAATAATATGAGAGAAATAAATGAGATGGGTGTGTGCAGTGCAAAGTGAAAACTTACTTATTTGTGAAATGGAATTGCAGTACTGATCGTGAAAGCTAGAAACCCTCTTGAAACATTAATTCCCTCCTTAATTAAGGAATAGGCACTGTAATTTCACACAGAGGCCTGGGGACTCAACACAAGTATTTTTTGCGTTTTTGTTTTTAAGTAGAGTGGAGTAGGCGTGCAAGGTGTCCGCTCCTTCCTAGAATATTTTAGCAAAACGATGACCCAGTGAAGTTTAGCTGATCAATATGAGAAATGTTATATTACTGCAATTTCACCGACAAATTGTAAGTTGTTTATTTGGTGAAAAATAAGAAGAAAAAAAAAATAGTGGAGGTATTAGATTAGAACCAATATTACCTAAGTTTTGTTGCCAATATATTATGTTCCTAGAATTACTCAAACAATAAAATTAAGAAAATGCTAAAAATATTACAAGTTTTACTTAATGAAGTTTACAAAAATTTCAACCATTTTATAATTGAATTTTGAATTGCCTATTTTTAATTGGTAATAATTTCGTTTGTAAGATCAATACAGTAAAACTTTGTAATATTTATAATACTATTCATAAAATTATAGGAACGTATCTATTTTTATACTCAATTTCACTGCATACTTATTTGTGCAAGAATAAATGATGTACACTTGATGTCCACTATTGATTACATGGACACATTATTTTTTTGTCAATTACTTAGGCAGACTGTTATCAGAATATATAAACCATAAAATAAAAAATAAAAACTTTCGTACAAATTTAACTTTTCAGCATGAAATATAAAAGTGTTTAAAAAAAAATCAATAGTTGAGGAAAAGAGATTTGAACCCATATCTCAGTTAGAAACATCCAAAAAAAAAAAAAAAAAAAAAGTTTTTGTTTTTTTAAAATTTAGAAAAACACCGAAAGCATCGGTTGACTAACAAAAACCTTAGTTCCTTTTACTTTAGAATATAGCAGTTTCTCCATTAAATTTCCGTGATATGTACTTTGTCCCTTGTGCTATTGTTTTTCTTGAGTTAAACGGAAAATGTGAATTAAAATTTTCTTTTTGTCCAAAGCCACATTAAATTCGTTTTAGTACCCATGTTATTTTGCTATAATTAAAGGGATATTGAAAATATTGAATTTTTCCATAGCACTATTGTGGGAATTTTACAATCCCAGCTTCAAAACCATAAACGGTTTGTTTTTTTTTTTTTTTTTTTTTTTTTGGATATGGCAATACACATACCATCTAACACACTTGAAATTAAGGACCAATTTGATAGATTGTGATAATTTTTTTTTGTAGTAATAAATTTTTTTTAATAGGTTAGGCCCTTTTGTAGTTGTACTCTGGTTATGTAATGTATTAAAAATCCGATTTAAAACACTATTATTACTATTTTCGTGTTTGGGCCCCTAGCCCAATAGATAAATGGACTTAGGCCCAACAAGCCCAAAACAATGAATTTGTAGAAGATGGGTTGGAAAACTGGGTTCTAATGGGTCAGACGAACACAACAGTAGATTTAGATGACAAGAAGGTGTAAATAGACAAGGTTACGATGAAGAAAACTGTCCTCGGCAAGGTTGGAGGAGAATCGTTCTTATATATTGTTCTTAATTTGGATTACAAGTTTGGTTCTCAGTTACTACAGTCTTTCTCTCTTGATTTTTTCAATCCCCCCATCTATGGTGGATTTCCTCTATTATATAGTCACCTTTAAACGATCTTGGTCTTCCACTTGTTGGTCATCCCAGCCTCTACTTGAGTGTCTATCTCATCGAACACCCCCTCAAGCTCCTTTGTGTGTTGGAACGGCCAATCTAGCATTGTTTAGGGGTTCTCTCCACATTAATACAACCAGAAAGTTAGCTGCAGGGCCTTAAATGCGGTGGTAGCAGCTTTTTTCTTAGATATTTTAGGACTTCCCTTTGTATTTTGTTTCTACAGTGCTTATCCGTGCCTGCAGAACTTCCAGGAATGTCTCTCTAGACGGCAGACCACCTGTCCGGACCTCGGCTTTGTTTATTCGAGGTGACATTTGTCCTCGGCCTACCCTCTTGTGCCCCTATCACCAAAACTGACCTCGTCATCCACTGACACGAATTCCCTTGATAGTGTTTACCCCTTCTCAGGCGGTTTCTAGTCCTCAGCTTGGGCCTTAGGCCGAACACATACATAAACAATGGGCTCCGAGGCCCAATGCTCCTACAGGTTGTATTTGTCTAGTGTCCACTGTTTATAACTCCAGTCTACAACTATAAAAGTTAGGTCATTTTGTAGTTGTACTCTAGTTATGTAATGTCTTATAAACCTGGTTTAAAATTTCATGTGTGTTCTAATAAGTATTAGCTTAAAAATTAAGGACCAAATTGACACATAATGTAAAAATTAGAAACCAAATAAGTAATTTATCAAAACTAAAATGATGCATCCATTTAATTTTACCAAAACAATACAAAATATATCAGATTTTCATCAAAAAAAAAAAAAAAAAATTATATGAGATTTACAACTATTCCTGAATATGCTTACAATTAACTTTTTTCAAATAATAATAAGAGAAAAACTTTTGTAATTTGCCAATCACAATTGGTAAGTATAAATTGTATCAGAGATAAAACAAAAATGAGACACAAAATTGAAGAAAAAATATTTATGTTCCTCCCCTTTCCCTCTGCTTTCTCATCATCCAAATAGAAATTGAAACACAAACTTTGGCAAAAATTATTTTTGCCAACCTATTTTACTATTCAAATTATTTTTGCTACTATTCATGGGTCTCATTGCACTTTTTGATATTATTCATGGATCACATTGTACTATTTCAGCTGACTTTTACCTTTATCTACTATACTTTCAGCAAAAAATTCACACAAAACATTGCATGAGAGAATAAAGAGGACCTTGAGGATGTGGACCACGTTGTCAAGGTCAAGGAGACGAATAGGCTTGAACAAACAATTGGTGGTAAAAAAAAATAAAAAAATTTTCCGTGTGCTCAGTTTGAGAAAGAAAGAAAAAAATAGAGAGACAATAATTGAAGAGGAAAACTATTATAGTAGGATTAAGTTGGAGAGTTGAGGAAAGTTGAAGGATGTTTCGTGATTGGAATTGCCTTTACTATTATATTTTATCTTTGTTTGATTTTCTCTTACCTACCCCAATCCTAAAAAAAATCAAAGTTATTGTCTAAAAATCAAAGTTACTGTCTTTTTGAGTTTCTGTCTACCATATCTCTATTATATCATCCAATTTATTGTGAAATGATGGAAATATATATAAAACAAAGTAAAAGAAACAAGAAATATATATTGATAAATTCTTATATTCAAGTGATCACCCACAATTTTTTCGATCTCTCTTAGATGTGTATCATATATAACAGTAAAGTAATCTCACATATATATAGGACCTTAGAATGCTTATAGAGTTTATGGGATAATGAGTACACTTATGGATATACATCTCCCCTATAAACTTTACACATCCCAAATAACCTTTTCATTGCCCAAAGTTTACACATTCCAATCAAACTTTATTTCTAACACAATTTATTATTTTTCTTGATTACTTGCTATTAAGATCCGTTTGGTAATATTGTTCTAATGACGTTGTTTAAGTGTAGTGGAAATACGTGTGGGTGAAAAAGTATTATGAAAATACGTGTTGTGTTGTTTAAACAACGAAAACTGTTATTTAAACAACACAACCAAAATGCCTCA
Source organism: Notholithocarpus densiflorus (assembly GCA_030021035.2). Lineage (NCBI taxonomy): Eukaryota > Viridiplantae > Streptophyta > Magnoliopsida > Fagales > Fagaceae > Notholithocarpus > Notholithocarpus densiflorus. The sequence continues at coordinate 1,057 of JARYZH020000164.1, read as the reverse complement.
ATTGTTTAGAGTTCATGTCTTTCAGTCTATGTCAATAGTAGTATACCGATTTGCAGTGTTGGGAAGTTACTGGTCGTTTCTAAATAGATTTTATATATATATATATATATATATATTTTTTTTTATTGATTGTGATTTTTTTTTTTTAAGATAATTTGGGAAGGTCGCATTTCACTCAGTTTTTTTGTCAGGTTTGAATTTTTTGTCTTTGTTTTTTGAGTAGCAGATAAGATAGAGAATAGTACAAATTCTATAGAACAAAACAGCATGGTCACTCTTAATTAGTTCTGAGGTTTGGTGGTGCTGTTGGATGCACCAGTGGTGCATCCAAGAACAAAAACTACACGACAAAAAGAGTAATGGCTATTTCTATAACGTCACATGAACTCTCTCACAGAGTTGTCGTTACTCATTGGTGCCAATCATGCCATGGCGATGCTCAAAGTCAGAAAGAAGGACAAGTCCAAACCCCACGATTAAAAAAATGTATATAAGATTTACTCAGCTAGAGCCATTTGACAGTTTATTGAAATGCCTTTATTTAAATTAACAGGAGAATTTTACATAGATTTTCTCACAAAGAAACGAATATCTTCTATAATGTCTTAAAATGCAGACACTACAAAGCCATAAATTAGTCTAAAAAATCTGTAGTGATAACTTTTTTTGTTTTCTGATACAGTAATGCCAGAAGAGTTGCCTAGTAATAAAGTTGCAAGCTCCAAAAGAAGCTCATAAGACTTTGAAGCAAGAGTAGCCAGGCCCTTGTCGAAGTGACTCTCCTATGCACAGCATATATACACTACTAGCGTTCTTCATTTTCCATCTTCTATGCACTTGTGGTCTTCAATCATCGCATGAAGTTGCCAAGGAACCTTCTTTCCCAAACAGAGGTCCTCCACTCCTTCAGTACTTATTGAAACAAGTCTGCAAAAACCAACCTGTATGGACTTAGTTAATGCTTTTCGAACAGCTGGGCATCAAGCTTCCATTCAGTTGCAAATGGCAGAAAGGTTTTCCTGCTAAAACATGATTTTGCTGCGTAGGCACAAAACCA